>VWZD01004977.1:73602-88479 GCA_013396695.1 Sakesphorus luctuosus | reverse complement strand
TAATTTACATTTCTTTTTCTCTACTTCTGCCTCATCAGAAGCACAGGGAGATTGGGAATGGGAGCTGCAGTCTGTTCATCCCATGTCTCTGCTGTTCCTTCTTCCTCAGGGGGAGGACTCCTCGTGCTGTTTCCCTGCTCCAGCATAGGATCCCTCGCATGGGAGACAGCCCTCCGTAGACTTCTCCAGTGTGACTCATTCCCATGAGCTGCAGTTCTTCATGAACTCTTTTGTGGATTGTAAAGGTTAAATAACTATCCAATACCAATTAGGGGTAGAAATTGGAATGTTTTATTGAACACATGAAATGCAATTTAAGGATCTTGGGGGCAGGACATGTTAATAAGGGGGATGGGTTATGATAACTTCTGTTAAATAGAGGCTTACACAAGGTTCTGCTACAGTTGCACAACTGGTTAATATTTTCTATAAGGATTTACATGGCAAGGAAGAGAACAAAAATTTCAACATGGGCTGATGACATCATCTCAAGGGTCTTGCCTTGTCCTGCTGCAGGAGACAGGCCAATGAACAAGGTTGAACATCAACAAGTCTTGTGAGGAAGCATCCATTTTTTCAAGTGATGGGATTTCTCTCAGCTCCTGTTGACCAAGGTTTTCTGCTAAAGTCTTTTAAGCTCTTCACTGTTGTAAGCTGTTTCAGCCCTCACAACGCACCCCTTCCATGCAGTCCCTTAGGAATACACTGTTCCAGCCTGAGCCCCCATGAGGTCACAAGTCCTGCCAGGAAAGCTGCTCCAGCATGGGCCCCTCTCTCCTTGGGGCCACAGGTCCTGGCAGGATCCTGTTCCAGCATGGGCTTCCCACAGGGTCATAGCCTCATTTGACATTCATGTGCTCCAGCATGGAGTTCTCCACAGGCTGCAGGAGGATAACTCCTCCACTATGGACCTCCATGAGCTGCAGGACGACAGGCTGACACCATGGTCTTTGCTACAGGCTGCAAGGGAATCTTCTCAGACAAACCTCCACCCCTGTAGCCACCTGCTACCAAAACCTTGCTATGCACACCCAATATAAACTGCCTTAAAGAGCTGGCACTTACCTGTCTCCCTTACATCCCCTTAGCAGCAGGGCTGCTTTGAACTCATTAGTGAGATGCATGTTATTTGCAAAGACTGTTAACTCCTTCTACACATTCTGGTCTCAGATATTGATTTTAGTAAGAGGCAAGCTTGTTCCTTGCCACTTTGGTTATATTACATGATAGAATACAGTAAACATATGAAGAAGTGTTTTCACATGTATTAGACTAGCACAAGAATTGCAGATTCAGCATTCCAGAGTGTTAAGTTTCTTGCAAAGTGCACTATTAGAACAGGGCAAAAAACACAGGGCAATTTTCCTGTCTTGCTTCAGTAGCCATGATGATTGATAGATTGCTTACATTCTGCCTGTGAACAGGGAAATGACTTTTGAGGTCTCTAATTTATTTCTAACTAAAAATTCTGACCTTACATGCTGACTGATTTTAATTAAAAACATATAAACTATAGCCTTTTAATCCTTGCTTCCAACATCTGAGTTTAATACCTCTGCCATTCATAGATCCTGGGAAAAAAATGAACCAGTAGTGAGGAAAATGTGTTTCCTAACAAATTCAATCCTTCTTTTAGTATTTTTTAGATGTTACATTATGAGAATAAAAATTACTCTCTTTTCACTCACTACTTGTCTGGAGTTTATTATTCTTCGCCATCTGAACTTTAGTTCTAATATCTCTTATTTCTATTACCCATTTCTGCCTAGGATACTGGCTACTTTGTCCTGCGTTTTGGAAAGAAAACAATTATTAACCCTATCAGTGAGAGTGTGCAGATCCTAACACTTTGATTGAAAATATAAGAGACATATGGGACAAATTCCTATGGAGTTAAGTGCTGCAGAAAGGACAAATTCTTGTTACAAAGTGTCAAAAAAGAGTGCCTCTTAGAGTTATATTTCTAACCCACCAATTTTATTGCTCCCTGGATGCATTACTATTTTAGTTCTTAATACAAGCTACTTTCTCAGGCAAAACTCCCTCTTGAAGTTCACCATTTGCCAAAGCAGAAAGAATGAAGAGAGATCCTGTTTTGGACTTATGTTTGTCTTTGTTTTGGAAGAGGAAGCAATACTATATATTCTTTGTGTTTCTGATTATTTTCTTATATTTCCTAAATGTAAAAATTTGTTATACTTTATGTGGTATCTCACTGCTATAGCCTGTCCTTAACAATTCAGAACTGAAACTGCTTTTCGCAATTGAGGCAAAGACACAAGCCCTTCCAACAAGCCACATAGCAGAGTAGCTTTAAAATGCCTGTTAAGAATTTCATTCCAAATGGAAAATTAATTACATGTTTTCATAAGAAATGGGTAAGAAAGTTTCTTCAGTGACAAGATAAGAAATATTGAAAGCAGACCATGGAATAATTAGTTTTTTAGACCTTTTAAATGTTGGTATTTTTAACTGTCATGGACAATACCTTAGACAGTTAATATCAGCAGGCATGACATAACCATAACAGTGAAGGGTGAATGTCCAAAACTAAACATGTGAATTCTTATGTACAGGTCTGCTATTTTCTAGCTACAACCTTTATGTGTTTGTTGTAAAATGTAGTGACACCTGGACTAAACAGAAGCGACATGACTAGATCCTGCAATGAGGAAAGACACATGTCATAGTATGAGACAAACCTCTCAATTTAGAGGTAGATCACATCTGTTTCTACATATATAATATTTAGATGAAGAAAAGAGAGTTTGTAAAATTGAAAAGGTCCCTGAAAATGAGGGAAATTCCTTGGAAACGCACCAAAAGGATGCCTGGGGACTTGGCTAATGACACCCAGGATCTGTAACTGCAAGCACCACAAAAGCACAAAATCAACACCTGCCTCTAAACTTTCCAGGACCAACAGCAATCTCCCCAATGAGAAGGAAGTCAAGTATGAGTGAATATGACTTTGGGAATGAGTATGTGCGTGAAATTACCTAGGAAGAAAACAATGCCAACACCACCAGTTTTTAGAACCCCAGTGTCCAAACACACTATATTTTCTTCACCATGATTGTGACAGCGATGCATGAAAATAAAGTAGAAATAAAACATCTAGTAAAAGTGTATTACTAGCTTATGTAACAGAAGCTTCTGTAAGATATAAACCTACCATAAATAACTGCAAGTTTTGCCAGTTGACAAAGCACTAAAGCAAATATTTGATGAATCACAACACAATTTTTTCAGTATCACTTAGAAAGACTCTCTAATATTTGAACAAACCAAACAAGATGATCAAGCCTAAAATATAGACAGAAAAAACCTGTTAGAGTCAAGACAGAATGCCACAGATGTGAATTGCAAGTCAGTTACCAAGCTTTGCTTGCAATGTTTCAGAGCATGATCAATTAAAGAAGGTGCAGAAAGCTACCAAATCTTTTTTCCAGTGAAAATAATCATATATCTTATGAGGCAGTGTTGAATTGTACCCACATTGTTTTTCTAAGATAAAGCTGTCATTGACGGCTGCAGTCAACACCCTGCACTGCCTCAAGGCAAGGTTCTCCTCTCCTACAAATCTAAAGGAAATTTTGCCACTGATCCCAGTGGAAGTAAAAGCAAATGCAGAGAATGACAAAATACACAGCAAAATAAAAACATCTCCAACACAGATTTATTTCTTCAGTTCTCATTCTTACCCAAGGTTTGCCTGCCTATCATGTCACTGTCTGGCTTAACTGTAAGAGATTATTGAGTAACTGTTATCATTCTAAGTATCATAAAATCCTATTTGTATTTCTACACTGGCACCACACAGAGCAGAATTCTTTACATGTAACTCAGAGGGCTTGCTAAATTCATTTGATGTGATTGTTAGCCAGCTTGAAGAAACCTAGTGTTAGAGTTTCAAAAACTTTTCATGGAATTATTCTCTCCTACTATCAGAGAAGTTTGGGAACTAACACCCAATCTCTCCACTACCAGCTAACAAAAGGGTGGTCAATTGTTTTGCATTCCAACTCGAACACTGAGGAGGTGGGGTGGGGACAGAGAGAGGTTTTTCCAGGTTTTTTGCCACACTTGGCTGCAGTGTTCGGGAAAGCCCAGTTTGCTGTGTGGGTGGAGGCACTTGAAGCACCCTTTGGTTGGGGCTTCACACCAACTCTGCGTGACTGGTGCTGTCCTTCAGACAGGGAGAGAGAGAGAGTCACCACTACCTTAGATTTGCCACAGACTTTCCTGAGGGCCAGTTTCACCTGCAGAAGAGTGGATAAAAAACACCACCACTTCCCACCCCAGCACTTTTCATCGAACAAAGGATGAGGAAGCAGTCTCTACTCTGCCCATGGGAAAGGTCCCATCCTGTCCCTTCGGCCGTCATTCCCACATGAGTTAGCCAAGGAGCCAGCGTCTCTCCCTGCCCTTTGTCTTTGCTTTGCCAGAAACCAGGGAGTGACCCTTGTGGCCACAGCCTCCCAAGTCCATAAATAGAACTACACCGAAAGGAGCAGAGACAGAACTTAACTCGTTTAAAGGTTTTAGTTATGGTGTTGCTCTTTTTTCTGTGCTGGGTTGGTTTTGGTTTTTTGGGGTTTTTTTTTGCAATATATGTACACATATCGTAGTTAAGAACTGTTATTCTTTCCTATACTTTTTCTGATAAAGTATATTAATTTCAAAGGTTTTCATGATTTTTTGGAAACGGGCCCCCTGCCTAGTCCAGATAGACATCTTAGTTTTTTTCTAAACTAAGACCTCTAGTCACCCTCAACAGTCTTAAAATTTATGCAGCGTGTGGACACCTCATTGTGTGGTTACATACTTCACTTGCACCCACCCATTTGAAAAGACAGATTCACATGTGGATCCTTCTAGCTGATTCTAATAAAATGCTGAGCTGTATATGGATTTTAGGTACTTTCCCATATGGAAAGGCTGTGTGACTTGGCAACCACCATGAACCCAAGAAACTTAATGTTATTTCACAGCTCAGTTCAGTGTAGGACTGGTCACATACAGCTCTGGGAAATTCAAATGCAATATTTGTGCGGGAGTTGCAGCCAGTGATGGCAGCAATGTGACAGGAGGACAGGGTTGTTGGATGATCAAGGGTCTAACTGTGACACCAGGAAACACCAAAGGTGGCAGTTCTTCACTGCTTTGCTGTCTAGCTGAATATCCAGCTATTCCTCAATAAAGAACTACTGCCATTTTCTGCTTGCAAATTACTCCCAGAGCCTCTGCTTGGAGATAGGTGCTAGTGTCTTGTGAATCTGGGATACGCACTTTTAGTTTGGCTAAGTGGGATAGAATATAACTCTCTAGCCTTGGAGCTAGCTGTAGTAATTCCGTGTAGGTCAAGAGGAGGCACAAATAAGTTTACCTACCAAAGAATTCATAAGAATGCTCTGCATGAAATCCAGCTGAAGAGTCTTCTATCAAAACCAAATGGAAAAGCAGGGGAGAGGTAGACATTGCTCTAACAACACATGAGTTTAGCGTACCAGACTATTTTTGTAGGAATTCAGAATCAGATTCTTCAACACCTGGAAACGTCTCAATAATGGCAAAAGAATTGTACTGTGGCGATTCAAGTGAACAAGCAGTGAGCCAAATAAACAGCTTGGTATACTAGCTCAATATTTACAGCTTCATAAACTTGTGGTCACCCTTCAGCTGATACCATTTCAGGCATAGAACACACCCATGTCATTGAGACTTTTTTGAAGTATTTTAACTAAAGGCCATCATCATGGCTAGGCTTCATGAACAAAGATTTGGGGAAGGGCTCTACCCACATTGGGTGTATCTTTCGAGCCTGTGCAGTGGATTTTTTATGTGTGACACAGTAACATTAAAGCCATCCCCAATTACTTGTTGGAGTTTTAATACAGAATGCTATGTCATGCACATAAAAGGTAGGAGTGCCCAGCACTCTAAGTATGTGTGGAAGTGTTTTTCACCTGGAAATCAAAGTGACAGTGTGTTTTATCCAAAGTGTAAGCCTGTCCTGCTTCTAAGGCTCTATGCTTCAGCTTTTATAATACCTTGTGCATTATAAATTTAAATACATTTAAAATGTCTGGCCAAGTTAAAAATATTCGATCAGACAGGACAGAATTTGACTCTTCTAGATCCTCATCTGTGCACTTACAAAACCATTATTCTATGGTTAATTCCCTGTTCAGATTTCAGAGAGCTAGAGTATGGGAATGATTGCTGGGATGCCTGCAAGGCCCCTCTTCTTGTTCAAGCAACCAAACAACAAGAAAGGATCAGATAGGGACATCAGTATAATGGTGATGGGGCAACTGAAACTATTTCAGGGGGCCAATAGGGAAATTGGGTTCTGGGTGAAGGCAGGAAAAGGTCTGAGGGGGAGAAGACAACTTGAAGGGAATGACTAAGCAAGAGGAAAATAGGGAAGCCATTTTGAAAGATTCAGTGGGGTTACATCATAACATCAAAACTCCAAAATCTGCAAAACCCCTTATAACCAACACTGCAATAGTCTCAAACTCTGCTTTCAGTAATGTCCATTATTAAATCAATTATGTTCCATCCAGGTTTCTCTATCGAGCCATCATCCTCGTAGATCCATCTTCTGTAGTGGTCCTTCCATTCTGCATATGCTGAATGTTCTCATGAGCATTCTCCCACAAAAGATAAAGATAACTATCAGATGGATTAAACAGTAATTAGGCAATTAACAGAGACTTTGGGAAAAAAAGGAGTCACCCTGAAAATCAGTAAAAAAGCAGCAGAAACATTTGCAGCAGTGGGGAAGGCAACAGAGCCAGAACAGCCCTGGGACACCCTGACAGCTGCTGGTTCAGACAGAGCAACTTCGCTGCAGTTCGCTGCTGGCTACATGCACCTCATCTCTGTGAAGGACACAGTGGAGGGAACCCTTGTTGGCATGTCCTTGCAGAAGGTTTCTTCATTGCCATGTAGGTCTCGGCTGGAGGAATGGAACTGGTGCAGGTACAGTTTGAACATACTCTCATATACGGTGATACCCAAGACAGGGACATGAGTTTGTGACCTTCATATAACACCATCCATTTAAGTGGGGGGAGGCAGCATACCAGGATGTCATTGTAACTTTTGAGGATTATAGATGGGCCTATACAAATTTGTAATGGCTCTCAGTGTTTTGAAAGCATTTAGTATCAGTTTATCTATTATATTGCTGACACTGACCCTGAATGCATAGTTCACTGCTAATTAATTTCAATCTATTAATTGTAATGGAACACTTCAATCCTGTTTTGACAATGGAGATTTGAGTATTTCTACAGTTCTAGAGCTGTGGATCATAATAAAAGTCAACAATGCCATGCTTACAAGAGCATTGTGAAATACCTGAAACATCAAAATGATTCTTGTAGTAAGGATAAGACTCATCTGTGTTAGCATGGTCTTACAACTTCTGCATAGACACTTGCCTTCTGCCACATCCCCAAGCCTCCAAATCCCCTGTAGTCCCTCATAGTAATCCTTTGTAATGATGAACAAGAAACACGGCTGATCAGGTTGGTGAAAAATCTGTCAAGAGCAGTTGTGGTACAGCTGACCCCATCTCATTATTTGCAGCCCAGTTTGCTACATTTTGAGTCAAGCTGCACCCTAGAGTTCATTATTTCATGAGTGTGGTCATCTTGTGTGAAGCACGTATCATGCTACCAAAGGTTATCATGCCAGCTTTGTACATTGCTTTATTGATGTAGCCAAGGTAACAGGTGAAAAGTAAATGGCTTCTTATTGCAAAAATACTGAAAAGCAGATGTGTAACAGTTGGTGACTTAATCAAGCTGACTGACTACAGAAAATTGCAATTACAGAGAATTCAGCAGAAGACAAGTCTGCTCTTGCTGACAGTTGCGACCTGGCTGTTTTCCAGTTAGGGACTGACTTTAAATGATCCCCAAGGAAAAGTGCTTGTCTTTTAGTGACCTTTAGTTTACACAAAGTCTTGTGGAAACTGCTTCTGATTATGAAGCAATGCATTTTAGTAACACCAAGTAGACCTGGTAAGGCTGGACTAAAAGCAGCAGTGATATTAGAACAGCTCTGCTGCTTTCTCTCAGGGGAGACCTTGACTTCAGAAAGCTCCTACCTTTTTCTCACCAAACCTCTGAGTATTGACCTCAGATAAAACATGAGAAAATCTTTTCCCAAGCTGGGCTTGTTACCCAGATACTAACCAGCTTCTGCTGACTCTGCAGAAAATCTCTGACCCATTCCAAAGATAAAGTAGAACTGGGATTTTGCCATGCTATTTAAGAGTGTACATTAATATATCTTGAGAGAATATGACAGTAATTTTGTAATACGTTACATACTTCCTTTAGAAACTATAAACACTCCTTACATCTAGCATGGTATAATAACATCCCTGACAGCAGTAAGGCACATGCCTTTGAAATCAATGCCCTCTTTTCAAATGGAAATGACACTGGAAATAATGAAGTAGAAAATCAATGTTTTAAAAAAGTGTGTACTATAATATTCTGTTGAAAGTGGAAGAAGAAAGACCTTCACGTCTCAGAAGTTTTTATGCTGGAGCTTATAAAAATGCTGTGGATCCATAAACATAGGTAGACAAAATACTGCAAAATATGTGATTTTAGATTCAAAACATGAACAGACTGAAGTCTCCACTTTCAGTTTTACTATGAAAATCTTTGGACTTCAAAAAGATTATTACGAATTGTCTTCTCTGGCTTTCCTGACTTCACTTCTTCAACAACTTAAAGTCCTTGCATGTGAACAGGCAGAGGACAGAAGTGTCCACCAAACATCACACTTCCTGACTAACCTGACTGTGCAAGGAATACAATTCTTCAGCATAGTCTGCTCATTGATGCCAAGTACCTGGGCTGTTTTGCTTCAAAAAGATCAAGACTGCCTCTTATGACAGCTGGAAGGTCCATGAAGGGATAAAGGCTAACGAACTCATACATAAGATTTAAAACATTTCCCAAATCTGACTATCCTAATAGAGTAGTACTAGACCATTTTCATAAGCCTTTGAGGAAAGGACAAGATTTCCTCTGCTTAAAACCCCTTGCTGATGGCTAGTGGTTGCTAATTGGCAGCAGTAAGAATTTCCATGGCAAACTGCAGGGACTATCTGTCACTTTAGAACAAGATGTTCCCACAGATTTTCGTCAATATAGCTGAGAGCCTTCCCCAACAAGAGAAGTAAAATTCAATAGAAGAATTGGAAATGAGGAGGAACTAGACTAACAAGCAGTGCTGCTATAGTTTCTCCTTTTTCATTTGTAACATGTATTGAAGAAGCCTTCTGTTGAAGTTGCTCTTTCAGCATCTTTCAGACTTGAAAATTTCCCAAAATATACATCTCCCCATTTTAAAATATGGTCTTGGGTTATGGATAATTTTGTTTCATTGTTAGATCAATATGACATATTGATACATGCTTGCTTCTGCACAACATTATTCCCAAAGTTAGGTTTTTCTGCCTACCTGCCCAAATAAAGCAGAAATTGGTTTTCAGACAGGTAAGACTGATCTGTGATACATCTTGGTTGTATCATCACACAAACATTAATACAAGCAGAAAAAGGAGAGTGTGAAGACTCACCTGGGGCTGGAAGAGGTCAGGTCACAGGAGACCAGTTGTTATCAGCTGTGTCAATTTAGGGTGTAACTGCACCTGAACAATGCCTTTATTTGACAAATATGCCTAGCACAGGAAACTGGCTAATGGAAACTACTCTTAGTTAATTCTTACTGCTATGAGAAATTTGGTTTTACAACGTACCTCTGAGATAGATGGATGGATAGATAGATAGATAGATAGATAGATAGATAGATAGATAGATAGATAGATAGATAGATACATACATACATACATACATACATACATACATACATAGATATGTACATAGATTGATCAATCACAGGATATTATATGCTACTTATTGAAAGTGAAATGTCTTTCTCCTTTTTTGAGTTTTATAATTTGTTTCCAATTGATGATGTAGCAATATACTGTGGACTCCACATTCCTAACATTTTGCCAAATCAAAACTAGCCTGGTCCTTATTATAGCAGATCCTGTCTTGCTGTGTTTTGAAAATAGGTCTGCAATCAACAAAATGCTCAGAGGTCACATGACCACTGCTCCATCATAAATAAAACAGCATCACCTTTGAAAATTAAATTTTAAGTACTTTTAATCAATGCTAGGTATCTTTTAAGACACTGAATTTGATTTTCCATTTTTTAAATTCGTGGCCCTAAAGAGGAGCCCCGATTGTGATTTCAGCAGCCAAGCAAGAGTTAATTATCTTTACTGCCAAAATCCATAGTCTATCTATCCAACCTGCACAGAGCTGAGCTGCTGTTCATCTATCCAAACAGAGGAAGTGGCATCTATCCAGACAGAGGAAGCCCAGCGTTCCCTGAGCTCCAAACTGAAAACTCTTGTCACATATATTGTTCCTCCTACCATCCATCTACATATTTTGTAGTAATTTTACCATTACCTTTTCCATGTGTAAAAGCTTCACTAAAAAAAAAAAAAAACCAAAAAAAACCCCTCACCACTTCTATATTCTGGATCCCTAAATCTCATTTGAAAATTGTTAACTTCCACTGAATGGCTCTAGAATTGCAATCTACCTTCTGTCACAGCCATTAATGGGTCCCTACACTCTCATGTGCATTTAGTGATTGCACTGAAACAAATTACCCAGAGAGGTTGTAGAGTCTGTGTGATGAAGTGTTGTCAATGTCTTAAGTATTGTCAAAATCACAGAAAGATCTTTTGTCAAACTACAAGGAAGCAACTGCCTGTCTGCTGCCACTCAAGCACCTACCCCTCCATATTCCTCCTGACTGGAATTTGGACCATAACAGAGAACTTGAGATAGGACTATTGTCTAACCATCTCAGGTCTGATGAGAGGTAAACGAGGCCCAGGAGGTGGTAGAGAAGAAAGGTTTTAGGTGTGTGATGGCAAAATCTCTCCACGCTAACATGAAGGAGTAAGCCCTCTGTTTCAGAAAGGCCACATACACATGGGACCTTCATGTAGGAGGCGGCTGAGAAGGGTCATAAACCACCAAAGATCTACAAAGCACCCCCCAACTGATACCTGAGGCTTTCCATCACTAGAGGACTGCAGGGGATGCAACAAATCCAGAGCCTATCGCAAGAGACTGCAAAGCTTCCCCTACTACCAGGGGAGGTATCTGCCATCTCCTGAATATGTTCTAATTCACTGGACTCTGTTTTGTGGGACTCTCACCACCAAGAGCACCAGAAGAGGACCCAAGGGATGCCACAGGTTACACAGAGTGGTGAGACCTTTTCCATTTAATCTCTCTGTGTCACTCCTTTTCTTCCTCAATCCTCCTTATTCCTACTTCTATCTCTCTCTCTTTGCCTCACATTTTCTATTAAATAAAATCTGCACTACTGACTTCAGCATCTGGTCTCGTTTGTACCTTAATTTGGGCAGAAACATTGCTAACAATTTTAATAACTGGATAACAACAGTGTGTCTCTAGAGATATTTAAGAACCCCTTAGACACAATCCCGTGCAATGGGCTCTGGGATGACCCTACTTGGGCAAGAAGGTTGGGCCAGATGACCCACTGCAGTCCCTTCCAAACTGACCAATTCCGTGGTTCTGTGATCTGAGAAGCAGTAACACCATGACAGCAGTCAGGGATAGCACCACTCAGACACAAGCCTCTGGTGGGATGCAGCTAGAATCAATACTAGAAGTTGTGTGAAATCAATTTATATTCATAGGTCAAGCTCAAATCTGCATGGCCTCTAGTACTTACTAAAGCTAGTGATTCCAATAACAACTTAAAACTAGTAGCAAGAGACTTAATAAACACAGTGACAGTGCAAGGATATTTCACGCTTTTTAATGTGAATGTCAAACTACAGCCTTAAACTATCAGCCAGAAGTAGAGGAAAGTCCTATCATTCACTTCATATAGGACTGAATAGTGACGGATAGGGGAGTGTTTCCTCCAAATGTGCCCTCATGTTGCTTGTATCTGCAATAAATGCTAACCTCAGCACTGATTTCCACAGTAGCACTGAGCATTTCTGCTTCTTCTAACCTCAACCAACGCTTCCCTTGTCTTTTACCTTGGGTATTAATTTTGTGGAAATCTGAGTTGGCCAAAAATATTCATTTTATTACTGTGAAATTAGTTTTCTTCAAAGTCAGTTTTATGCAGTCACGCAAACTTGTGTTGGTCTGACTGCCTGCATGGTTTCACTGCAGCAAGGCAGTTAGGTAGCACCTTATGTTTTCATGGGCTTTCTCCAGCACGTTGAGCACTTCAATTCCACTATATTCTGTTTTCTTTCCATTTTTGCCTATGTACTCCCTTGTTTTAGAGCATGATATGAGTCGCAATGATGATTCAGGATATTATATAAAAACACAAATAAATTTTAAAACTGGCAATGTGTTTTCGCTAGAGCTCAGTGCCTGACCTCATTTTCATCTTATCGACGTTGCATACTCTAATTTCTTTGCAGATGTGCAGCACAAGGTTCCATAGCCAGATGTATTCTCTGCCAGGGAAAAATATCTGCTTGCACTGCAGCCTGTCACTGTAACGGTGAGACACGGACCCCTCTGTTTGGATAGATGAGAAATCAGTTTGTTAGCTGAGATACAGGTGTATTTATATCCTTGTCCAGTTCTGGTTATATTAGCATAAATCACGTGTCCCTTCCCCACCAATCAGCCCCCAGTTCGTCCAGTGAGCATGCACCGCTGGTCACTTCTGTTGAGGTAGTTTTGCTTTCATCTTTGTCCATGCGACAAGAAGGTCCAGTCTTTGTTCTCCATTTTAACTCCTTACATAGTGTGGCACACAGCAGCCCCCCAACTGTTCAACCGTTCTCCGATGCGTCCAAAAAATGCACCTGCAGAAATATTGTTTGTTTCTTCAGATTATATGCAATGGGATTGATACTCTCTTCTCTGGGAGAAGTACACAAAAGTGAAGGAAAAGAAAAAGACAACAAGCATTATTGCTAAGACCACCAGAAATTTCACTTTGCCAACACTGCCACTGCAGCACCGACAGAGACTCACTTCCTCTACATCATTACTGATCTAGTATCAACTGAACTTTCCTTACTATAGACCTTGGTGTCTACAACTATATGATAATCAATTTATGCTATCTTACTCAAGACACAAAATCTTTTTTAATAAACTGTATACATTAACATTTCGACAAGAGGCAAATAATGAAATTCACAGTTTGATGCCTTATCTTTGAATTCAACAAAATAAATAGCAACAACTTTTAAAACTCATTTAACTTCACTATTCCTCCAAGCTTTTGTGCAATGGTTGCATAAATTTTGACTGGCTATTTACTTTTATTGGAGCTCTGCTTCTCAGAAGCTAAAATTAAAATCCAACACAGGGACATAAGTAATTTTATGTTCCATGTTCATATTTAAAATCATAAATTATCATAAAAGGCAAATTTTAACAGGTTGAAGATTTAAGTTTTTCAGTGTGATGCTATTCAGCTGCCTGTTAGTAAAGAAATTTTTACACAAGCTGCCTAGGGAGGTTGGGAAGTCTCTTCTGGAGACATTAAAAACCACCTGGACAAATTCCTGTGTAACCAGCTCTAGGCAACCCTGTCTTCGTGGTTGTTGTACTATATCATCTCCAGAGGTCCCTTCCAACCTAACAATTCTGTGATTTTGTGACTTTTGAGAGGAGTGATTTTTATGGTTAAATTTGGAGTGTATGACTCAAAAAAGCCCATTTCAGGCCTCTTGCACCCTATTAAGGCTTTCTGTATGGACCTGTTCAAGCTGTTTAAGACACAACTTTTCACGATACCTCAGGGTACTCCTCAGGTTTCCTTTCTAGGCAGTAAATAAACAAATGCCTTTTACATATAAGTGACTACGGTGAGTTTAATCACAGAATGTTAAGGGGTTGCAATGGATCTTAAAGATCATCTAGTCCCAACTCCACTTTGACGGATGGGGACACCTCCCACTTGACCATGTTGCTTAAGGTCTTGTCCAACCTGGCCTTGAATACTCTCAGGGATGAGGCTCCCACAACTTCCCTGAGCAACCTGTTCTCATGCCTCACCACCCTCACAGGAAAAAAATTCTTTCTAATATCTAATCTAAATTTTCCCTCTTTTAATTTGTACCAATTACTCCATGTCCTATTCTTACAATTCCTAACGAACAGTCAGTCCCTCTCCAGCTTCTCTGCAGGCCCGCAGACAGGGCTGCGCACGGGAGGAGGATGGAAAGGTCCTCACCACACACCTGCAAAACCGAACGAAGCTCATCCGCGAGCACCTTCGCTGTTCCGCTTGGACACTAACACAATTTCGTCGTTATCGACTTCCTCTTCTAAGCTTGAAAGTCCCTCCACAACTGGATGCGCCTGGCACATAAGTTTCGTTTTCTGGCTTCCTCCACAAGCTGCACTGAGCTGGGGCCGTCCTTTCCCACAGTGACCCGCCTGACACGCCGCGCTCCATCTGCGGCCACTCGGGGAGGGCATCCGGCACGGCTGTCCCCGCTCGGGGAGGGCACGAAGGGCATCCCGGCACGGCTGCCCCCGGTCAGAGAGGGCACCCGGCACGGTTAACCCCGCTCGGGGAGGGCACCTGGCCCTGCTGTCCCCCGGCCGGGGGCGGGGCCGCGCCTGCGGAGCCCGCACTGTCGGGCAGGGGCGGGTCGGCGCAGGCGCGGGGCCGGGCGAGCGTTGTGGCCGGCGCCTGTGTAAGCGGCCCTGCTGGTGTGAAGGGGGAAGGAGCGGAGTCTCCTCGCAGTGGCCTGCCAGCCGTCTCCCCGGGAGGCTCAGAACA
>VWZD01004977.1:48515-67317 GCA_013396695.1 Sakesphorus luctuosus | reverse complement strand
CGTATGTGCCTGTGAACATGTATTGGAACAGTTCTATTTATAGGAGGAGACATAATTTATCATGAAATAGCAGAAAACCTGCATTGTGCATCAACATAGTGTATAGGGTGCATATTGTTGAATTGTGTATTTCTCTTTTTTGCCCCTGTTTGTCATGTTTAAGTGGAAGCAGCTAAACTTCAGAGTAACTTAATCTCTGCCTGTGGGAAAGCATGTTTCACAGGTTTTAACTTAGGTTCTTCTACCTTTTATAACATCTCCTAGGTAACTGCACCATTTTTGTAGTCCTTAGTGCCATCTACTTATACAGTGTTACATTTGCTTTCAATACTGCAGAAACTGTTGAACTTTTGGATTTCAGCAGTTACCTACACAGCTGTTGAAAGTCCTATGGTTTTGGGCGTATAGGCTATATTTATACTTGGAGTATTTTATTCTTCTCCTCAAGATGATAATGGTTTAATTTCAAAAGTCTGATTAAATGTATTAACACATGTTTATTTTCACTTGCAGTGCAATTAGTTCACACTTGCAAACCTGTGGTTGTTCTGTAGTCGTAGGAAGCAGTGCAGAAAAAGTTAATAAGGTAATGTACTTTCTAATGAACTGAACTTAAATGCTGATTATTAGGAGTGCTAGTGCATTACTTGGAACAAAATTTATTTAGAAACATACTTGAGCTTGGAGAAGGAAGAAATACTGTTGTCTGGCTATCTTCAGCTGACTGGTCTAGCCAATGATAATTCTGCATGAAAATTGCTTTACCAATTGTATTCTGACAACTGTAAGAAAACCACTATATTTAATTGATACAGTGTATAAATGAGTAGTAAATAAGCCTGAGCTTTTAAAATTAGGTTTGTTAGGTAAAATACACAAATTGAAGAGATGTAACTAACTTGCCCATTTCAGCTGTGTCACAGAATCATGAAATCTAGGGTGGGGAAAACCTTTAAGATCATCCAATCCAGCCATCCACCCAGGACTGCCAGTGTAACCCCTGCACCACTAAACTACATCACCTAGTGCCAGATCCAGATGCCTCTAAAACACCTGCAGGGCAGTGACTCCACCATCTTCCTGGGCAACCTATTCCAATGCCTGACCACCCTAACAGTCGAAAATTTTTTCCTAATATCTGATCTGAATATCCCCTGTCTCATCTTAAGGCCATTTCTTCTAGTACTCTCCCTGCAAGCATGGCAGAAGAGACCAGCCCCCACCTTGCTAAAACCTTCTTTCTGGTAGTTGTAAATGAGGATCAGCCTCCTGAGTCTCCTCGAGTCTAAACAAACCCAGCTGCCTCAGCTGTTTCTCATAAGACATTTTTCCTAGACCCTTCACAAGCCTTTTTGCCCTTTGTTGGACACATTTCAGCACCTCCATGTTCTTTTTAAAGTGAGGGGCGCAGAACTGGACACATTACTAGAGGTGAGGCCTCACCAGTACCAAGTACAGGGGATGATCACTTTCCTGAGTTCTGCTGGCCACACTATTCTTGATATAGGCCAAGATGCCATTGGCCTTCTTGGCCCCCTGGGCACACTGTTGGGTCTTTACTGATCTGGCTGTGGACCAGCAATGCCAGGTCCCTTTCTGCTGAACAGCGTTCCAGCTGTTCCTCTCCAGCCTGTACTGCTGCAGGGTTGTTGTGACTCAGGTGCAGGACCCGACACTTCACTGTGCATGCAGTTATCCTTAGTCTACTGATTGAGTCTATCCAGGTGCTTCTGCAGAGCTTTCCTGCCCTTAAGCAGATCAACACCCCCAGCCAACTTGATGGGCTGCAAACTTACTGAGAGTGCACTGGATCCCGACTCAAGATCATCTGTAAAGATGTTGAAAAGGACTGGCCCCAAAACTGAGTCCTTGGGAACCCTGCTAGTAGTGAGTATACAGACAATACTCATACTAATGGGTATTGTCTGTATACTCTTAAGCAATTAATATCTGCATAATTTCTCTTGCACTGGGCAATAAACATACTTCTGCATCCTGACCTTCTTGTTTCATGGAACCTGTGTATATTTCTTTAATGCAAAGTGGATTTACAAACACTGGCCAGCTGAATTTATTATATATTACTTGTAAAGTATACATGTTGTGCATTATGTATTTTACAGTATGTTGTGCTCCTTGCCATAATGAAATATAGCAGGTTTTCTTAAAATACTTGAGGCACTTTTGGTAAACCTGTGTGTTGAAAGAAACAGTTTATCCTTCATAAAAATTAGGACAGGAAGGATGGATTGTTCCATGTGTATTAGCAGCAATGGTAAAGCACCTCTGGTTAAATCACCACTAATTGGTGATACTCACAAGCAACAGGGAAATGAGATCAAAGAAAATTCGCAGATCTAGTTGAAATTCGCTAACCACAGCTAATATGTAGGTTTTCAGACATGTAAGATTTACACACATTGAAGTTATTGGAAATGTTATATATTTAAGAGAATGTTATATATATATAAACACACAAATGTACTATATATAATATAAGAGGAAATATTAAAGGCTTAATTATAAAAAGCTTATAGATCGTGAAATAGTTAACGAGAAGGATTTAAGGTCTAAATGTTATGAATGTATAAAATAATGTATCAATAAGCTAAACACTGTAGGAAAAAACTGTGTAAAAGAATGTGAATTTCAAGATATATCCTAGATAAATTTCATAAATTAATTCTACGCATGTTCTTATCAGCAGCGTGTTTCTTGTGTCACGGTACAACTGTTATGAAGTAATTGCTTTCTTAATAGCATAGTTTAGTTTTCCTTGTAAATAAACACCTGTGGCATCTTGTGGCAAAAAGCATCAGTCAGAAGCTGTGTTGTCATTGCTTTAGGTGCTGCAGAAACACACTGTGCAAGGATAGAACCTTTTCAAATACTTCAGGCACAGATAAGACACCACAGGTTAAAACTGAAAGATTAGCAGAATGGAATACATGTTGTATTTGGAATGATTACTGGTAGCTGTTTCAGAACAGGACTTAGAAAATGGATAATGAAGCACCTGTATTCGTTTTAATTGAGAGTTTAAGGAAATTACTGAGGAAATAAGCATGGATACTTATTTAGGAAATTGACTGTGGCTGATTTGAGACAATAACTGCTATTTCAACATGGAATGAATAAAATAAGAGGCTTAAAAGCCTGGGAAAGTAATCACAGTGGCTCATGTTTATGTAGTAGAGGTAGAAAAAAGCAAGAGTGATTTATTCTACATAATTGGATAAAAAACAAACTTTGCAAAGAAGTGTTGGATTTTTTCATCATTTGACAAGAAGTTGGAATTGTATGGCTTACAGCTTAATAAGGTAAGCATGTCACTGTTCTGTCGCCTTCATAAAGTTTTGGCTTTTCTAGTTAGCATGGTCAACTATTTTACTCATGTCCTAGTTTAAGGGAAACCAAAGTGTTTACCAAGACCAGAGGAGAGGATTCCTCCTCAATAACCACGTCACCCCTTATTAAATTTAAAAAAACCCCAACTTTAATTAGAAAATGTATATAAGAAGGATAACTGTTCTTAACTACTTTATAGATATAGATAGATATAGATATAGATAGATATAACTATAAACAGACCAGAGCAAACTGCACCCCCAGCACCAAAAAACCCCAACCCCTAAAAACTGTAGGTTCCTCCTGGTGCAATTATATTTACAGACAGTGGCAATGTTGTACCTTGGCTGGCTGCAAAGTGAATTCTCAGTCTTTTCCCAGCGAGGCAGAGACAAGGAGAGGGTGTATGATTCATATCGGGGCAGGATAGAGCCTTTTCCATGGGGAAGAGCAGACTCTCTCTCCTTGTCCTTTGTTCAAAGAAGGAAATGCTGGAAGTTGAGGAGTGGTGATAGTTCCCAGAAATCTCTGTGCAGTCAAAGGTGGTTCCCAGGAAAAAGATCTGCAGTGTGTCCTGAAGCAGCCATAACCCTCCTCTCTGTCTTGTCTCTCCCTCTGATGCTCAGGGTGCCCAGAGATGGAGGGGGGAAGGCGGAGAGCAGAGCCAGAAGGAGCTCAGCAAACAGTGGCTTCTCCCCAGCAGCTGCCCCAAAACAAAGTGAAGCCAGCACCCAGGAAAAGCCTCTCCCCCTCCCAGGTGCTGGGGGTCTGTTCCTCACCTCTACCCCCCATTAAGTTAGAATCTAGAGCCATCAACCACTCCTTTGTTCTCAGTCCTGGCACTTCAACTCCCAAAACCTTTGTGTTGCTAGGGTGAGAAAAATTCCCTGAAGGAACCCTTTTCTTTGTTTGAACCTTTGACAGCTCATCATTTGAAATGCCTAATAGAGTCTAGTCAGACCAACTTCCTGACGTTTTAATGCTTTTCAAAATTATTCTTTTTAATGCAGATTGTGAGAACATTGTGTCTGTTTCTTACACCATCTGAACGGAAGTGTTCCAGGCTCTGTAGAAATGAATCTTCTTTCAAATATGAGTCAGGACTTTTTGTTCAAGGCTTACTCAAAGTAAGTATGCTTAGGAAAGTTCTATTCTGCTGTAGTGCAACAATAGCCTTCAGTGTATATCTGTGCATATGATATGCATACTCATACACACTTTCATGTACAAACAAATATTTCATCTTCCCTTGATTCTTTTCTGGTGCTGTGGCTTTCCTTGTAACTATTTGTATCTTAAAATTCCAAGCCAGTCTTTTCCATGATGTATCTGTTTCTTGTGGATTACTCAGAATTATTCCTATACTTTGAGGTATAATAATAATAGTCTTTTCTTCTGCTTGGGGCTGTAATCCCAAAAGGCATTAAGTCTTTGTGTTGCACCAAAACTGAAGAAGGAACAGTTGCATCAATCTTGCAGTTTCCAAGTATTTTAAGCAGGCTGTAGCAATGGGTGAAGATGAATAGAAAAATAATGCTTCTTGCTCTAGTGAACATTCAGAACTTACCAGGAAAATATAGTACTGTAATGCTAATGGGCTGACGAAGTCAGGTGATGCAATACTGAAATACAGCAGTCACTTTAGTATGTGTTTTCACTATTACATTAAGGGAATCATCCTCTATTAATAAAGGACATATTGCTACGATACAACCAGCAGTTCTCTCAAACAAAATACGTTTAAACAAATGGGGTATAAAATTTAGGCATGAATGCTTTAACACTGTTTTGCTCCAGTACAGCTTTGCATTTTTAACTAGAATAATATTTCTTTTCACTAAATCAGGATGCAACAGGAAGCTTTGTGTTGCCCTTCCGACAAGTAATGTATGCCCCATATCCCACTACACATATAGATGTGGATGTCAACACAGTGAAGCAGATGCCCCCTTGTCATGAACACATCTATAACCAACGACGATACATGAGATCTGAGCTGACAGCATTTTGGAGAGCTAATTCAGATGAAGAAATGTCTCAAGATCATATTATCCACACTGATGAGAGTTTCACACCTGATTTGTACGTACTTTCACGTCTCACAAAGCAACTTTGAGAGAGTAAAGGAGTGCAAAGCCTACTTGCTAATAAAGTATATGAAGTTTTTAGCTTTTGGGAATCTCCTTCAGCTCTGGTAGTTACATTTGTTTTGGAGGAATTTACCAAGTCCTTCAGTAGTTTTGTTTCATTAAATATTACTGAAATGAATTTTCAGTACTGATTCTAACTGTGTTATGTTAATTTTAGTGCCTGTTTAATTAGGGTTATAACAGAGCTAATTGCAGGGCCCAATGGCTTTCCTGGGTTTATTTCATTTTGTCTGAAACATTTGCTTTAAAATTCTGCATTAGCTTTGAAAATACTAGAAACCATTAAAATTTTAAATTGACTTCTAATTTCAACCAGACTGTAAACAGTAATGGTATTGCTGTGCTCAGCTGCTGGAAGGTTAGTGTCCCTTAATAGCATTGCCTCACAAGTTTGTTTCCTTTTCTATAGAAATGTGTTTCAAGATATCCTGCATCGAGATACGTTAGTAAAAGCCTTTCTGGATCAGGTAATTGTTGCTTTCTCAGAAAGAACAAGAGGTAAAGTTCAGTACTTTGAGCCCTAGTAACGGATAATATAACATGAACAGATAATTCGTTGGTTTGGTAGCTCTTCTTCATTCTACTGCTATGATTCTTCTCTACATATGTAGAAAGAAAAATATAATAATGAAACTCCTCCTAAGGTATGAAAAACAATGCACATCTTCTATTGCTGTGAAACAGTGTCAACAATTACAGCATTGAGAAAGCTACCTTTCTTACAGGGAATAATTTCAGATAATTTTCATTTAAAAGAAAAATTATACTATATCCAAACAGAATTGTATAACAGCTTAATTTATTGCACCTGAGCAGATAGAAAACTGAGAAAGCATATTGACTATGTCTACAAATCTGTTGTTACTTGCCTGCTTTGCTATAATTAAGGATATGTTACACGTGTATGCAATGTTTCTTTGTTTTCCACATTCTTAAAATGGTTCTCGAATTTCCATGTCTGATATTCTGATATAATTTTTAACAGATCTTCCATCTGAAGCCTGGCTTGTCTCTCAGGAGTACTTTCCTTGCACAGTTTCTGCTAGTCCTTCACAGAAAAGCCTTAACTTTAATAAAATACATAGAGGATGACACGTAAGTGACCTGATTATGGAAAGAATATTTTGAGAAACTTTTTCTGTTCTATTTTACAACACACATGTTTTATTTTCTTGCAGCCAAAAAGGAAAAAAGCCTTTTAAGTCTCTTCGTAGCTTAAAGGTAGATCTTGACTTAACAGCAGAGGGCGATCTTAACATAATAATGGCATTGGCTGAGAAGATTAAACCAGGTCTACATTGCTTCATCTTTGGGAGGCCATTTTACACCAGCGTTCAAGAACGTGATATGCTCATGACATTTTGAAGTTCTCCATGTGTCTGATACTGCACGAAATCTGTCAGTGTGAGACCACAGTGGTGACAATCATTGACAACTGGGGATGAAGCATCAGGAGCTCAGTAACACTAAGGTGTGTCTGAAGCAGGAAGGGTCTTGTTAGAGGGAATAACAGCTTTGCTAGACAAGGATGATTTTGATGAATTTTTCTCTTCTGCTGCTTTTCTTAATTGTAAGAGTTACCAGAGGTTCCTTAGCCATATTGGCTTAGTAGATAAGTTTGAACATGTTCTGGTGTATAATAAAGAGAAGCATTCTAATTTTCATTCCCCAGGCACTTCCTTCAGGTGTATGTCAGTTTTTCCCTGTTCTGCTCTGTGTCAGTATTTTCAGTGTTTCCACAGAAAACAATATATATGTCCTCTCCAGTCATGGAGGTTGCAAAATAGTTGCTTTCCAAGAATTTCAAAGAGTTTTTAAAAGTGTTCATATATATGTGGTACAAATCTGAAATATGACTTCCTTTATCTCCCTTTTTAACACTACTGCCTCCTTCTTTTAAAGTGTTTAAGCATGCTTGGGATTTTTAATATACTACAAGGTACTATTCTGTGCAAACTGTTGATTATTAGCAACCTAAATAGCAGCACACTCCACATGGGAACTAGGTCGTTACTCAAGCAGCTTTGTGCATGTAAGCGACAATCAGGATACTCTGTCAGACGTCGTTGGGCCATCCTTCACTGAAGGGTGCAGTGATCTAGAATAACTGAGCTCTTTCAAAACAGAAAACAGAAAACTTGGTGTGATTCCATAGCAGTTGTCAGTATTTCTGTCCATGAACTGCGACTGTAGTTCCATTGTCAGTCCCGTAAGGTTCACAGAATCATTTAGATTGGAAAGGACCTCGCAGATCATTGAGTCCAACCATTAACCCAGCACTTCCAGGTCCACTACTAAGCCATATTCCTAATTGCCACATTTATGCATTTTTGAACCCTTCCAGGGATGGTGATGCCACCAGTTCCCTGGGGACTGTGTTCCAGTGAATGACAAAACCTTCAAAATAATGCATTAGACCTTCTCAGAGAACACCAAGGTGACAGACAAACTAAAACAGTTGGGTTTTTTTTTCCTTTTACATCACCATTAATATATTTGGCAATCCTTAATTCAGATATGAGCACAGCTATTCTGATGAGCATTTTGCTAAGTTAATTCTGGTCATTAAGCTTGACTACCTTCTTAGTTCAGCTTAGCACATCTTCCAACTTCACTTGAAAATAAAAACACAGCTTCTATTTGTGTGCCTTAACCTTTCTCAGTAGCGAATAGAGTGATGTCAGGTGAATCTAGACTTTTTTTTTATGGTGGTGTATGTTACACTAAAATCAGGGGTTCATCTGTACTGCATGTTGTTGTATCTTTTCTCTTTTTGGACAAACACGGGAATTTATTTGTGTCATGTTTCAGTGTAAAGTCATAACTCAATATTGAATATGAAAGAGCTGCACTTGTGATTGGAGAAGCCACAGTTGCTTTATTCCTTACATTGCTTGTACACTCCCTGCTGAACAGGTTTCTGGTTTCAATGTATCTTTTTAGTGTTACTTTCATTCACTGAGGCATAAAAGTTAACAAAAGTTCGATTCACAACTTTTCCTGAAATGTCTATTACTTGGATTTTGAAAGGAATACTGTCCCTTATTTAGTTGTCCATAATTCGCTCGCCTTTCGTGAAAGACAAAGATTTACAATTAAATGTTTAGAGCTTCTGAAAGATGTGGAATTTAGCCTCAGCTGCACACCATTTTTGTGAATAAGCATCGTTGGCATTACCTGGTTGCCCAAGTAATAACATTTTGTGGAACCATCTTTTTGCTGTACATGCATGGAAGACTCTTGCAATGAGCTTGGCGATTCATCAGAAGAACTTGTCAGAATTATGCTGACATAAGTTTACTTAAGCTGAGATGCTGTTTGTCTTCTACCATTACTGTTGCCTTCTGTGTTTTCAATACAGGTATAAGAAAAGAGCCTGATTTTGCTTAAGTCTTTACTATCATCTGTAAGATAGTGAAAGAAATTTAATAAACAGTGCCAAAACCTAATGTAGAAGTTGTGCCAAAATATAAGGAGCTTTAAATCTGCTGCTGAAATTAACCCCTTCAGCTTGATAGGCATTGGAAACTTAACACTGACACTACTAAGAGTCAAGATAATTGGTTTACTGAAGATCCTGTCACTTTTTGAAATTACTAAAAGCTAGAAACTCTCTCAATTGCTACTTTTGTTGCACAGCTGTCACAAGTGCACTGTTACAAGTGCAGTATGTATGGCAAAGTACATTGTTAAACATATCTGCATGTTGTGTTGTACTTCTTGCTCAGGAAACAAACTACTCAAATAAAATTCATGCACTATTTTTGTCTTTAACTGTTGCTGATTTTTTTCATAGAATTTCCCGTCTCTATCTGATAGATGCATCATCATTATCTTTTATCCTTTTAATTAAAGATGAAACTTTTCTTCCTTCTTGTTAAAGTTATGCTGGATGTTGATATCATTGTTGAAAGTCATATGTTATTTAGTTCCTGCATTTCTGTTAAGATTTTCTCATTTCAAGCTGAGACTGGTGGGACTTGCTATGGTTCTGATGTGCTCCAATATGAATTTAGCCTCTTCTTTTAAAAAGCTTTAATCCCATATGTTGTATCTAGAAGTAGTGGAAACCTTTCTTCAGGTTTATTTTTTGTTATATGTATAAGAAAATGGCTAATTTATTTCCTCCAGTTGGATTTGAAAGCAAAGTAGTGTTTTAGAGCATTTTTAGTAGCCCATTATTCGTGGTGTTTGCATATCGGTAAAGGCAGCATAGAAAGATATCCACTGGAATGTCTTATTTGTGAAGACCACAGAGGATATTCCAGGTCTATATACCAATTTGCTGTAATGTCAGTTTTATTCAAAAGCAGAAAAGGCAGTGTGATGGTGTTCTATCCCTAAGCTAGCAGTACGATATGCCACTATAGAGTGCCAGAACTTTGACACTCCACTCTCCTCAGGGAAGAGGTGTTACAAAGCTTTCTCTTCCTATTCTCAGTTCAGTGAAGATAAAGGAGCATGAGGACTATCCCACACAGGCATGTTGCTCACCTCTGTTGTCTCATTAGAGCCTACAAAGCATGTACTTTGTCCTCTTCAACAGCGAGGAGTGACAAACTATATGCATGAGAATGCAGAGAAGTTTTTTTGCATGTGAGTAGAACACAGTTGTGTTGTTTACTCCCGTCCTGAGATAGAGCTCCTGTTACACCTCCTTCTTGGGCAAAACACCAGGCAAACTCCATGGCAGCTTGTCCTTATTTACAAGGTTGTTCATGTAATACTTTTATTAAAGGAAATAGTGCTGTTCATATGCATGTCCAGAGATTTCTAACACCGAAGGCTTTCAGTTAAAACTGAGAAGTATGAAAAAGGACACAAGCCTGACAATGTCCACCTAGTAAGTGTGACTTCTAAATAAAATACAGCTACCATGCAGAAACTTCTGTCTCTCGCTTAACACAGGGCAGGCAGCTTTTCAAAGTGAAAGACCAGAGGAAAGAGAAATTTTTACTTCAACAACACAGAACTGGAAATTGGTAATTGTTTTCTTCTCTCACATATTTCTGTCTCTATTGTCATACAGATGGATGAGGCCTTGACACCTGGAAAAGGGCCAAAAGATAATCTGGGGAACTGTAGCTTGACCAGTTTTACTCAGGTACCTGAAAAAAATCATGGCATGTGCCCTCTCAGAGCTCATGTTTTACTATATGAGGAAGGAGAAGGTGATTGGGAGCTGTCAGCACAGCTTGACTAAGTGAATAATGCTTCACCCAGCTAATTACTTTTTGTGATAAAATGACTGGATTTGCAGACATGCAGAAAATGGGATATAATTTAGGCTGGCTTCAGCAAGGCTTCCAAGCACCCTGCCACAATGTCCCTGTAGCCAAGCTGGATGTTAGGATGTGGGCAGGTGGCCCACCAAAGGCATAGCTGGGTGGGTGGCTGGGCTCAGAGGTGATGGTCACTGGATCATATCTGGTGCCCTGTGAGGTCTCATGGGGTCTGCCCTGGGGTTTGTCCTGTTTAACATCTCTATCCATGACCTGGGAGGGTGACCAAGTGCACCCTGTCAGGTTTGCAGGTGGTGCCAAGTCAGCAACCAGTGTTCAATGTGCATAAGGGCAGGGCAGCTGTGCAGCTTGACTGGGACTGGTGAGAGGAAAGGACGCATTCCCCATGTACTTGGGGCAGGAAAAAGACCAGTCCTGCCCTGGACAGGCACAGTCCTAGCAGCCATTCCTGTGAGACCAGGGGCAGCTCTGCGCAGAGAAGGCCCTCAGTCCTGGTAGGCAGCAAGCTGAGCAGAATCAGAGGGACTGGAGGTAAGGAAAGCTTATTCCTCATGAGGACAGCTGAGCAGTGAGCATGAGCCTTTAACTGGAAGATGGAGGCTAATCAAGACTTTTTGTAAAATCATCTGTATAACAGAGAAAATACTTTAGGTAGAGGAATGTAGACATTTAAGCAAGGGTAAGTAAGTAAAATCGATTAAGATATTTTTGGATATTTTGGAATTTCAAAGTAAAAGCGTGATGCTCAAAGGCAAACATCTGAAGTTTCATCCCTAATCTATATCTAATAAAAAGGCAAAATGTTTTAAATTGTACAACAGCCAAAAGCTAATGGATGAAACTTTGAGTTCCATGCCAGTTTGTCTTCAATTTAGAAAATGGTCTTGTAGTACAAGAGATAGTCCTTTCCAATGTAATTAAACAGCCAGACTTTTTGTTTTCAGAAAAAGCAGCAACATAAGAAATTACAGATGAAGGAATACTGATATTTACTACTGCCACCTATACATACAGTAATTCTTTATTTCTGCCAAAATGTCCAGTGGTGTAGCTGACTGACAAAACTGCAGTTTTGGCCTTCTGCATTTAACCATAGGGATGCAAAGCAGTTTGCCCTTGCTGAGATTTCTGTCTGTCTCAGGCTGCCTCTTCATGGGAAATGAATCCAGGATCACATCCATCTTCTCCTGGCATTCTCTGCTCTGTCTCTGTGAAAGCAGTATTTGAAAACAACTTCTGACAACCTCGAATCTGAAGGAAACACCTTCTGTCATTAAGGATTTTTTTAGTAGCCAAGGACCACTGCACAGACAACACAAAAAGCACAAAGGACCTGGACAATAAGTAATGACTAATTAATGTCATACGAGTTTTTGGCAGAGAACTGAACACTGGCAGGCCGAAGAACATTCTGGATTCAGCGTGCTTTTCGCATCGTTCCTGCCAAGGTCTGACATTTTTCCCTTCAGGTTGGAGACTTGAGAGGTAGCTGATGCAAACTGATTAAAATGCTTTTGATTAATGATCACACTAGAAGGAAATGTGTAGGATGGCAATATTCTCAGTGGTCTAGGCACTCAGATATACCAGCTTGTAATTAAATAACAATGCAGAGTATTAGACTTGACTGTGAAATTGTTAATTATAGGTTGTAGTCCAGTGAAGCACATAAACATGTAACTGCAATCAAATTACATTTTTGTTAGTGTGGAGGTGCAAGTCAATGTCCTCGCCCATTAAATCTAATGGACACAGTCCTGATGATAGGTTGTCCAGGGAGGGTCCCTTTGGCATCCCAGTGGTCTGGGGCATGCAGGTCAGCATCACTGCTGTCTGGAGACATTCATACTCCTATTGCTAGAGGATCCACCTTTTTTCTCTTCTTGACTTCATACTTTACTCCTCATGCTTTCTTATATTAGCTGACATCTTTGACATCTTTGCTTCTTCCTTACTCCACCAAGTGCCTCTCAGCAACCCACACCTGCTTGTTTTCTGCCACTGAAATTTGGTATTTCTGATACTGTCACTCAGGCAACACTGGCCATATGTAACTTTACCAAGAGTAAAGCTTTGCACTAAAAGCTCCCCTACCATTGTTCCTTTCATCCTGATTGGACTTCTAGATGTAGTTGCTTTACTTTAGCCTTCATCCCCCTCCCTCATTCATAAGAGCATGAGCAGGTTTTCTCTCTATGAACCAACAGTTTACCCACCAGAGCAACAGAGTAACTAATTTTTCACACTTCTGCCGCAGTCTGTCCAGGTCCCGTATAGCACCATGCCTGATGTAGGACCACACACCCCATGGGATCTCCAATATGCTAAGGCCAAGAGGGTTGTCAGCTCCGTAGCATCCAGGAAACCAAGCTTTCAGTCCCAATACCTGCAGTATGGGGAAGCAGAGTCACTATTAAGGCTCCTTATGGGGTACAGGAGCATGGGTGAGGGGCACAGCACCTCACAAAACAAGTTTGTGGTTATGGTTCAGGGAGTTTTCCACCATGACACCATGTCTTGACTGCACTGCACTCATGAATGTTTGATTTCCTGTGACTCCATCAAATAAAGTTTTTCTTTGATGCCAGGTGATAGTTGCCATAGGGCTTTATAAAATGTGATGTGTACTTTAGACCCTTTCACCATCCCACAAGTTGTCCACAAAAAGACAGCTATATTTCTCATTATTTTTTTAGGATAGTTGTGACCCACATGACTGTAGCATCTCATTGACCTATATTTACAGCTATCTTTATTTTAGGCAAAGTTTTCACACATATATAAAAAAATATAAAATGTAAACTCTGAAGAGATGAAAAGAATGTAATAAGGCATTCCAGTCACCTTTCTCACAATGTATTTAAGAGAAAAAAATAACTAAAAAAAAGTTTGTAGCTAATAGACTCCATTAACTTTGAGTATGTCTCTTTTCAAATTAATCACAGAGTTCTCATTCACATCTTTTCATATTTCAATAGATTTCTTTGTCCATTTGTGAGCAAATGTGTCATTCTGTCACATGTAAAAAAAAATGTCTGAGTGGTCTCGGGGATGTGGTGATAACATGATGTCTTTAATTAGTTCCATGGAAGTGTCAGCTTGTAAATGTGTTTATTACCAAAAAAAGGTAGCTAAATCTGTAACTTTACACATCAGTGTCAGAGTATATCTAGTTTTCTAATTATGGCATTTTGTTAATGGAGAGTGTGTACACATAAAAAAACTATACAGTGCTTGAGCGTATCATTATGTTGGTGAAAGCTGCATTAAATGTACCAGGGTTTTTTATGTGACTTTATCTGCTAGTATTTTTATCTGAGACTGCAAATTCAAAAACTGAATATAGAGATGCCTTTCGTCTTGCTAA
This sequence comes from Sakesphorus luctuosus, assembly GCA_013396695.1. Lineage (NCBI taxonomy): Eukaryota > Metazoa > Chordata > Aves > Passeriformes > Thamnophilidae > Sakesphorus > Sakesphorus luctuosus. Next base: position 53,209 of record VWZD01004977.1, on the reverse strand, counting down.
AAATGTTTTTTAATTATTTTTTTTGTCTCTGGGTTTTGTTAATTATTTTGTTAATTGTTAATTTTCTGATGGCTAGTAATGTGACATACTACTAAACCAATGCATTGGGATAAAAGCCAGACTGTATGTGTTTTAGATTAAGCATAACCCTTCTACAAAGGATAGAATGTTTGGAAACTGCAGCCATTTTGAGGCAAGCCTAGGACAGCTAAAAACTATCAGGATGATGCTGAAGCCACAGGCTGCAATCCCAGAGAAACCTCAGAGCAAGTTCTGAAACAGAGCTTCAGCCCTGTTTCTGAAAGCTGCAGGCCAGTTCCTGTCTGTGCAAGGAAACAACAGGTGCTCCCAGTGGTCTCAGCTGTTTGGTGGGCTTCCCTCACCTGCTCTTGTTTTCAGACACTATGAAAGAGAATGAAATGAGGTTAAAGGAGAAAAAAAAACGATGCTGGGGTCTGGCACAGACAGAAGAGACTGAAGTTATTTTTTCCAAAGACTGAAGGAAGAATCCAAGAGGCAAGTTTGGTGCTCTGGGTCCCAGACTGAGGGTGGCTTATCCAAGGAAGAGGTGCAGGATGGGCACCCAAATCACCTCCCGTGAGGCTCTGTTATTCAAATTCTGCCTTTTGCCTTCACAGCGCAGAGAGGGACAGAGGGGTTTTACTATCAAGGGAGAAATATCTCAATGGCCTTAAAACAGTTTAAATGGGAAAGAATTAAGAATTCCCTTGAGTCCATTTGTCTGAACTCCAAAGAGCCTGATTGTGCAGAGATTGAAAATATTTTTGCTTTTAAACCCAAACAGGGCTACTACTTTCCTTCAAAACAATCCAGTGTTATTCTGCTGTGCAATGAAAGATCAATTATTTGGGTTTGTGAAAAGGAGGCTTTTAGATAACTTGGGTGACAGAGGTCACAAAACCATCCTCTGCCCTGCTCAGTGCACAGAGACCTCCTGTCTGTCTGCAGGCAGCTGCTGGAAACAGTTTTGCTGCAGCTGGCAGAGCCTGTGACTGAACCAATCAAGGAGCAGCCAGTGGGATTTCAAATGTTCTCTGTTTGCAATGAGATTTCTCAGAATATTTTGAGGAAGAAGCTGAGAAGAACAGCACAATGACATGGCAATAACAACTGTGTGGTTATGACTATGCTGTGAAAGGGTAGCATTTACTTCAGTAGAAACAAAGGGTTTGGGTGGAAGGAGGAGGGCTTGGACTGGTTAGACATGAAATTCTTCCCAAGTCAGGAGAAAAAAAAATCCATCTATGGAGGTCAGGAAAACTGAGACAAAATCTTCTTGGAAGGTAAGAAAGGGGAATTGAAAGATGCTGGAGAGGGCAGAGCAATGAGAGACCATCACTAGTGTGCTGGGGAGCCCACAGGGCTGCAAAGGGAGACTAAGAATGTCAAAGCTGTGTGTGACAACCATAGCACTGAGACAAAAACCAGTATATGAATTACCAGGACACAGAATAGCCTGCGATTTACTGTGTACCTGTATAATTACTCAAACACATACCTTTTGGTTTGCTACATCATGTTAGAACTTGGTAAAATGCTGTGGGAGTGCTTATACAAAGGAAAATAATTGATGTTGCAGACCAGCAGTCCCCACTATGCAGGTTTCAGCAGTATGGTGCTTCAGACAAGCTTTAGTTTCATCACATATCCTGACTGCTCGCTAGCTGAAGTACCTCTTCCCATCCTGTTTAGTGGGATGCAATCCATTTTATACCATTAGGTGAGGCAAACCACAGTGAATTAAAAATGATGGTCAGGTGAATGATTTTAGGAAAGTATTACTGAAACACTGCTACACATGTACCCTCTGACCAGGTCACTGATAACAAATAATGGGTATGAGTGCACAAATGAAACTAGAGGGAAGAAGGATAACAGAAAGGAGACAAGGGGAAAAGAAAAAGGGGAATGTGAAAGGGTTAATTATCCAGAAAGTTCCAAAAGAAGGGGGAAAAAGGACTACCAATCCTTTTTTATCTTCAAAGCTAGCATGGCATGGGGGCAGAAATTATTCTGCTTTGAGATCTATGTCTCAGTTAGAAAAATGCTCTCTTTTTATTGTAAGTGCATTTAAAAAAAAATCTCAATGGTGGTAACTAAATAGATATTAGAATTATCATATTTATGTGCTTCTAATTTTTTCACCACATCTGGTCTTAATTACTCATTTGATTTTTCTTTCTTGTTGTAGAAGTCTGTTGAAATGCAAGTATACAATTCCTTCCTTGTTTCTCCTCTCTTCCAGCTAATCACTGAATGTAGGCAATATTTTTATTTCTAGAAGAAAAATCATGCAGCATGCATCAGAAAGAGAAGGCAGGAACATGCCTCAGCAAATATTTCACTATTTCTTTATTATAAGATGATTTTTAAAAACTATTATACTATATCTAAATGCTTGTAAAGACATATAACTTGTTCAGAGGCAATTGATGTGGACTGAAATACATCTTTTGATCTCAGCCATAGAATGAGGTTGTGGAAAAACTTGGTGTTTAAGTTTTTCACTATTTGTTTGAAACATTATACAGAATGAAAATTATTACTACGTTAATTGCTTAAGGTTCCTGTGTTTCCAATGTAGCTAGATTTCATTTCCCTTCTATTTAGTTTCACAGGATTCCTCTCCAAAGGCTTTTTGTGCTGCAGCACCTCCAATTATTGGAAGTTTGTCTTCTCATTAAAAATCTTCTACAGTATAGAGAAGCCAGGCATCTTGGAGCCATCTCACACTTGCTTGTGGGCAGAAATTGTGGAATGCTGACTGTTCTGCATGTTAGATCTTGCCAATGGCTAGAGGAAAATAAAGCCATTATTTAAAACAGCATTGTTATTTTTTCCAAAAAACCCCAAGACCCATCTGGTTCTTATACTGTTTGAAACCCTGTTAAGCAATGCAGATTTTGATGACTTAAGGACAGATTTCAGAACTATAATATTTTTAGTGTTTCTTGTTTGAAATCTGCTCAGCTCCAGGCAGAGGGAAGATGCAGGTGAGGTAAGGAAAGAGAACCAAGAGCGAGATCTATGTGTTTCTGTGATTTCTAGGGCAGGAGAAAGCTAAATGCCATCCACCACAACAAGCTGGAAGGATGTATCATGGCAGCATCTCAGGGTTTCAGCTTGGTCTGCCGAGCATATCTGGACTGAAGTCAGTTCCAGTGACTGAAGTCATCTAGATAGTATGGGGCTCAGACAGCTTTTTGATGCTCTTGATTGTTAGCCTTACTTTTCTTGTTAAGAGATCGCTCTGCTGAGTATAAGTGGCTCTACAGGCAGGTGGCTGCAGAGATTAAAGGTAATGAGGTTTACACCTCATTAATCAGTGCTAAGTGATTGTGGTGAGTCACTTGAAACCAGCTAAAAATGGTCCAGAACAGGAATTATTCAAGGTCTGTTAGGTTTTAGTACTGGTTTGCTTTATTAAGTGATTTCTCTGAAGGAGACATTTGATTTGCTGTTTTCTTGAGACTATATGATAACTGTTCTGGGTTAAAAGGTGGCAGAAAAAACTCATGGAAGTAGAAAATTTTACTTAACCAAACATCTTGGGTTTGCCCCAAGCACAGACATGTCCCAAAGTTATTTTGAGCCAACTCACTTCTTGTCAGTAAGAGCACTAGGCTTTCTCTATAATGTGTATCTGCAGCGCAGTATCCCACAGCCTTGATGATGCAGACATGTCATTCGTGATCAGCATCTGACAGGATTGTTCATTTGGACAGCCAAAACCAAGAATGAAATGTGGTGGTGTTTCCATAACACTGATCTTAATTTAGTTGGTGAAGGCAAAACAGACAAGCTTAAGTTTTTCCCTGTCCTTGCAGTTAAGTCTCTCTGTTGAGCACAGAGCCTTCCCTGCTGGCTGTGTAGCACAAGGGCTCACACTTCCTGATGGGAGGTGACATGTATATTTATGATGACTAGCTTCTCTGTTCCCTTTTCAGGACACAGTGGTTCTCAGGAAGAAGTGAAGGGGATATGGAAGCAGAAGTATAAGCACAAGGTAAAGGAGAAAGTAAGAAGGGCTCTTAGTAATTATCTTCCTGGAAAGCTGCCATATGATGAGGTTTCATTAAGGCACTTAGAAACAGTGAGATGAGGACTGTAAATCATTGTAACAGTGTTTGTATAACAATCATAAGGAAGAAAAAATTATCATGTGAACAAACAAAAAACTCAAACCAAAATCCAAATACGACAGAATTCTGAAATTGAGTGATTCAGTTGCATAAATGCTGGTTTAGTTGAGAATATTTTGTTTGCCCCTCACTGTGTATAAACTGCTGAACTGTGAAAATTGTAACAGAATTAACTTCTCTTAGGCTTTTTACTCTTGCACTTCAAAACTTGCAAGGACATTTCTGACACTCTATTATTTGCTTTATAAATAAGTTTTATATCCCCCAGAAATGGCAGCCTCACCTGCTAAAGAGCCAAACTGACAAACTAAAATTTCTCTGTTCTTTAATCTCAGGCATTCTGAGTTCTTTCTGTTTCTGCATGCAGTTTACTATACCCTTAGATCCCATTAGGAAAAAATTATCACAGAACTAGTTGGACTGGAGCAGTCCTGATGGAACCAATTCCCAGTTCAAGTAATTCATAAAAGCCATTAATTGACTAAAAAATAGGAAACATCTCTAACTACATACACCTGCAAAAATATACCA
>VWZD01004977.1:31269-48486 GCA_013396695.1 Sakesphorus luctuosus | reverse complement strand
AAACTTTCTCTCTCATGTAATACAAGAGTAATTCAAATATTTTCAGACAAGGATACAGCTCTTCAGGTGGTTCCTCATTCTCTGTAGGAGTTGGAATTGGGATTTTACAGTATTGAACCTGGTTTGTGAATGGATATCACTTTCAGGTTGGCTCAGATATCTCTTCTGTCTCTTGACTTTGGAAATACTTGTAAAGAATGTTTTGCCATGAGCTAGCTCACATCACAATCTTCATAGATCAATGAAAACCTCACTGAATAAATGGTTTGATTGGATTAAAAAGACATATCCTTTTGGATCTAGCAGATTGTGAAAGGCTCAGGTGACCACACATAAATGTGAAAACTGGGGACCAAAACCAGTGGCTCCACACTGACTTCCTAGAATCTGACACTGTAATACTGTAATCCATGATGACAGAAATATCTTACACTAGTTTAGTAAAAACTGACAATACAAGTATTTGTGATCAAAAATACATAGGTAATTTAAACAAAGGAACACTTTGGGGCCAGCACAGATCTTTTCTCTCTTCAGTTCCAAATCTTTTTTCTAGAGCATAAAGTCTCCGACTCAGTGGCCACTGAAAGCTTCCAGTGCCAGAAAGAACTGTCTTTTTGTGTCACTTACCTATGGATAGAAGAAAATAAAGCATTACCGCAGTCTCTACTATCCTGTATATCTATTGCACAGTCTGCAAGGCTGGAAACGTGTAGACAGAGCTTTCTCAGCTAAGGTACAAAAAGGCAGTGAGAACCAAAACTTTAGTTTTGTTCTTCACTTTCCTTTGTATTCAGTGTGATTTGAAGTCTTTCCCATTGCACTGTGGTAAAAGGTTTTCTGGCCATGTGGATATCAAACCATGATTATTTATGTAGTCTGGGAATGAATTTACATAACTATTCCTAACATAGTCACCCTGAAAAGAAATTAAAGTGTCTGCACAGAGCTTCACACTCAGGTCTGCAGAATTCCACTGGAGTTATACCAAGAGGATTTCTGCATGTAGCAACATCCACTTATGCACATTTTATTTCATTTATTTGAACCCTCTGCTTTTCATTAGAGAACGACATTTACTAGGCAAATTGTACCACTGCAGATAATCCACAGGGATGTTTAGACTAGCTCTGTATTTTGAAATGCATTCCCCACTCCCTTCCATTAGTCTTTTTCACCAGCCATAATGCAGAGTATCATATTGTGATGAAGTAGATCACATTTCCATGGCTCAGGGAAATTACAAGATGTGCTGATACCTGTTCTTTAATGAATAAGTACATCATATTTTACCTATGGTCATGAAATTGGTGCTCTGAGTGATGGGACTATTATTAAACCGAGTGTATTAATTAAAACAAAAGGAAGGAAGTCATGTGCTTTAAGATGAGATTTTAGACTATGAATATGCCTTTATTATCAAGTGACTTGTTTGAAAGAGATAGTCACCTTGAAAAACATAAGCCTTATGGTTTAACTATGTTTTGAAGTTGTATTTGCTTGATTCCTTTAGTTTATGAAGACTATCTTGTGTATTTTTAAGCCAGTACAGAGTCCTTGCTTTTCCTTCAACTGCTGTGGCAGGAATAACTTGCAGGGCCCAGGTGATAGTGCTGTATATAAATGAAGAATTATTTTGTTCTTCTGAGTGTTCCTATAGATCCACTCAGTGAAACAGAGTGCAGAGAGAAAAAAATTACTCTTCCCTATTAGCCTGTGCATTTAAAGTTAGTCAACACACCTCTGCTGAAAACTGAAATGCACTGTAGCTGCAGCCTTCAGGATGAAAGAAAGAACCACTGGCAGGTAAAGAACTTCAATATTTTCTGCTCCCACTGCAGCATATGAATTGGTCTGAGCCCTTCTTGGGGGCATCAGTCCACAAATCTTCATATTTGCACCTCAAGTGCAAGCAAGTGCATCTCTTTCACTGAATTGACACTTTGTCCATGCCTGTAAGGCAACCTTCCTTGTATGGAAAACAGCAGGGTTATATTTAGATAAGAGAGTGAATCAAGGGTATACAACTTTTTTTTTAAGGGAAACACACGACACTGGGCTCCGTGGCCTGTCTTGTCATAATAGTCTGAATTCAAATTCAAGTTATGTAGCATTCTGGATTTGTGGAGACTTCAAAGACTAATTTCTAAGAGTATATTTTATTTGGGTATGTTTTACAAGATATAAACATGAAGTGCCTGTTCAAGGACTGTATAGTCTTCCTAATTAATAATAATGTTCAAAATTACAGAATTTCATCATTCACCAGCTGGTGCTATTGCACTGAGCTCCTAAACTAATTATATGCTGCAAAAAGCTTCTCCAAGCCTTCCCTCTCCCAGTTGTCAGACTGGAAAATAGGCTTGAATTATACATGTGGGAGTTCAATCTGGGTATGAACAGACCTGAATATCCAAGTGCCCTTGCCATCCACTTCTTTTTTATATCAAGGCTTCTCAATGTTGAGTGCCTCTTCTGATGATAAAATAACCAGATCCAAAACAATTAGGGCCTTGAAAGCTTTGAATTTTCTCAGGGGACTTCTAGGCAGCCAGTGCAGCTGTCTGAGCAACAGTCTAATGCTCTCCTTTCGTAAAGTCCTAAGTGAGCTGCCAGGATCCAAATTAGTTTTAGATGTTCGAATGATGTCATTAAATAGAAGGAAAGATTAGAGCTAGGTAGGGAATAGGCCAGCCTGTATCTGAAACAATAATCCACAGCTTTTGCAGTTGCATATACATCTTTCTGAAAAGTGTCAAAATGCCATGTCAAGACTCATGAGATAAGGCTAAGTGCTAAGCAAAAATGTTTAACACTGTGTTTATGGGAATCTTTGAAAGTGTGTATTTATACCCAAACTGTTCTGATGTGTCACTTCTAACACATAGTATCCAAGAGACACCATAAACTTTTCTGTTCCCATATATGTTGTCAAGTATTTAGGGACAAACATGGCAGACATTGGTTCATGGTGGGTCTCCCTTCAAAATGTGGTTGGAATATTTAAAGAGTAGTGATATTATGCATCATTCCCATGTTTTTCTTTCTTTCCTAAGGTATTTTCCCCATAAGTGGCAGGCCAAGCTAATACAACATGGACTTAATAAGTTTTTCATGAAAAATAATTCAAAGTGTGGTCAAAAACGGCTATAGTCTCTCTAATAAATACCGAGATTACTGGTAACTTGGGCAGAGGGCATTTTGCAGGGCTTTGCATATGATCCTTTGATGATCTGCTGTAAGCACGGGGGGAGAGATCATGGTCATTTAAGCAGGAGCTGAGACGTTCCATGGCAGGGCTTCTAAGACTGGAGGCAAAAACCTGGAGACAGATCTACTAGTAACCCTGCTTAGCAGAGTATGTTAAGTAATTCTTGTACACCAGGAAGGAGTCAGCCTGGATTCTAAGTATGAGGGATACTCCTCTTGCCTTTTTCCATAGCATTGTAGCTCTAACTTACTCTCAGTTCTGTTTGTCCTATGTTAAACAAAACATTTCTCATTTTCTACTGTAGCAAATGCTAATAGGTAGGTTGGGCCTAAGTGAGAATATAAACTTGTCTGTTCATTGATAAGACCTGGAGATCTCTTTGCTTCCTCCCATGACAAGGTTGTTTTGCAGTGTCCTCTTGCAAAACACTGGCATCAAGAGCTGAAGGAGAAGGGCTCCACTGAGCAGGGCTCATAAGTTCAGCTGATGTCCTCAGGTTAACCAAGCATCCCAGCAGTCCTGTCTGGTGCTCTTAAGAGTTTTCACTGGTTGAAGAGACATCCTTCAACTACGTGGACCATTGAGAAAAGTTGGGTTTGGCTGTGCCTTTTCTGTAATGCAACTTGAGTGGTTCAAAACAAAATCATCCATTAAATAGCTCTTAGTGGAGACAAAAACTGAACCAGTGTGCTTTGTGGGCCTGACAGAGTCCTGAGTCCCTCTGTGTTACATTAATGTTACAGCCTTCCCAGGAGAAGATACGATTTTGTCACAAGTTCCAGAAAAGCAAAGTAGGGGGCTTCTGTTTTGTCAAAATGCAGTAAGATTACAGCAATTTCTGATCCACATATTTCTGGGGAAAAAAAATCCTGAAGAGATACTGCCAGTATAAATGCAGAAGTAGGTTCAGAGAGCACCTGCAATATAACCATTGTCCTGAGAGAAGCCTTGAGCAGTGTTTGAGTTAGAGGAAACAGTTACTGGATTTGCTGTTTACTTTTTGCTGCATAGGAATGGCAAATAAGACTCTAATCTCAGAGGTACAAAGGACACCGAGATCTATTCTTGGTCACCTTCATATAAACATGTAATCTTTTCACTGCTAGGAGTAGAAGATTTTCTTGATTTATGCTGCTAATATTGGGTAAAGCTTGTTTCCTTGTACTTCAAGATAAAATCGGGAAGCCAATACTAATTACCAGCAGAGGGGTTGTATTTTGCTTTGGAGAATTCTAGAAAAGTTTTCTTAATGCAAAAGCAAGACTAATAATTTGGTCATATGTTGCCTTTTCCCTCTAGGTACTGTGTTTTCTTACTTAATTTTAATATCACTCATACTGCTTAGCAAATATCAAAGAGATTTTGTTGCCATAGAAATACACAAGTCTGCCTCTCTCCATCAACTGTCAGCCACAGAAAACCATGAGAATATCCCACAGATGAGCAAAGGCAGGCAGGCAGCAAGATAAACAAGATGATTCATGCAGGTCTCTTGACCTCAGCAGTGTTTCTCTTTCACTCATGAAAACACTTGCAAATTTAATCTGCAGGTGTTCAGCTGCCGTCCCAAAAAAACAGGACTCCCTCTATGAGACAGTGCCAAGGGTTTCAATAGCCATAACTGTATCTGAGCACCCTGCCCACATGTTAGCACCAGCATCAGCAGTCAGATACACATGGGTTATTTTCTTTTCCCCTCTCACCAAATTTTCAACCCAGACACGTAATCAACTCTTGAGGCAGTTGTGACAGAGTTGGAGTAAAGGCAGGCAACAAATGGCACACATGTAGCAAAACATGCTTAGGCCTCTGGCACTGCAACAAGGCCACCAAACGTTCTTCCTGAAGCCAGTCAGCTGCTGGAAATGAATTTTTCTATGCGCAACTATAATTATTAGGACAATCAGCAGAGGGAATGGATGTCTTTCTGAATTACTGAACCAAAAAGTTTTGACAAGATCATCATAATCTCTGGCCAACATCAACAAAAAAAAAGGAAAGATTCCAACCCTAATAAATCTGTCGTGGGCTTCACTCAGTGGCTTTATTCAATGGCTTCATTCAATGGCTTTATTCAGAATTTTTGTACCTTCACGTCTCATTATCTGCCTCTTGGCAGGTCTGGGAGTGATGAGTTGTGATTGCAAGGAGTAGCCATTATACAGGAGCTGTTTGTGGATGCTCTGTAAGCCACACAAAAGAATGGTAAAGCCAGCCTAACAGTGGTTTTAATAACACAATATTCACAGCTGCTGCTTGCCACCATACTGTGTATACTAGAACATTGCAGAAAGCCGTATTAAATTGTAAAAAAATAATTAAAAATAAGTCAAAAATAAGTGAAAAATCATGACTGGTGGCACAGTTCCTAAATATAACAGAGAGAAGATTTACTGCTAGAATATTTCTGCCTAATAACAACAATTTCAATGTATGTTCCCTATATTAAAAAAAAAAAGGCNGAAGGAAGGAAAAGAGAAATTCTGCATCTTCTTTTTGTAGGGAAGAAACAGACTTTCTGTTTGTAATCACAGGAGCTCAAGTGTATGATAGGGAAAGAAAATTGTCTATCTGTCCCATATCGGTAGGAGGTGGAGACCACAGTTTTGTGTATGAGTTGTTCTGGCCAGGTAAAGCAGGTGGCTATGGACTAGAAATAAGGCTAGTAGTGAATGCGTGGAAGCAACCCATTTGTTTGCAGCAGCAGGTGCATGTCATAATGCGGTGGTACCAGTGAAACAGTTCTGGCCTCACTGTACTTCAGACACTCCCTTGGCAACACCAGCAACAGCTTGCCTTCAGCACAAGAGCAAACATCTCAGCCCTTCAGGCAATATATCTGCAATACAACCAGTTGCCTGTTGTGGTCATGCCTAGGCTGGTGAATACTCTGTTGCCAGAACTATTAGAGAAGCAGTATGCTAGATATGTGCCATAGGTAGGACTTTCAAGGATATAGTATGGTGTGAAAGAGTATTACTCTGCTGAATATGTCCTTATGACAGCAGGTCCTTACTGTGGAATAATGTGGAATTAAGTCAGAAGTTAATGCTCAGCACCATGTAGAGCTGTGAACAGTACAATTCAGCCGTGATACTGACATGAAGCACTGACATGAAACACTGACATGAAGTACCCTCCAGGCTACCAACTGAAAGAAGTGTAGGGAGGTAAAATCCTATAAGAAAGCAGACTTAGTTTTGAATGCATTGCAGCTTGAACCTCTTCTGAATGTCATTGATTGATTCTTTGCATGTGTTGAATTTTTTCTCTGTTTTCAATTTTTTTGCTTTACTATTTTTCTAAGCATGGTACAGGGAATCTACGTCATGCTGATAATGCAAAAGGAAAAGAGGAAAACCCTTTTAAAGGTAAACATAGAAGATCTCTACAGACACAAAGGGTACATAATGTTCTCTTCCTTATTCGAAGATATTCTGCTGCATAAACACATCCAAATCACTGAGTCAAAAATGCTAATAAGCTAGAGATACTCTAATGTGGTACATTGCTCTAAGCTCTCCTTCTTCCTCCCTCACATCACAAGGCAAATTTTATACTCTGGGTATTGGTTTTAATAGTTTTTAAAAAATTACTTTTTCAAAAAAGTGTTTTTATTTAACGAATTAAAGACCTTTCAATCACAATACTTCTGATACCAGTGTAGCTATAAGCCACTAGATATGTGCTCAGTCCTGTGGTTTCAGTAAAGCTCTGTAGTTTATCATCAGTAGTAAGACCACTCCTAATATATACCATACTGGGTGCTGGTAAACACAAGTATTTCAATACTTATTTTAAAACAAGACTGTGTTGTTAAAGTTACATTTCCAAGATTTTTTTTAGTCACACTTGTTTGAAGATTCACATGACCACAAGTCCTGACATGACAGCTTGCTACAACCTACCTCAGTGCAAAATCATCTGATCTGAACTGCTATTAATGGTAGCTGAGCTAAATGAAGATGTTTTATTTTTCAGGAAAGCAAACAGCTTTGTGGGTGGTAGTCATCAGTAAATGGTAAGCAGTAAGCTCCGATGGACAGTAACCTCTTAAATACCTTGGCTGATTCTGCCAGTCAGTATTTAGCAATGGCCATCCTGGGCTTGTTTTAAACTGATGTATAGTTAAATGTGGAAGAATGGCAAGGAGATAGGCAATGGAGGCCAGCACAGCAATAACTGAGATATAATGAAACACATTCTGCTTTGTAAAGATCATTATTCTGCATTTTAATACATTTAATACATTTTTGCTTATGTTGCCTTTGGCTGTTTTCTCCCCAAAATGTGTTGTGCCTTATGCACATTTCACGTTATAGGTTGCAAGGATATCCATGTAGTCATCACACTCAGTGCTCATGTGCTACCTCACATGAAAAGCTTCATAAACTCACACTCCCATTTTTCTTCACCATGGGATTTCCCTTGCTGGTGTTTACCACTCAGGAAATTATTTGGGAAGTGCTGCTTGGATGCTGAGGCAATAAATGCCTTCTGAGCATTGCTGTGTGCACTGTACTTTTGTGTCTGGCCCCGCTTGAGTCTGTGCAGACATCACAACTGGCAGAGGCCAGGCTGGCACCTCCATCTGGATTGAACAGGTAATTCAGGGCTGAAATCATTTATATTTGATGTAGAATGGAGTAAAAATGATCTTGAAGTTTAGGCTGAATTTAACAAAGCCGCAGCAATTTCTTGTAGACTCAAATTGAAACCATAAGCTGTCCACTTGAAAAGAGGAAAGAAGATGAGGCAGACTTTAATTTCATCCTGCTTTCCCAAGAAAACAGAATTTCTGATAGCATCTTGGTTACATAAATTTTGTGTTCTTCCCATTGTCTCCAGTTCAACTTGGATTTTGATAGCCATTTTTGTAAAATCAATTAAGGGATAAAAATCTCAAAAATTGTATGTTCCAGCAGCTCCTATGCAAATTTCTGTCAGAGCAGACAAACAGGTGTACACAAATTTTGTGATCTGCTGAGGAGGCAATGTGAATTTAGTCCTATCAGGCACAAAACCCCAGAAAAATGCAAAAACAAGAAGAGAAGAGCCACAGGGAAATAACCTTCGCAAGCTCGTCTTTAAAGGTCTTGGTTCACTCAGAGCATCCAAGAACATCTAGCTCCAAACAGAGCACCACCACAACAGATTGTCCCTGCTAGTTTAAATTGTTTTTACCAATGGTATCTGCCCCATCTTTGTAATTCTTCATTCTGGATTTCAAACAATGGAAGATATCCACCAGTTCTCAGCCATTTGACGCAAAATTAAATTGAATTTCCCTTCGCTCATACTGACAACAATTAATATGAAAAACCTACTTCTTTTTTTTCATTTTTTTCCTTGAGCTATGTATTTTGTGCAGTGGGAAAAGGAAAGACCCTTGACTTCATAATCTTTGCTGCATGTGCTCAGAATAATAGGGAATAGATGACTGAATCGATTCCTTGTTAAATTCTGCTGAAGTAAACTGGCTGATTGTGTTCACAGTCCTGGTCTCTGGCTTCTCTCCTAGCAGCAAAGGAGCAACTTCCATTGCTTGTACTGGTGAATGTGGCCATGACAATGATCCAGAGTACACCATGACTACAGAGAAGGGAGAGACAAGGCATCTTCCTGTACAGAAAGTCAGCTGTCCTTGACGTGCTTTTAAGCACTCTAGCAACTTGTGATAGTTAGAAAATAAAGGGTTGTGGATTGAAATTCAGGAAAAGAACCATATCTGTAGTTTGTCCTTTCTGGACTCTAGTTTGTCACCAAAACCAAATCCTTCCCAAGCAAAGCTGGCAGGTTCTTGATACACTTTAATTATTATAAATCACAGAAAAGAGAATGGTGTCCTCACAGGCACTGTCTGTCCCTCTTTTAGGGACAAATGCACCTTGTCAACTACACCTACTACATTTTTGAAACATCATTCCATGGAGCATTTAGAGGCATGTAAACTTTAAACCTCTTTAAACCTTTGGAGATAATGTGAAGACTGTAGCTTGTTTTGATTGTCCAGTTGTTCTAACAGGGAACTTGACTGAAAATTGTTTTACTGTGTCACTGAGTTTGGATTGGCATTGTCCTAATATTACGTCTTTCCAAGTACTTCAGGGAATTTTCGGTGTGGCATTTTCCCCTTTTTTTTCCTACTCCTTTTGGGGGATGTGATCCCTCAAACTCTCTGTATCCATATGTTATGATATTCACTGTTGTACACAGGAATATGTGATACAGTAATGTCAGTGTCAAACCAGGCTGCAGCTCAGGAAAAAGAAAGAACTGACTCACTGCCTGAAAGCAGGAAATTTGTGATGATATAGTACATCATTTCTACCAATTACTTAAACCTGGTCATGCTGCTATCAGAAAGATTATTTCTAGCATACTATTTGTTCACATGTATGGCCAGACTTCATGAATGAAGATTTGGGAAGGGCTCTCCCCACGTGGGTGTGCCCTTGCAGCCTGTGCAGTGGATTTTTTAGGTGACGCACAGTGTGAGCAGAACTGGCCCCACCGTTGAAGTCCTGAGGTCCATCTGCCACGGCTGAGCGAGCTCGGACATTGACAGTGAAGTCCTCAGGACTGTCTACAGCACCCCGTACTAACTGGGGCTGACCCTGCTGAGCATCACAGATCTGACAGTATGGGATGGCAGGGAGGCATTGGGATGGTCCCCCCATTTGTTCAGATAGCTTTGTGAGAAACACCTAATGGTTGCTACACTAAAACTAAAAAGTTGTTTCAAAAAGGGTCGGTTTTCAGACAGTTCTTGCTATGTTTGTGAAGGTGCAAGGGTTACATCCACTATCTTTATTTGCACATGTTTAGAAATAAAAGTTAATCAGTCACAGCAGGATATTTCCTTCCAAGCAAGTCTCCCACCCCAGTCACAACCTGTTGGCAGTTTCTTAATTACCCATTCACCTTTTCTTCTCTGGTTTGGCAGACAATAGTTCCTAAACCAAGCTCTCAAATAAGAGACCAAGGATTCAGTCCTTCCTTCAGGCCAGCCGAGGCTCTGCTTGTCCTCTGCCACATGGAACTGCTGCCCCATTTCATCTCCCATTTGAAAAGAAACAGAATTTGGGCCCTTCAGTGATGGTAACAGTTGGGGTCCACCGAAGGGCAAAAGAGGCCACCTTCCTTTGCCTTTCACAGAGGGAAAGGAGGCAGACCAGTCTTCAGCAAACCTTGCTGACTTGTTGCTATCTTCTGCAAACCTGTGAAGTGGGCAGTTCTCTCCCCCTTGCCTTTTGCCATATGATTCCTCCAGAAGACAAAGTAGTTCACCAGGATGTTTGTCAATACTTGCCATACTGCTCTTGTTCACAGAAGCACACTTTCAGTTTTGCATAATTCTTTGCCTTGCATCTTCATTACGCTGTGGGTTTCTGCTGCTTGAAAAGAGGGGGATTTGGATGTTGTTCACTCAATGAAAACAGGATTTCCAAAACTCAGTCAGCATTTCTGCTGGGTTCGAAATTTTTCCACTTAAGAACAGAGAGTTTGGTATATAACCACTTTATTTTTAGTTGGGTGGCAGTAAACTGGGTTTCTGCTGTTACTCTGTCTCTTCACTTCCACCTCCTGCCTTTTTTTGCTTGTCAGTGGGAAAGATGGGTCAGATGGCAAGGTGTAAGAAATCTTTGTAGGCATAAAAAAGAAAGGAGTTTTTGTCAAAGCTGTATATATACAGTCAGCTAGGAGAATGTGTGTTATTGTTAGGGGTTTTGCCCTACTGACATAATCAAATTCATGTAACTGCGAAGGTGGATATCACTATAGAAATGGTTGTATATCATGAACCTACTCCTGTAAATGCCATGGGTTAGATAAACCAAAAATCCTGATGAAACAGCAACATGGATACTATTATTTATTTTATCCTTCAACCCTGAGGTAGAGGACCGTGTTCCATGGTTTGTGCTGATGACTACCACATCAGCAGGGATACTGCTGTGGAGGGCACAGTCATACAGAGCAGTGTGTCTGTAAGGAGCCCTGTGAAACAGGGTCATGGGGGCTGCGATTTTCCTGCTATTGGTACAGAGCCTCCATGTTAGGTCACTTTCACAATTTGTTGCCTAAACTGAAGTTAAGGCTTCCTCCAAACTCTGTGCAGTACGGTGTGGGAGTAAACTTCTTCCTGGTAGCTGTGGGAAGTGATCGCCCTGCCTGCTCTGTGCTGGTGAGGCCTCATCCTGAGTCCTGTGTGCAGTTTTGGCCATAACAATATAAGAAAGGTATTAAGCTATTAGCATCCAGAGGAGGGCTATGAAGATCGTGAAGTGCCTGCATGGGAAGCTGTATGAGGAGCAGCTGAGATCACTTCCTTTGTTCAGGCTGGAAAAGAGGCTGAGAGGAGACCCCATTTGTGGTCCTCAACATCCTCATGAGAGGAAGAGGGACAGGTACGGATCTCTTCACCCTTATGAACACTGACAAGAGTTGAGGACCCAGCATGAAGCTGAGTCGGGGAGGTTTAAGCTGGATAACAGGAAAAGTTTCCTCACCCACAGCGTGGTTGACCACTGGAACAGGCTCCTCAAGGATGTGATCATAGCACCAAGTCTGAATTCAAGAAGCATTTGAACAATGCTCTCAGGCACATGGTGTAATTTGTTGGGGCTGCCCCTTGCANGGGCAGGCAGTGCGGCGCTGCCGCCGGGGTTGAGGGCTGTCGCATCCTTTCTCTGGCTGTCCGGAAAGGAAGGCGTCTGGAGGAGCAGCGGCGCTCGCATGGGTGAGAGGTACGGCGGAGGCGGTGGCTGCGGTGAGTCGGGGCGGCGCACGCGAGAGAGTAGGGTGGGGTTGGTCCCGCCGCCTGCAAAGTTCTCATTGGGACGCTCCCGTTCCTCCTTGCGCACAATGCAAGTGGACGTGCTCCCACTCTCCATCCCCACTCCCCGCCTCCTCCCGACGCCGCGGCGAGGCGGCCCGGCTTGCTGGGCTCGGGGGCTCGGCCGGGCCGCCCCGCCGGGAAGGGGTCCCGCCGGCGCCACAGGGTGGCGAGGGCAGCAGCTGCGTATATCCCGGCTGGGAGGGCAGGTGGGCGCTGTGAGGGGACGGGACGGGACGGGACGGTGCCTGCGAGCGCGCTGAGCTCCGCGCAGCGCCCGGCTGGCCCGCAGCCCGCACAGCACTTTCCTAGGTGCTCCTCTTTCCTTTCTTCTTTTATTGTTTATTCCCCTTTTCCCCCACCCCATCCCGTCCGGCAAAAGTAGCTCGCTGGTTCTCTGCAGAGCCTCGGGAGGCGGCTCGGTCCTGCCTGGCAGCGCAGGGCTCTGCGGACGTGTTGCCGCGCAGCGGAGGCCGGTAGCGAGCGGAACGAGCAGCACCTGGGCTGGGCGCGAGGGCTCCTGCTGCTTTCCTGCACCTGCTCGGGAACAGGGAGGCGAGGTCCGGAGCCCTGCGTGCTGGTCCTGTTGTACTCATGTTGAGCCCAGAGATGGGGGACCCAGCACCAAAGCCCGGGAGCTGGTCTTCTGGCATGGCAAACGCTGTGACACTCAGCCTGTTAAAAATGTCAATTCCCCAGCAGTTCCTTGAACGGAGAGGGCGAAGTTAGTATCTAAACAAACCTGCCTGGTCTATTAGTTGTGGCGAAATAGTCTCAGCGTGCTGAATTTTGCTTTTAGTTTGTGAGGAGTTGCTCAAGGAAAAAATGATTGTGTTAAAGAACTTGTTCACTGTTGGAACACAGTATTTGAAATCTCTGCAAGTCTTTGCAGCATCACGGTGCGATAACCTGACAGCTGGTCTCTCAGAGGCTGACCCAGGGCTTGTTATGGAGAAAGGGGTAATGGCTGGTGCAAGGAGTAGCAAACCCTAGAGGTGCATGCTGTTGGCTTAAAAGAGAAGAAAAACTGCCATGCAAACACAGAGCAATACGGGTTGCCAGAGGCTCCTGGAGAGTCCTGCTTGAAGATAAGCGACCCTGCAGATCATCCATCTTTCTTCTGGCAAGACTGCTGCCAGCTGGCATTTAAAGATGTAGGAGCTTTCCTGCTCCCATTTGACGGTCAAATCAAACTGCCCGGGGGCTGATTGTGGGCCACTTTCATAGATAAAATATTCTGATTGATGCAGGGTTGTGTCCTAAACCAAGCTGGGGCAAGAACACCTTAGCTATATGATTATCAGGTGGATAAAACTGTGCTTAAGGATCCTTTCCACCCCTGCTTATATTGCAGTCATTTCTTAGGTAAACAATAGGATTGTTTCTATTCTCCAAGCCATTTAATTGTAGTTTGAACACAGATATAGTTTGTATATAATGAGGGATACCTGTGAGAAAATCTTCTGAATATCTCACACTGAACATGAGCTGCAGTAGATAGAGGAGAGTCTGTCTCCTCCTTTTCCACTACAAAGCATGTTACTCAAGATTTGCAGACTCCTCTGAATGGACCAACATTTGTGCTCCACTTAATGGGGCACTGTCCTAGTTCAGAAAGCCAGGACCAATTTATCACTGTGTGGGTGTGACCAAAGCTGTGTATTCTACACCCTTAATGTAATTTCTCATGAACTGTTAACAATGGACCATTTGCAGCAGCTGCCCAGGGCACACCCAACCCCTCAGGGTGTAAGCTGGGTGTTAAAGAAGCCTGTGAGATAGGACTCCTCGCCTCCAAGGAGTCATTAGCACCTTCACACCCAGCCTGAGGGGTCATGTCTGCTAATGGGCCATCAATGATTCCAAAAATACCCCATGACTCACAGAGTTAGATCACTCATTGTGGAGTTCCTTGCCTACCTTGGAGGAGCTACTAGGCGGTCCCACCTGAACCTGAGGGTATATAATCTTGGGGTTTGGGGACCTCTGAGGACTCATCAGACCCAGAGGAGAACCAGTACCTCAACAGGACTGTGACTACCACTCTTGACCAGACTGCGACTGTCATCTGCAGCAACAAGTTTTTCCTTTCCTTTTATTTTGGACTTGGGAGCCATGTGGGACTCAGCACAGGGACTAATGACCACCATTCTGTTTGTGTCTGAGGGTGCTAGGTTATACTTCTGGGTTTTGTGGCTTAAAACCAATTTCTCTTTGTGTCATTGCATTTATCGTTATATTTTTATTAAATTGTAACTCTGATTTATAATCTCTCATAAGCTGAGTTCATTTTTAAACCAGCACAAGCACAGAAAAGATCATTCCCGGCATAAAAAAATTCAAAAGGGGGAAACTTCTTTTTTGACAGACAGCATGAACATCTGAAAGAGGGGTGTAGGATAGAAAGAAGAGGAATACAAAGTATACTGGGTACAGTCAAGCACTACTGAGTTCCAGAAAGTGCTAAAGAGAAAATGAGTGGGCACAAAATGTGATGTTGTTTGGCATCAAGTATCTTGGAATCATGATTTTATGCAGTTTGCTGGTGTGTTGGTGTAGTAGCTGGTGCTGCTTAGACCATGGTAGTGAGTAATGTGGAGCTTGAGACTGAACCAAATCACTTCAGCTCCTTTGCTGGTATTTCTCTGCTGATAAGTGGGTTTTTTTATCATCTGCCAGCAAAATACTTGGAATTGTTAGATCCCTGAGGAAGGTATTTGTGTTATGGAAAAAGAAACTAAGAGAAGCAGAGAAGTCCAAGTGCACTGGAAACAAGGATCAGAGAGTCCTTTAGAGCAGCAGTTGTTTAAAAATGTTACAGGGAAAAATGTGGTACTTTGTTTGGTATTCAATCTGTATAACTAGTTAGGTAAACATATCTCAAATAGAGTATTTAATAGACAAAATGCAGTTACTTTCATTCTTCTGTTTTAGGTTGTTANTTGGACCAGACAAGAAGCACAGAGGATGTTTTGCTCACTATTATGCTGTTGTTGTTGTTATTACCCAGTCTTCCTGCCACACTCCACTTTCTCTTTTGTACTAGTTCTCATATGCAGTGGGGATTCTTCTCTGATTTTAAATCTTTGTCTTAGAACAAAAGTATGGATTCTTTTTTTGTTTGGGATTTTTTTTCAGAAGTTCTTCTGATGGGCTCAGGAAAAGGCTCAAAGTATCAAAGCAGCACAAGAATGTGAGATGGAAAAAGAGGGGAAAGGAGGAAGAGAAGACTAAAAACTGAGTCATCCTGTCTTGTGAACCATCACTGTGTTTTAATTTATCCCAGAAAGATAAAAGGGGACTAAGGCTAATCAAATAGCTTAATGAGAACAAAACATTTTAGGAGCATGGGGGTTCTTTGGCCAAGGCTTTTAAAGATCTGTTTCATGTAAAAANGAAGCCTGTGAGATAGGACTCCTCGCCTCCAAGGAGTCATTAGCACCTTCACACCCAGCCTGAGGGGTCATGTCTGCTAATGGGCCATCAATGATTCCAAAAATACCCCATGACTCACAGAGTTAGATCACTCATTGTGGAGTTCCTTGCCTACCTTGGAGGAGCTACTAGGCGGTCCCACCTGAACCTGAGGGTATATAATCTTGGGGTTTGGGGACCTCTGAGGACTCATCAGACCCAGAGGAGAACCAGTACCTCAACAGGACTGTGACTACCACTCTTGACCAGACTGCGACTGTCATCTGCAGCAACAAGTTTTTCCTTTCCTTTTATTTTGGACTTGGGAGCCATGTGGGACTCAGCACAGGGACTAATGACCACCATTCTGTTTGTGTCTGAGGGTGCTAGGTTATACTTCTGGGTTTTGTGGCTTAAAACCAATTTCTCTTTGTGTCATTGCATTTATCGTTATATTTTTATTAAATTGTAACTCTGATTTATAATCTCTCATAAGCTGAGTTCATTTTTAAACCAGCACAAGCACAGAAAAGATCATTCCCGGCATAAAAAAATTCAAAAGGGGGAAACTTCTTTTTTGACAGACAGCATGAACATCTGAAAGAGGGGTGTAGGATAGAAAGAAGAGGAATACAAAGTATACTGGGTACAGTCAAGCACTACTGAGTTCCAGAAAGTGCTAAAGAGAAAATGAGTGGGCACAAAATGTGATGTTGTTTGGCATCAAGTATCTTGGAATCATGATTTTATGCAGTTTGCTGGTGTGTTGGTGTAGTAGCTGGTGCTGCTTAGACCATGGTAGTGAGTAATGTGGAGCTTGAGACTGAACCAAATCACTTCAGCTCCTTTGCTGGTATTTCTCTGCTGATAAGTGGGTTTTTTTATCATCTGCCAGCAAAATACTTGGAATTGTTAGATCCCTGAGGAAGGTATTTGTGTTATGGAAAAAGAAACTAAGAGAAGCAGAGAAGTCCAAGTGCACTGGAAACAAGGATCAGAGAGTCCTTTAGAGCAGCAGTTGTTTAAAAATGTTACAGGGAAAAATGTGGTACTTTGTTTGGTATTCAATCTGTATAACTAGTTAGGTAAACATATCTCAAATAGAGTATTTAATAGACAAAATGCAGTTACTTTCATTCTTCTGTTTTAGGTTGTTATCTCAGGATTTGATGCTTCAGTAGGTCCTTTGACAGATGACTGTCTTGTGTGCCTCTTCTGAGCCAGGGGTTTAGGTAAGCCTATGCAGATACAGATGGTGAGAAAGCTGAAATGAGTCACATAATTTTAATGCTAGTTACCTATTGTAGAATTAAATTTATGTCCAGAGAAATTACCACCTTACTACTACACTAAGCTATTTGGTGATGAGTAATTAACATAATATATTAAGGGAAAAGTGCTTACAAATGAACTGCTGGTATCCCTGAAGATGAGTCAGTCACTCACAGAGTAACTGAGAAACTGTTTAAAAGAATTTGGACCAGACAAGAAGCACAGAGGATGTTTTGCTCACTATTATGCTGTTGTTGTTGTTATTACCCAGTCTTCCTGCCACACTCCACTTTCTCTTTTGTACTAGTTCTCATATGCAGTGGGGATTCTTCTCTGATTTTAAATCTTTGTCTTAGAACAAAAGTATGGATTCTTTTTTTGTTTGGGATTTTTTTTCAGAAGTTCTTCTGATGGGCTCAGGAAAAGGCTCAAAGTATCAAAGCAGCACAAGAATGTGAGATGGAAAAAGAGGGGAAAGGAG
>VWZD01004977.1:0-10402 GCA_013396695.1 Sakesphorus luctuosus | reverse complement strand
TACTTACTCTCATATTTCTTGCTTTTGTTTTCTGTTCCCAAAGCACTACTTGAGGATGCATATTTTTTACCCAAGAGACAGTGGGATTTGTTGTGATAAGGATTTTGTGATGATATCTTACATCAAATAGAGCAGTTGTTTGAAAACCAGGTTGTTCACTGTTATAATAAAATAGCTTTTATAATCTGATTTATTTTTTGTTTATTGTACAGTTAAAATCACCAAACACAACTTAATTACATTAATGGCCTTTATAGAATTAAAAAGAAGAATTCCTCTTGCATGTACAGCTTCTTATGCTTGGAGATATATTTTCTTATCTCCCAGATTTTTTTTAGTGTTTTTTTTTTGTTAGCAGTGTACTGGTTTCTGCAGTGTCACCAAATGTGGCAGATTGCATAGCAGTGTGCTTCCATTGGGCATGTAGGGGATAAGAGAATCCTAAGGTGTAATATATAGTATGTAAGATATTGATAGCATTCCACTTTAAGCCCTGAACAAAATCTTAATTCAACACTACCTTTAAGAGAACCTCATTTTGCAACAGAAGTGCTTAGGCTGAAAAGCCTTCTGCTGAAGCATCTTGTCTCTTTTGATGGAGGAAAAGAAGAGAATGAGCTGCTAAAAAGTGGAATCAGGGTATTCTGAGTTGGAAGGGACCCACAAGGATTGTTGAAGTATAGCTCCTGGCTAATATCTGTAGTGCACAACATGGTGCACAACATGGTGGGAGCATAATTTAACTCCTTTAGTGTTCTGAGAGCACAGGAGCAAGTAAAAAGAAAACCTTACTTGCAAAATCCTTTGCAAGTGAAAGGAGTTTGCATTCCTTCCTGACCACATATCTAGGGAGCTTTTCTCCCTCTTTAATGAGAGGTCTGGAGAAGGGGTAGAACTTTCATTCTGCTTTTTGTTTTAGACAATCTTGAGTTCTGATGTGTGCTGTTTTACAAAATACTGTCAGCCAAATGCAAGTCCCAGGTCACTTTTTTAGGCAGAATTACAAACTATTAATGATCCATCTCTTAGCAGTACAGCTGGAACAGGAGCTGGGAGATAGCTGTGTAACTGAACTCTCCCACTCAAACAGATGGGTGTGCTGCAGAGCCAGACTGCAGAATGCACATGGCAGGAGGGATCAGTCTTCTATGATAACCTCACTAACTGATAGCTCTTTTCCAGGTACTATATTCTGTATCATATTGTAAACTAACATGTTAACAGAACTTACCAAATAAGTAAAATCGTAGAGAGGGAGAGAACTATGCATCACCAATACAATTTCTATTTTTCAAAGTCTGTTCTACCTTCCTTATGTAGGAAATAGGATTAAAACGTGGTCATGGACACATTGATGTCTTCTAAGAGAGAGTAAGGTCAGTGTAAGAAGTTAATTTACGCTGCAGTAGAAAGCTTAACACAATAATAGAGAGTAAATGTGGTGTATCAGGTAAAGGATTTAGTCTTGAGAGTCTGAATTCAACTGGCTAGAGCCTTTTAATATAATGCCTAGTGCCTCATGGCAACCTAATCAAATACAATGAAAACAAAATAAGGTGCTTAGTAGGAGCCTGTATTTGTAAGGGCATGCATAGAGACCATGTAAGATCATTTCAAGCTGTCAGTTGTTTTGGTTCTATCTGTTATCCCTCTGTATCTTACCACTACCCAGTGCCCCATCCAAGAAATAAATACCCCAGATTTATGTATTTTTCTATGAAAATAACCCCCACAGCTTACCTGAAAGTTTTAACTTTTGCCATATTCTCAATCATGGCAGTGGCAGCTGCACTTTCTCCTGCTCGACTGCTGTAGTTGTCTGTGCCAGGGCCACCAGTGTTCTGCATTATGGGAACATTGATTCCCCTAAACATACTGCTAGACCAGCATGCTTCAAAGGGAAAAAAGGCGTCACTGGCTTTTGTGTTATGAGGAGCATAGTGTAGTGACACTTTGAGGACTGTTCTGGGCTAGTAATCACAAAGCCAACACTCTTTTGTGTCCTTGTTGTGCATCAGTGCTGACTAGGTCAGTTGTCTTAGGTGATCAGGCTATTCTAAGTATGGAATTGTCTCCCTGGCTGGTAATGTGTTGTCCCTGCAAACCATACAGTCAACATTTGTTCAGTCCTGTGCTGTTCCAGAATTTAGTCCATTTTAGACCATTTCAGTCCAGAAGCATGGTTGTCTTCTTTTCTGTTCTCCATGAGTGGTTTCCAAATAAAGCTATTGATAGGTAACTGTGAGCTTCTGGACTTGCTGGTTAGGAACTTTGTTCATGTATTTATTTGTTTTAATATGTGTGATTTTTTTATTATGCCATGTAATTTGACATATTGACCATAAAACTGGAGTTGCTGACTTATTATTTCTAATCATTATATTTCTAAGGCAGGGCTATTAGCTGTTCTTAATATAGGCTTGTGTTCAGCAATGCAGCAAATTAAGCTGATGTTGTGTTGTCCATATTGCCTTGTAAATTGTGGGATTTCATTATGTCCTAATTATTGTTTTTGTATTGCTGCAGCAACACTATCAGACATTCATACTAAATTTGGCACAAGCTGTACTGCTTTTAACAATCAAAACTAATCTTCTCTTTAGACAAATCAGACTTGTTTTATTAGTTAAACCAAAGGAAGGGATGCACAATGATCCAGTATATTTCATCTGATGAGAAAAACTTTTTTCAAATGTGTCTCAGACTCTTAAATTCCAAGATTTATTTTCAAAAGCATGCCATGGGAAGCACACAAAAGTCAGATCCACGAAAATATATATTTTTGAATGATTTTTCATGTTGGAAGGCCAAATCTTTGTTTGCCTAGTAGGCTTTTCTCTTACCTCTTATATTAGGTAGAAATCAGACAGAATTGCCATTAGTGGCTTGTTTAGTACAGTATTATGTAAAGGAGCAGTGGTGAGCAATTCTGAAATACAGAATCATCCTTAAGAATTGTTTCTTAAGGCTTTGTAGTTAGGAGGTCCTTAACATCCCATTGCATCTCATGGCTGACAGATAAAGTATTTCCAGAGTATTTGTTGAGGCGTTTTTTCCTTCAACAATAATAGGTAAAAGGGACTGTTACTACTTATGTTCCACAGGGTCATCATTGTAGTTTTCATCCGGAACTAATGAACTGCTGGTGTATACTCTTTTCAGATCTGTAGATGTGGGAGAATGTGTGGGTATGATAGCAGAGAAGACTGATACTCCATCTGCAAAAACTGACGTAGAAAAGGGATTTGAAATTTTAACTAAGTGGAAACATGTTTACCCACAAAAAGACATTGCTTTACTTTTAGAAGATGTTACATTTGATCATAAATTTAAGTCTTCACGTGACAGTTTTGTGCTATTCCGTGCTTCTTTTTATTTTACCTCCATCTTGTGGAAACAAAGCATGCGTCAGTTCTTTCTCTCTGCCTAGAGCAACTACAGCTTAAATGAGAATTTATCTTTTTATTCAAAGTTTATTCCTGAAGATCTTTTCTGTGTGCATGCTAGTGTTTCAACTCAAAAGTAAACAGTAGGGTAAAAGTAGGGGTTGTCTTAGCTTTCCAAGATACTGAGGTCTGGATCAGTGAGCTGATTCCTTGTATTCCTCATAAATGTCCCCCTTCCTCAGTCAATTTCATTACACATTCACTCGAAAAAAGAAGTATTATCTTTTAATGGTCCTATGAACAGTAGTGCAGCAGTGCACCATCTCCACTCTAGACTCATCATCATAGCTAGACTTTGCGAACCAGGATTTGGGAAGGGTTCTACCCACATGTCCTTCGAGCCTGCACAGTGGATTTTTTAGGTGACGCACAGTGTGAGCAGAACTGGCCCCACCCTTCAACTCCTAAGGTTCATCTGCCATGGCAGAGTGAGCTTGGACAGTGACAGTGAAGTCCTCAGGACTAGAACCTACAGCACCCGGTATTCCCGGGAGGTCTCCCATCCAAGTACTAACTGGGCCTGACCCTGCTCAGCTTCCGATAGTTGACAGGATTGGGTGTAGACTAATTCATTTGATAATGTCTTAGAAACCAAAACATTATGAAGTCTTAAGCAGACAAGAAGCATAAGGTTTGACGTAATGTTTCCTGCATTTTTTCTGTGAAACTGTTCTGTGACATCTGGCTGATAGTGGAATAAACCATGAAATTAATCCAACAGTCCTAATGACAAAGGGATGTGAAAGATCAGATGCAAGCATCTAAAGTTACCCCTTACCCTTTAGCAGCCCTATGTTGAAATCTCTTTCGTGCAAGGCGCAGTTAAGGTATGGAGTATGCAGTTTCACAGCCTAGATAGAGCATCTCTGCCACACAGTTGAAATATGAGTCACTATATAGAAAGACTGCTGTCAACAGTTACGTTTTGTGTGTCTAACCTACCATAGGTGACATTTGTTCTGTGAAGTTTTGCAGGGTAGTATGTCATTAGGCTTAAGGGGTTTGGGATGGGTAACTGTGTATTAGAAATTAAGGGCTATATTCTGCCTCCATGTGTGTGTCTCCCGAAAAACTGATGATTACATCAAAGACACAAGCTTTGAATATAGGAAATAAAGGAGACCTGTTGTCTCTCTGTAGGCCAGAATAGCTACATACTGTGTCTGCATAACTCTGTAGATGTAATCTGCTTCACTAAATTACATTGGAGTAGTACGGTTTGCATGGGGCCTACACAATGTTGGAAGCACCCTTACATTTTTATTATATTCAGAAAATTTATCAATATATTTATAATAAGTAAACCTCAGTTAACCAGTTAGAGAGGTCTGGATGGATTTCTGAAAGTTACCTTTGAAATATGGTTGAAATATATCAATATGACCATTGTACTGCTGCAAGCTTAATTTAACTACTTCTGTTCAATATAATGATCAAAAATGTTTGAATCTGAATGTATACTTACATTGCAAGTTAAGTCTTTATTTTTACATATTTAGGGCATTGAAAGCTTTGTCTATTGTTTTGACTACTTTTTTTTTCTTTTAGTAATTAGTAGAAAATACAGCACCAGTGTCCGTATTTGTTTTACAATAAGGAAGTTGGAGCTGAAAGAAACTGTATAATGATGATGCTTAGCAGAATTAGGAAAATCCCGATTTTCTGGCAGTAACAGATTTCCATTGTAATTATAAATGGTGTATTCAGTATTTGAAGTATCTCCTGTATTTTATCATGTTCCTTTATAGCGACCATGTCCTCTAAATTTATATATCACTTATATCACACCACACTTTTCATGCCAGTTTAAGCAAGGGTATTAAAGAACGAATCACAGAATAAGCAGTGATTTTTATTTTCAATTCCCATGTATGCCACATCAGTCTGGCTCTGGCCTAAATGGAGCTAATGTCCTTTTATTTTAGAGGAAGGGAAAGAAGAATTGTGTGATAGGTTCTGGTCTTACAGGCTGTATAACTTGTAATATGTTATCCTGTTCTTTAAACAGGAAGTCCACAAGAAAAATAATCCTATAATTGCATGTACTCCCACACAAATGCAATAACCTAGTAATTGAACCTGTCTGAACATGATGATATAAAAGGCAGCAAATGTAGGTGGTTTACACTATATTTGTATATTTGCCTGATTGTTTTCCATAGTTGAAGCTAGGGTTAGAAACTCAATAGAGACAAAACAGGGTGTAGCCAGCAGCCTTTGCTTTAGTGCCTGCTGTCAGCCTCCTGAATTGCTCTTTTGCTGACAGTTAAATCAAAGGCTGATGCAGTTCCTATATGAGTGAAGAAGAGGAGAAATGAAAAATAGCACAAAGCAAATGAAAAGGGTGTTTTGAAAGGAAGACAGGAATAGAAGGGATTTAAATTCCTCATATAGGAAGAACAATAGAGGGAAGCATTTTGGAATCTTTGTCTGAGTTTATAGCATCACTAAGATGTGTGTTTTTCAACATATGAAGCAGTATGGGAGATGCTGCCTAGTGATTACCATCCAAGTGTCTATAATCATGACATCTGCAGATATACCTCCAGTGTTTTGCACTTTGATACTTCCTAGGTATTTCTGGTGGCTCTTAAAGAAATATCTGTAGTTGAAGTTTCACATCTTGCTTGAACTGGAGTAGTGGTCTTCAAGACAGTGACTCTGTCAAAAGACTGCTTTCTTAGAAACTTTCTTGTTTTGCTACCTTGGTTCTCACTCATTTTTCTAAAGAAAATTTGGGCTTCAGTCCCTGCCATGCTAGGATGGGGATTCAGTTTTCTGAGTCACCTGGGTGTCATTCTTTTCAGAGAACAGATGTATTGTTATTTGGGAGTACTCTTGGGATTTGTGGTGATTGCTGCGTCAAAAATTCTGATGGCATATGCCTCTATAATAGCAGATATTATGTGTGATAAAGCTGTGTATACTCAAATAATTTGTGACAGGATCAAAGCCATAAATATGTGGAATGCATGAGTGGCAAAAGATGTAATTGAAATGAAATAAAGAATAGCAAGGTAGCAGTGCAATTTCCTAATCACTTATATATGAAGCAATCAGAACAATGGAAGCATCCTAAAGAGCAGTAGGTCTGAGGCTGTTTTGGCTTAATGCCAATTTAGGAATAAATTACAAGTGCTAAAATTTGTTTAAATTTAATCAGCATTCTCTGTATTGTTAAAGATTCTATCAAATTATAATGTATAAAATAAAATGTTAGAATGAATATAATAAAGCTACGAAATAGAAGTGCTAAATATATAGTAGAAAAAAGTCTCAGCATCTTTGTTTTTGGATGTTGAAAGAACATGCTTCTGGCAGGAAGTAGAAGTGGGAAAGACATAAAAAACCGCTGGACTTGGAGATAACAATATATCAAACACTCTTGTTTCTGTTATGTTATGAGATAGGGTATGGCATCTAGGCCATGGTCTGGATGAATGGGTGACAAGCCTGTTGCTGATCCAAGTGCTTCCCATTTGGAAGACTGTACAGAAGTGAGGGGAAGGCTGTGGTAGGGTAGAAACCTCAGGTGCTAATCACCTTTAAAGACCAAGCAATAAGTGATGTTTTGGGAGGATATTGCTGTTTTGCTACAGTTAAATACAATTAACTTGAATGTATGATGATGATTTTGTGTAAGATTCTCCAAATTATCTACAAAGATTGTATCTTGAAGCCTTCCTGGGTTTTCTTTTAAGTCAGTGTTTCAGCAGCAGAATATTAGTGCATAATAAAGGGCCAAATACTCAGTTTCTCAAACCGGGGGTGACTTGTTAAAAGAATAAGATGGAAGTCTCAGATTAAGTGCAGGTAATGCAAATTGTACAAGGCTGTTTACCCCACTGACTTCTCCACCATTTTGGTGGGTTTCTTGCTTCTGATCCGATCTGTTTTCTCTCTTCAGTGATCTGGTTTTTGGTTTTTTTGGTTCGTTATTTCTTTCTTGGTGGTGATCTCAGGATGGTGGTGGTTTTTCTGTTGTTGTTTGTTTGGGGTTTGGGGAGGGGGCATTTTGTTTTGTTTGTTGGTTTGGTTTGGGATTTTTTTGTTGTAGTTATTTTTCCTGGTGGTGGTTTTTTGTTTGTTTGTTTGATGTTTTTATTATAATTACTCTGAACCAACTTCTGCTTCTGATATCTTAAATGTCACATGAGTGTGCGAGTCTTACAAAATATTACCTGGAGGGAATAAGAGTCTTTCTGGTGTATAGGTTATCTTCATTTGGTGATGTACTGGAGGTGCTGTGAATTCCTCCACTGCTGTAGTTACTGTAACCACCTGTTGCTTTGGATGTGTCTTTGATAAGACATTGCAGGTCAGACTGCATGTTCCCCAGAATTTATACTTAGTTAAAATTTGCCCTGATTCAGGTGCCTTTTAGCAGTTTCCACTAGAATTCTGAGAAACCATGGGATGAGGAATGGTGTAAAGTGGCCTTAAGGTTTCAAGGCCACCTGCAAGTCCCACATTCAAACTGTGCCAGCTATACAGTCAGTTTTTCATAAAAGTTAGCATTTGGCTCTTAGAGCTAAACTGAGCAGTGCCAGGCTGTGGGGAATGACTCTAGTGCAAAGCAGAGTCCTTCAAATGGGCCTTCCAGAGATTGTCAGCTATGTTCTGCAAGCTGTGACTGCACCAGTGTGTAGTGTGCTCATTCATTTGGCTTCGAAGTAAACTGCTTGCTATGGTTGTAGGGGAGAAAGCTCATCTTAAGCCTCTCTGCTGGTTGCTTTTGTATGTTGTATAGATAATGATTTTTGTTCCTTTTTGTTGCTGTAGTATTGGCCATTTACTGACAACTTCGTTTGAGAAGTGAGATCCTTAACTTGCAGTGAAGGAAGTGTTCCTCTTTTCATACCTTTTAAGAGCTTGATCCTATAGCTGACACAGTAATTTTTTTCTGTGCATGGTTAGAAGAAGAGTTAGTGTTGTATGAAAGTTGCTCTGACCAGAAACTGCAAAGAATAAGCAAATACTGTACTTTTGCCTGTAAAGTGCTTACCACATGGACAAATGTAACAAACCCCAAAATACCAAAAACCTCCTTCCAGATCAGGTTGTGAGTAGTTCTGTTTGCTGCATTAAATGCCATCTGAAGCACAGTATGGGTTAAGCAGAATGCAGAAAAGGCTTTGAAAGTAGTTTAGTTCACTAGAAAAGCAGAATCATAAACTGGGAAGTTATTTTTCAGTGTCTACAGGAAAGAAGGCAGTTCCACAATTTTTCCCTGGAACATACTGCTAGTGCCTCCCTTGTCTAGTGCTGGTACTTTATGATCTGTGCAGAGTTGTCCAGTCAATTTGGTCCTGGCTAGGTACTGTCTGCTGATTTGCACTAAAGGGCAGCGATTTTTTCTGTCCTAAACTCTCTGCAGGTGAACAATCCCTCTTACAGCAACAGCAGTATTGTGAATTGGAGAGGAGGCTAGCAGTCCTTAGAGGAAGTAGTTATTACCCTCCAGGAGTGTCCTTTCCAATTTTAATTGTTTGATATATCGTGTCTCTGACTTCCTTTACTTCCTTTCATATTTCAGGTATCGCAGATGGCACAGAAAGTAGTTTTTCCTCCAAATGAGTCCTGCAAGACTGCTGGTTTAGAGCTCTGAAGTGTGGATAATTGCCCCGCCCCAGGTATTCTGTTTCTATTTAGCAGTTTCTCTGGTTTTTCTCTGTGTATAGTAGTAGGTGTTTTTGGCCAAATACTAAGGTTGAACCCACTAAAGCTGCAGGGTGGTGATCAGAATTGTTGTCCAGAGAAAAATCTCTTCAGCCATCAAGTCAGTTAAGACCTGTAAGTTAAGACAAATATACAAATCAACAATATGGATGATTTATTTCTTTGAATTTTGAAGGCACAAATCCTACAACTTAGACACTTACGACCCCAGCACCACCTGCAGAGGTTGTGCCATGTGACTGCATGCTACTGATGCACTGTATCACTTGCCAAGTTACAGTCTACCACCAGGCGCCCTTGACCTACAAACCCATCATTTTAGATCTATGAAATTCTTTGCATTCTTCAGAAGACCTGCATACAAGTACCTGACTTTATGTCTCCTTGATATGAGTTGGAAAATGTCCAGAATCAACTGTAGTTGCTACCACTCTTATCTGCTTTATTCAGTACTTTGATCCAAAGCATGGGAAAGAGATTTCTTCTGTTATTTCATACACTTAGCATTTCTGATAGCTATGCAGACCTGTGTTTTAATGTTAATGGATTTGGTGCTGTATCTGCTGGAGTTCCATCTCAGGACAAGGTTTTAGATTTGTGGTATAAATAATTGAAAGATATCGACAATTAAATTACGACTTTTGAGTTACTGGCAGTCAGTTCAAGGGGCTGCACTGATTGCCGTATGATTTTAGGCAAATTTTGTTTCTCAAAAACATGGAGCTAAGGGTAGATTTTCGCAACTGAAAATCATCATGGCCATGTTGAGAATTATCAGTGCTTGTCAGAAAGGGTGTAGCACACCAGCTGAAGTTGCCATAGCCTCCCTGCAGATCCTTGCTGTGGAAAACACCTGCCTCCAAAGGTGTGTTCAAATTAATACTCACATGTTGGAACATCAGAACCATGCTTGATACTGGGGATAGTGGATGTCCTGAATGTTGTTCTGCTGTAATTGCCCACAAACTGTCATGACTCAACATTGACATTGCTGCTCTCAGTGAAGTTCATCTTCATGAGGAAGGGAGCCTTAAAGAACATGGTGCCAGCTACACACTCTACTGGTCAGGCAAACCCAAAACTGAAAGTCACCTTTCAGGAGCTGGCTTCATAATTAATACTCCATCACCTCCAAACTGGAAAACTTGCTGACAGGTCATTCCGATCACATTATGTCCTTACGCCTCCCACTACACAACAAGCAACATGTTGTTCTTTTTAACGTATATGCACCAACTTTCTACCTGACCCTGAAGAAAAAGACAAATTCTACACAG
>VWZD01004976.1:533329-560419 GCA_013396695.1 Sakesphorus luctuosus | reverse complement strand
CCGCCGCCGCCGCCGCCGCGCAGGTACCGCCGCTGCCGAGCCCCGACGGGGCACCCCGCGGGTCCCCCCGGCCCCGAGCCGCTTCTTCCACGCGGGACAGGGTGTCGGCATCTCCCTCCTCACTAACCGGGCTGGGGGCGCTTCCAGTGGGTGCTCAGCGAGACGCCCCTGGCGTTCCCGGAGCGCTGCTCAGCCCCGGGGGTCGGGGGCTGCCCGAAGCCTCCGTCGCGTTCTGTGCAGCTACACTGTAACAGCCGCAGAATCCATCTCTTTAGATGCTCTAAATTCTTGTTCCATTGGAGGAAGGAAAAGCCAGTTCTTCAAACTATGCGTGGTGGGGCTGATTTTTCTCTCGTTTTTCGCAGCTCCTGGCACTCCCCGGGGACGATGGAGCGCTCAGCGGATCCATCCGGGCTCCTGCCCGGCTCTGATGTTGGGGCACAGAAAGACAGAGTGGTGACCGAGGAGGAATGGCTGCAAAAATGGGAAATGGGGAACATCGGCTTTCACAAGGAGCAAGGGCATCCGTACGTGGCTTCACTCTTCTACCTAAGCTGTTTTAAGAAGTGCGGGGAAATTAATGACTTGGCTCATGGGTGAAACTCTTAATTGAAAATGAAACATTTGCAAAAGGAAAACTATTTTATACGGGCACAGCTTGAAACCAAAATAAGTACACATGGGTTTGTGACCTACATTTGTCCAAAAAAAGGATAGAGAAAAGGAAGTATAGTGAATAATTTAGAACCTTTACTACGGAATCAGGTTTTCAAACTTGAAGAGCTTGGCTAAAAATCTTAAAGTTTCTGATGCAGAAGCTTTGAATTGCTGTTGATAAGTCATGAAACCAAGGCCTGGAAAAATATGTGGAGGGCATCAGAGGAACTACTGTGCACTAGGAGACAGGGACCTAAGAAAGCAAACGTGTTTATATCGTCTTTCAAGTCCTGTAGAAGGGATTTGATGGATACAGAAGTTCAATAATCATTCTGTTTAAACTCTGTGTTATGGCTTTCTTAGAGGTGGTTTGATTGGTTTGTTTACGTGAAAAGACAAACAGAAAACAGAACAGCCAGAAAGGTAAATGGAAACTGAATGTTTTTATTTTGTGTTTTTATTTCTAATGGCATGGAGCAGGTTGAGCTAAGAAGCTGTGCTCCCTCCTGGAGTTTGTGTGCTACCTGCCACAGTGTGCAGCCCTTGGGTTTTACTGTGTCAGCACAAATACCTGCAGAGTTCAGTAAAACGTGTCTGTTCTTTTGCAGGCTCCTCCAGAAGTACCTGGATCTTCTTTTAAACGGCAGGAGTGGACTGAGGATATTTTTCCCACTTTGTGGTAAAGCAGTGGAGATGAAATGGTAAAACACAGGTTACAGCAGCAGAAATCTTGTTTTGTATGGGGAGGGAGAGGGGGAATTCCCAACCTTATCCTGGCCAATGGAAATGTGCCGCATATCCCTGGTGGGAAACTGGAAGCTGAAGGGAGGAAGAAGTTTGGTTTCATTTGCTGGGATTTTGTGTGGTAGCATAAATGAGATGGATAAAGTAAGGACTAACCTGACAGTCCTCACTGACCCGAGTTCAGCCTGGGGAATGCTGAATTTGTGACAGACAGGGGGACTGAAGCTGTGCCCCCACCACTGCTGGCTGTGGTAGCAATGCCAGCTCAAACTGCCCACAATGAGGTCATTGTGCCAGAGCACATTTTCAGAGGACCATGTAGGATGTCATGCTGCAAATTTAAATGATTTGGGCTAAATATAACATCCTCTTTTTTTATACTTATTATTCTGTCTTTACCTATTTTTTTATTTTTTTGGTGGGGGTTATTTTTGTAATTAGGGCCTTATAAGGCAGTGTTTTTTCCTGGAAAGGGTGGCACAAACCACAACATTGTGACTGAACTGTGTCCTCAAGGAGTCTAGTTAGTTCCAGTTGTCAGGTTTTATCCCAGTAACTACTTCCCAGGCTCACTGCAGGCTCTGACACGTGTTGGTGTTGCTCTGAACTGCACCTCCCTCTCTGCCTGTTCCTGCCAAGCCACAGAGGCACAACACATTTCTGAAAGTGGACAGTTTCTCATCGAGTTCATAGAGATAAATTAATAATTCTTTGAATCTAAATAAACTCCCTGAGTCCTTGTCAACTGTATGTCGAGTGGTGCTAATTGGAGCTCCAGTCATGGAGGGGGAATGTTCAATATAATGTAAATGGTCCCCAAAGTCAGGATTAGATGTACCAGTGCATCCTAAACCCAGGGTTTCCCTAATGTAAAAATGCTGCATGAGAGATGCACATTTAATAAAAGCCCAGCCTGTGGGGCTCACATAAAACTGGGACCTTTCTCTGTGTGCAGGTTGGCAGACATGGGGCACAGCGTGGTTGGTGTGGAAGTCAGCGAGCAGGCACTGAAGGAGTTTTTCTCAGAACACAATCTGCCTTATTGTGAGGAGCCAGTCCCAGAAATTCCAGGAGGAGCATTGTTCCAGGTATGTTTTCTGCATAGTGTGGTTAATCATGCCGTGCCTAACTGAGCAAACAAGTTGTTCTGCTTTTATGCCTCTGTTTTACTGGTAATCATTCACCTCTCCTGGAGAGGTCTGGAAGGAAGCTCTGAGTTGTAATTTTGGACTGAGAAATTATTCTTTTGAACTTACAACTTTGGCCTACCATTCTCATGACAATGAAGCACTTGAGGGCATATAGAGGGAATATATTTTAAATTTGGACAGTTGCATATCTTAGTAGGGTAGAATCTCTCTGGAGGGGATCAGGAGAGTTACCTCAGTAAATTAGAACTAAAAATGTTTCTCACAGTTTTCCCCCTCTACACATGTATATTTAAAAAGCATCTATGTTTATATTTTAAGGTAAAAAGTATGTATTTATGACTGCATGTTTAAAGATAATTTGCTGATAAGTATTGTTTCCATTGTTCTTTGTTGTAGAGTACTTCTGGCAACATTTCCCTGTACTGCTGCAGTATTTATGATTTGTCCAGGTAGGAACACACAGTGTGTTTTACAATTCTCTATAATCAAACATAAATTAATACTGTCATAATACTGCCATTATTTTACTTGAATCAGACATAAAGATTTGTCAGGCTGTCTCAAGAAAACTCCAATTAACTTGTATGAATAGCCAATGTCCAGCAAAAACTTCACTCTGATTTTCACCTTTAGGGATGCCAGATAATTATCTTTAAATGGGCTTCTTGTTCTAAGCCATTCTGTGAAAGCCATAGAAAAACATGTTTGCTTTTACAGCAAACCTAAATTATCTTTAACAATACTGATGAAATCTATGAAACAAAACTCTGGCACAATCCCTTACTCAGAGTGGCTTCATAAAAGTAAGGAGAATATACCCAGAGGTGTCTTAGCACAGCAGTTCTCTCCTCTTGCACTTCTTACTCAGACATGGTTTTCCCTGGATTGTAACGTTTTGATGAAGCTCTTCGTGTTTGTTTGATTTTCTTACAAACAATTGCCAGGAACAAGAATTTGTTCCATGGCTATTCAGTAAGAAGAAGGAGGTCAAGTCTTAATCTTTCCTTTGATGCTCTTTCCAGAGCTCATGCACATGCAGGTGTGAATAGGTGGTTTAGGGCACCAGAACGTGGTGTTTACTCTACAGTCCTTTTTTTTTGCCTCAGATCTGGATAAAGTTGAAAAAAGACTGTTCATTACTAGAGTCCAAAGTCTTTCAGACTCTAGACCATTACTAAGACTTCAGCTGACTCCAAGTTGGTTTGAGCAGTGTATGTGTAACTAGTCCTGCAAAGTGAGTGCCTTGGAACAGATGGGCTCTGTATGAACATGACTTGGTAGATACTGCCTGGGTTTTTTTCCCCACTTTGCCCCTGCAGTGTAGATCCCTATAAATCCTTCTTGCTGTGAGTTAACAAGTTGCCCAGGGATTGCTCAAACTTCTCAGAAATTTTTGAAAAATTCAATTTTAATTCTTGTAGCAAGCAATGGGGTGAAACCTGCAGCTTCCATCACAATGATGCCTCCAGATCCCCTATTCCTGTAAACAGAGACACACTGAAGACAAGTTAATGGAGAAAGATACAGGGTTTTATTATTGGAAGCTCCCCAGATCAAACCCAGGGGGGGTTGACCCCGAGAACAGAAAGTTTGCAGGTTTTATACCCTTTATTAACATCCAATCAGTATTCTTATTTCTCTTGAATGCCCACCCAAAAGGCCTGTCAATCTGCCCCCTTCATCATGGGGGGTCAGTTGGGCCTTCTTCTGTTGTTTGTCTTCTGTTATCTTGCAGGTGTCTGCTCAAAACAGCTTGGCCTTGACAAAGCCTGAAAGCAGCTCCCAAACTCGTGAGAGAAGCACTTAATATGCACACCTAAAATCAGAGTAACTCAGTAAAGCAAAACTGATTCTAAGACTTCTAAAGTTACATTAAATTCTTAGGCATCAACAACATGGTGGAATTATACTTTGAAATGAACAAAATTAAGTAATTACTGGCAATTTCAGTGCATATTACTGGATCCAGGACGTAGTTTCTCGTTCACAAAATGAGTTGGCAGATGGACATTCTGGATGCAGAATGAACTGCATCCCATAAGCAGTGAGCAGATACCCAGGACTAGAAAAATGCACACACTCTTCTAGTTTCTGTGTACAGACAATTTGTTTAATTACCCAGTAATTATGGAAATTAAACTTACTTCTCTCTTGCTGGGACTGGCCTGCTAACAGGTCCTTTTGATCTCCATTAGGTTGGCATTCATTAGAGAACTCAGATGTGCTCCTGACCTTTGTCAGAATGGGTCATTTCAAAGGCTCTTGGTAGTTAAAGAGTAACAGGAATTGCTGCTTTTTGTGGGCACTCTGGGCCATGTGTGAAACAGTTATATTACACAACTATTACAATTGTGGCTGCAAGACTTTAAAAAAAAAGTAAAAAGTTGCATTGACTGAAACTACTAAACGTATGCAGAGAGAGAAATTCACAAATTTATTGCTTGAATCCAATGGGGTTTTCACAGGTGAATTTCTGATTTACATGCTAAATTTTGCTGGTTGTAACAGTACTAACTACAGATGTGTAGATGGGCAAGGAGCACCCAGACACTCAGCAGGTCCTGACATCTGGGCACAGGAGAGCAGGACTGGGGCATGGCCACAGCCTGCCATGTCTGTAGGCCCTGATGAAATCTGTGGGGCCACCACCACCGTTCCAGTTAGACCAGATTAAAGTTGGGAAGGAGAACCAGGAGCAGAAAACTTCAGTGTTTGCCCTAGGGTCCATGCAGCAGACTTGGCTGTGCAGAGAGGAGAACAACCTCCAAGCCTCAGAAGATCAAGTTTGTCACCTGCCCCACCAGACTTTCCCTTGTGCCCTGCACGTCCATTGCTTGTTAAACTGTCTCCTTAAAAATCTCCTTTGAGTCAAGAGGCTGGTTATTTAAATTACGTGCTTAGACTTGGCAAACCTTAAAAGAAGTCAGCCCTGAAAAGTGTTATCATGTCTCATCACAGCAGAGTGGGAAATACAGGATCAGCTTCTGGGTGAGATGCCAGAGATTTAGCAATGTCACTGCAATGAAAATAGCAGTGGGCAGAGAGAAGTTGTGGTGGTTTAACCCTGGCTGGCAGCCACAGCCCCACACAGCTACTTGCCCACTTCTCCCATCACGGGATGATGGGGACAATCAGGAGGGGAAAAGTGAGAAAGAAACTTGTGGGTTGAGATAAACGCAGTTTAAAAAGAAATTTAAAAAAAACCTGTAAGAAAAATAAAACAAACAAACAAACAAAAAACAAACAATGACCAAAGAGAGAGGAAAATAAAACCCTAGAAATACAAGTGGTGCAAATGAAAACAGTGGCCCACCAGCAACAAACTGATGCCCAGCCAGTCCCCAGGCAGCAACCTCTCCTTCCCCCACAACACCCCTCCCAGGTTTTCTTGCTGAGCATGACACCATATGGTCCGGAATATCCCTTTGCTCAGTTGGGGTCAGCTGTCCCAGCTGTGTCCTCTTCCAGCTCTTGTGCACCTCCAACCTGCTCACTGGTGTCCTGTGTGAGGAGCAGAACAGGCAGTGATGCTGTGTTAGTGCTGCTCAGCAGGGACTAAAACATCCGTGTCTTGTTAACTCTATTTCCAGCACAAATGCAAAACATATCCCCATAAAAGTTACTATGAAGAAATGGAGCCCTACCCCAGCCAAAACCAGCACACAGGTGAAGACAGAGGTGATGCAGTTGGGCTCTGACACCTTCCCAGCAGGCAAAAGGCACAATTCCGTGCCATATTTTTCTCACTAAGTAAACCTATTCAAACTTTCTTTAAAATTATGCAATTTCCATTATTACTACCTTGCTCTCTAAACCCCAGTTTTAATTATTACCAGAAACAAGTCTCTTCCTTATTCCCTGAGTATTCTTACCTTTGTGTCACCCTGACTGCTCTTACCACTCAGCAATAAAGGCACTTCTTGATAGTCTTACCCACTTGCAGGTTTTGGGTGGTCACTGAAGCAGCTGCCAGCATGTCCAGAAGCAGAATCAATGTCTGTGGTGGTGTTCTACTGAGGCAGGCAGCAGTGGCACTTAGCTTTCGAACACTAAACAAACTGCAGGCTGAGGCTGACTGTCCTGGATGTGCAGCTGGGAACTGAGGTGTCTGAAGTTACCAGAGGTGTTGATTTCCATGATAGTAAAGCAACAAGGCCCCTTCCTTAGCCTGCATTGGAAATCACCAGAGGGTTTAGAAGGTGATCCAGAACTGTTGATGTGCTGAGTACATGTTAGTATTGCTTCAAGGATGTGATTACCAAACACCCAGACTTGTAACCCCAATGTGTTAAAGCCCCATTTCTTCCTCCCTGCCTTGTCTCAGCACTCCCTAATGATGGGGAAACACTGAGCAATTCCAGCATCAATTTGTTATCCCAGCAAGGCCACGTACCAGGAAGGTTTTTGGAGTTCCAGATCACATTGGTTTGGATCATGAAAATGCTGCACCACAACAAAAGGGTAGTGGGGGATCTGCATCCTCGTGACTTCACAGAAGTATCTGAATAAAGAGGAAGGTGCCTTTTTACTATTTTTAATTAAACCTTTTCCTTTTCTCCCTGCAGCTCAATAGTTGGCAAGTTCGATGGGGTCTGGGACAGAGGAGCTCTTGTAGCTGTGAATCCATGTGACAGACAACGGTCAGTGAGTTGCATTGTTATTGCCTTTATTCTGATGTATGCAGTGACAGGTTTTCCCTCCTGCCACCTGTCAGTGAGTCCTCTTTCATTTCAAGGACTAACCTACACAAGTTCTTCCCTACCACAAGCATGTGCTGCTGTCAGAGTGAATTTCCTTCAGGAAGCTGCCCTGCCTCTTGGTGGTGAAATATGTGGTTTGTTCCAACCCAGCAGAAGCAGAGCTGCAACTCTCATCTGAATTCTCTTGTTTCCCTTTCACCCCATCTGCTTCTTTCTCTGTGTTCTTTTCCCTTTCACTTCCCTTGATTCTAAATTTTCTTGTCTATAGACAACCTAAATTTAGTTTGAACCTACTCCCAGCATCTTTTAATTGGATACAGAATCTTGAACTCACAATAATTAAAAAAGATCAGTACTGTATTGTGTACTGTATTCTGGACTGTGGCAGGTGAATACTTGGTTTGTCTGTCAGTTTTGAGTTGAATATGCAAAAAAAAAAAAAGATAAATCGTGTTTATGAGGAGTAAACATAACCTTTTTTTGATGTTTTTTTATGTGTAGCATGAATTTCATGCTCCTGAAATTCAAGCTAAGTTTTGTTTAGTCTCTGTGCAGTTCAGTTCAAATTCTGTCTGCTTAGCAATGCATGTTGCCTCTTTTGTTGAATATTTTGAATGCTTTACAAAAAACAATTAAGTACAACTTTCTCCTTTTAGCTATGTCAGTTTGATGATTAACCTCATGGAGAAGAATTCTTCCTATCTCCTTGTTACGGTTTTGTATGACCCAAACAAACACAAAGGTGAGAACTTGGTGCTGTTCGTGTTATGATTTTGTGGCTTTAATACAAACTCTATAAAGGTGCAAAATATATATATATATTTGTATTTCCCCAAGTTTTTTATCTGCATAACTTTGATCACACCAAAAACAAACAGCTGATCACACCAGTGTAACTGTGTGTTAAAAATCATTGACGTTAACCAAGCCTGAGACTAAATTTGGGTTCTCTCAGCATTCAGACATGCTAAGGGTAAGCCGAGGACAGACGTGGTATATTAATAATGAAATGAAACTGGAAGTGTGGCTCTGACAATGAGGCTGGAAGTGTGAATGTTTAGTAACATCCTGTCTGGCCCTGGGAGCTTGAAACACTCCCAAGAACATCAGCTTTGTGCTGTTTACCCAACACTTGCAACCAACCGTGTTGCCTCTCTCCCAGCCACTACCATGCTCTGAATATACTTGGAAAAGGTGGAATTCTGTAAAAGCATAAGGTATTTTTTTCTTTTATATTATATACTGAAGGGGGAGGTATTTGAAAAGATTATATTTTTGGTTAATATTAACTTGCAAAAGAAAAAGATTTCTTGCTGATTTGGGGCATAATTATCCCTGAAAAAATAGGTCTTGTTATCATAAGCAACAATAATTTAATTGATTGTTTTCCCTCTCCCATTGTTCAGCTTTTAGCTTTAATCATGGCATTGTAGTGTAAAGAGATTTTAGGCTGGATTCTCACAGCACACTGAGAGTGGTTCTATCCAGGTCACACTCATGATTTGTACCTGGAGATGGTGCAGCAGCACCACCTGAAGCTGTCTGGGGTCCTCCAAGGTGCCTCAGGTTCTTGGACATGTTTTCTGATTGCTGCTACACCCTGGGGCCCAATTTCAGGCCAGGTGTTGAGCTGACCCTCCCACTGCAGTGGAAATGCTTGTGTTCTTCCAGTGTCTTCTCCCTGACTAGCTTCACCCCTTTTCTTTCAGGCCCACCATTCTATGTTCCTGAATCTGAAGTTAAAAGCTTGTTTGGTAAGTAATATTTCAGCTAACCCCTAGGATTTTTTTCCAAAATGCATAAATACGTGTGTCTACCTTGCCCTGTGACGAGTCATACAGTCCTTTGCTTCTTATCTAAGGGCTGGAGTAATGGCAAAACACCAGGAAAAATAAATACCATTTAGCCACAGGCAGTTTGCTGTCAAGGAAAATTCTCAGCTCTCCAAAGGATATGAAGAAAACCCCAGAGACAAACAGTCTCTTGCCTTCCTTTGGCACCTTTTTATTCTCCCAGGATTCATACTACATTCAGTGATCTTGTAGCTGCAGTCTCAGTCCCATGTGACAATTTTCTTTGTGTCACCTCATCAACCAGCTGCCCTGGTTCTAACAGAACGCTTTGCCAGGGCTACAGTTCCTCCTGTACTTCTGTGACAAAGAAGAAAAGTAACGTGTTACACAAAGAAAATGCTAAGAATGTAAAACTCAAATTAATCAAAATAGTGAAAGTTGGAGTTACAGCAGGAATTGAGTTTTAAAAGTTCCTCCTGATGTGCTTTAAAATTGCAGTTTTAAATGCACAACTTTCTGAAACTCCTGCAGTGAGCCATTGGCATAGACAG
Source organism: Sakesphorus luctuosus (assembly GCA_013396695.1). Lineage (NCBI taxonomy): Eukaryota > Metazoa > Chordata > Aves > Passeriformes > Thamnophilidae > Sakesphorus > Sakesphorus luctuosus. The sequence goes on along the minus strand of VWZD01004976.1, from coordinate 550,823 downwards.
TTGCATCCCAGTGCAAAAGAGACAGGTAAGTTTTCTCCAGTGCATTTGTGCCAGGGACTGTAAGGAAATCTGTGGATAAGATTTTTTTTTCAGTGACTAATCATTCACTAATTTGTTATTCTTTCCTCCTTTTCAGGCAACTGCTGTGAAATTAAATGTCTTGAAAAAGTTGACAGCTTCTCAGAGAAGCACAGACAATGGGGACTAGATTATTTTCTAGAGGTACTGTATATACTAAAGTTTGTAGCCTGATCAAAATTAATTAAAATAACTTGCCTCCCATCTTGCTTTTATTTTTATCCCACATTTTAAAATGGGGCATTCCTAAAGCAGGCTCCAGTGTACAGAAAAATACCTGTGGAACATTTCTGTCCGTTTTGCTTCCCAAGTCAGCTCTCCTCCACAACTGCTTCACTGCCTTGAGGTATGCACAGCTTTCCTTAAACTGGGCACAAACAACATCCTTATAGGTAAGATCAGGAAGTGTGGCTGTGAAACTCTGAGGGACCTGGGGTTGTTCAGTCTGGGGAAGAGGAGGCTCAGGGGTCACGTCATCACTCTCTACAACTCCCTGAAGGAATGTTGTAGCCAGGTGGAGATTGGTCTCTTCTCTCAGGCAACCAGCAGGAGAACAAGAGGGCACGGGCTTAAGCTCTGCCAGGGGAGGTTTAGGTTGGATATTAGAAAGAAATTCTTTACAGAGAGAGTAATCAGGCATTGGCATGGGCTGCCCAGGGAGGTGGTGGATTCTCCATCCCTGGAGCTTTTTAAGATAAGACTGGATATGGCACTGAGTGCCATGATCTGGTGATCACAGTGATGTTGGATCGAGGGTTGGACGTGATGATCTCAGAGGTCTCTTCCAATTCAGTTCATTCTATGATTCTATGAAACTCTGGCTTGCTTCCTTACTCTGGTAGGGGTGTAAATAGCAGTAGGAGTGGTGTGGTACTGGATGTCTGTGAGGTTGTCGTGGGTATTTGAACGCTCCGGTGAATGCCAGGGATGCCGCGCGATCCCGCCGCTGTCCCGCAGAGGGCGCTCCGCCCGCCCGTCCCGCTCAGCGCCCGCCCCGCCGGGGGCTGCCCCGGGGCCGGGATGGAGGACGAGGCGGAGCTGAGTCCGCTGGAGCTCTGTGTGTGCTCTGAGCCCTCCGGCCCCGCGGGATGGAGCAGGACGAGGCGGAGCTGAGCCTGCTGGAGCTCTGCGTGTGCTCCGAGCTCTCCGGCCCCTCGGGATGGAGGAGGACGAGGCGGAGCTGAGCCTGCTGGAGTGCCGCGTGTGTTTCGAGCGCTACGGCCCGTCCGTGCCGCGGCGGCCGCTCAACCTGCCGTGTGGGCACGTCCTGTGCGGGGGCTGCGTGGCCGCGCTGGCCCCGCGGCTCGAGTGCCCGTTCTGCCGCCGGCCCTGCGGCCCCGGTGGCACCAGCGAGTGCCGCCCGCTGCTGCAGCTGCTGGAGCTGCTGGGCCCCGCCGGCCGCCTCGCCCCGGCCCCGGGAAGCGGCAGCAGCATCGGCGGGGCCGTCCCCACGGGGTTCAGGCTGCGGCGGTGCCTGGGCGGCTGGGGCTCGCTGCTGAACCCCGCCGGGGTGTCAGCCTGCCGCGGCTCGGGCCGCCTGGCCGTGGCACACGACGGCGAGCAGAGGATCCACGTGTTTGACCCGAGCGGGCTGTGCCTGCGGCGCTTCGGGGCGCGGGGGGACGCGGGCGGCGAGGTGAGGTACCCGCTCGACGTGGCCGTCACGCCCGACGGGCACGTGGTGGTCACCGACGGCGGGGACCGCGCCGTGAAGGCCTTCGATGTGGAGGGCAGGGCCGTGCTGGCGGTGCGGGAAGGGTTCTGCCTGCCCTGGGGCTTGGATGCCACGGCCACGGGCGAGCTGATGCTGACGGACGCGGAGGCGGGCGCGCTGTTCCGCCTGTCGGCAGATTTCCCTCGGGGCGAGCTGAGGAGGTGCCAGCGTGTCCGGGAGAAGCTCGCCAGCCCCAGGGCCGTGGCCGTCTGCCGCACCTCGGGCAATGTCGCCGTCGTGGAGCACCTCAAGGCTCCAGGAGCGCGCAAGGGCAGCACCCGCGTGAAGATACTCAGCGCGGAGATGGAGCTCATCGCCCAGGTGGACAGCTTCGGGCTGGACCTTCTCTTCCACTCCAGTATACACGCCTCGGCTGTGGCCTTTGACAGAGAGGGGCGTGTTGTAGTCACCGATGTTTGTAGCCGAGCTGTAATATGCTTAGGGAAACCCAAGGAGTTTCCCGTGTTTAATCCTCTGATTAGCCACGGGCTTTCTTACCCTGTGGGACTGACTTACATGGCAGACGATTCCCTCGTCGTTTTAGACAGCGCTGATCATGCAATAAAAATCTATAGCACTACCTGAATGGGTTTACTGCTACAGGCTCCAGCTGCTTTTGGCCACAGAGCACGCGAAGTTCTGCTGCTTGGAGGTTTCTGGGCTGGAAGTGATCAATTCCCCCCGACCAACATGCCACGGTTCCTGCAGAACTTGTGTCGGACCTTTTGCCTACCTGTGCGAGAAGACCTGCCCGTAGTCAACAATGAATCAACCAAACAAATAACTTGGCATTGTAAAACTGGTCCATGTCTTGACAATCAAACGGGTTTGGTCCTTTTTTAGTGAGTGATCAAAGACCAGCACATGTGAAAGTGATGTGTCATTTATTTACCTTTCCCAGCACTTTGGTTTTCATTGTTCTTAATTAAACACAGATACGCTGGTGGGGGTGACAGAGCTTCTGTTTCCAGGAATTTCAGCTTTCTTGTTTCCACATAAAAGGAGTTTGGCTTGACAAAATGATGGGAGAATGGGAAGTTCCATTCAAGGTTGCCTAAATCCAGCCCAGATCATTGTGATGGAGAAGCTACCACTGATGAGTGAGTTACACGATGTTCAAAGCCTGTTTTTTCCATACCAGGAAAACACATTTCTGGGAACATCCTTCTCTCTGCTAGTTTATTCCCAACTTTATTAGGTTTGTTACTGGAACACTGTCTGCCTCTAAAGAATCTGTATCTTAACCTAGAGATAATCTGGGGTGTGGTTGCACAGCATGGGCAGCTTTCCCTAAAAGCTCCTTGAAGCAGTTGTGTTTAGAGCACAAATACTCCTGCATATGTAAATCTGGGCTGGCTGTGCTGCTGACACAGCTGCACTTAGGAGGTTTGCAGTGCTGCCTGCCCTTGTTTTGTCATTAATGTGGTGCTTTTGCACCCAGACTCGAGGATCGACTGCAAATTGAACTGTTAGTGAGAAGTAATAGAGAAAGGGAGAAGTAACCCCCATTTTTTTCCTAACTTTCAGATGACGTTTTGTTGGTTGGGAATACACAAGAGGTTTGGATTGGTTTATGTTCTCTTGAAGACAATTTCACTGTGGCCACCAGTTTTGTTGCCTTACTGCACAGTGGAAATTACAGTATATCTGAATTATTTTGAGAAGGATTGAACACTCCTGCTAGAAGTCACTGCTGAGTTTTTAGGTATTTATCTGCTGCTAAAATGATTATTTAGGTGGTTCAGCATTAAAATGAAGTTAGATATAAATGTAAATGCTACGTGAGGTAGAGACAAGTAGGTTATAAGGGCATAAAACTTTGGGGGTAATTTATTTAGTCATTAATATTAACTAATGTAATTGGAAATTCACAGGCAGTCTTTCTATCTAAATTTTTAATCTGGCTTTAGGTCTGACTTCAGGGCGTTTAATAACTGCATGTATTGCTGCACCAGTTATTTACCAAACACTTACTTTAAACTGTAGCAGTTTAGCCCTTCTAATTCAGACAATGTATGTGAATATTTATATTTAACAATATTTATATTGATATTTATATAAACAAAACAAATGTATTAAATGCAGCTGTTTGTAAAGGTTAGTTGAACAGTGACCTGCCAAGAAAGCATGATTTGTTTATTCCTATATTGGAGTAATTAAGTGAAAATTCCTCATATATTTTCATTGTGGGTTTCTCTGTTACAATACAATTTCTCTGTCACAGTTGCCCTGTAAATGGTTTCTTTTTCTGTCTGGCAATAACCTGCTGAAGTTGTTGCAGGGCCATTTGTTGCCACTGAAAATTATATGGACTTGTAAATTTGGCTTTTTTCAGCATTCTTGACAGCCAGGCCAAACAGTAAGTGCTTTGGAAGAACCCAAAATCCTCTTTGGCTGTTCTGCAGTAGAAGGTGTATGGCCCTGAGAGAGATCAGGAGGGGAATTCACTCAGAGAAGCCTCCACTTGGGTTATATATTCCTTTTTAGGTGCCAAGGAGACATCTGTCTTTGAGGAATGTAGAGCCAATGAGGTGACACTTCCTTGGGGGGAACTGCTGTGTGGCAAAATGTGGGCAATGCCATCAGTGCCATCAATTCATACATAATTAACAGTTTGCTGCAGCACCACCACTTCTGAACCAGAGGGTCTGAATTTCCTCTCCTCAAACCTTCCTGTGCACCAGGAGCTCGGTTTTGCTGCTGAACTTATGGATGGTTACATTTCCTAGGACCTCCCTCCATGTAGACAACTTTCCAGCAGCTGAAATGCTGATTTTTAAACATTTGACTCATACTGTTTTGAAATCTACAGAAACTCCCATTGTTGCCCACTCTGTTTCTGTCTGCCTTGGTAAATGACTAGAAAACACTTGATTGTTGTGTTTGTAAGCAAAATAAACCTTGTGCCTTTATTCTACCTAGTTTGCTGTGTGCCATCTCCTGCAGTCTCTGCTTTTCCTGCCTACTGAAAGTAAATATAGACTTGTGTGGGCCATGCAGATGGCAAATGGTGAGGGGCCCATAGTTGAACAGACATCCTTAGGTAGGTGATGCTTTTGGGGGTCTGGGTTGTGCTTGGAATGGAATAACTAGATGTGTGGTCACCTTTGCAAAAGATCATCTAGAAAGTAATGTGGGACTGTCTGCTCACTTCAGTTATAATATTATTATATGTATATTATTATATTATTATTTTTTAAAACCCACCACTTTTGCATAACTCTGCACTTCATGCTTTAGCCACCTGGATTAAAACCAAATAAATATAATGGACAGTAAGCTTTTAATGTCATCTCTTCAGTCCCTGGTAGAGGCTGCTGTGTCTGCTGTGCACACACACATGGCAATTCCTGCTGGGTTTATTTTTAACATTGATCTCAAATTGCCATCACTGCATATAAATATATCAGGGTATGTTTACAGTGTTAAGGAATTAAAGGAGTCAGAGGGGTCTCAGAAATGTGTACTGAAATGGTGTTCTGTAACACAGATTTCTTTTTGTTTTGCTTGTGGAGAAAATAATTTTAGATAAGAATATCATCTATTTTTCAGATTGGTGGATGAATAGAAGGGAGAGAGGGAAAAACAAAGATAAAATTTACTTTTTGGCCATTGTCCATTTGAGCATGTCTGTTCCCTCCAGCCCCCTTGTGGGCACATCAGTTTGGTGTTTGTATTTTCTCAAAGCATTTTTCAGACACTGATGGATTTCAGGGGAGGAGGAGACCTCCTGTAATAATACCCAGCTCCCAAACCACTGAGAGTTTTATAGAGCAGGTCCATCAAAATGCTGACCTTGAATACAGACGACCTTTAAATTCTGCAAGGGATGGAGGTCAAAAAAGCAGCATTCTCCCCTGAGATCACCTTGCAGAGGAGGAATTTGCTTTCTTTTCTTTCTCTTCAGTGTTTGGGGTGTTTTTATGACTCTTCTCAGAGGTCTGTCCTTATATTTGACAAGTCACTTGTGAGTCACAGCTTGTGTCCACAGGAGTAAAAATAATATACATGTTTTGCAAATGAGTTTTAAAGCTTGCCCTTCATCCGGGCAGCTCAGGAGAGCTGACAGATGGTTCACAAAACAGCCAGCATCCCTTTGATACTGTTGCACAAACATCCAGGCTTTCTCTGAAGTGCTTCCTTCATGGAACATCCCTGATTCTCCTGGACAGCTTCAAAGTTCTCAGGGAGCAGATGATGCACTTACACCTTTTCCTCACTGCTGCTTTCCAAGAGATTTACAGATCTTTCTGAACTTGGCACTCCAACGTGTCTTTGAGGCAAACAAAGTGCAAATGTCTTGGCCCTGCAGCTGCAGAGAGGAGAGCTGAGAATCAAGGAAAGCTTTGGCAGACTCGAGGCCACATCTCAGAGTTCCCATTAAGGTTGGTACCTTAATACAGCCAGGAAAGGCTGTGTTTAGTTATCCTCTTATCTGGCAGTTGCCTTCCTGATTTTGGAAGAAATTTTGACATTTTACTGATGATCTTCTAGTTACTAATTCCTCTGGTGTTTCTTACAAATCATGGGAATTAACACATTTCTAATCCACAGTGTATTTCTAGATTATTGTGTCCAAGGTGCTCCACAAAGGTGTGAGTTTTCAGAGTTGTGAGATGCTCTGTGAGGAGGTGCACTGCTGAAAAACCCCACTGCAGGGATCAAAGCACATATTTCAGTTGAGGATAGAAAGGAGGAGAAGAGATCTGCCCTCAAAAGGAGAAAAAAGTGAATGAAATGTGTCCTTGGATTAATGAAAAGTGTCCTTGGCTTAGACAGAGGGCAAACTCCAGCAAGGAGGAGCACAGAGCACACCCATCATTTCAGTGTACATTCTTCAAAGGTGAAGCATTGCAGCCTGGAAAATGGACAAGATGATAATGGCTGCTGCCTCCAGAGTGGCTGGAGAGCAGCCAGGCAGAAAGGGACCTGGGGGGACTGAGGGACAGGAAGCTCAAGAGGAGCCAAGAGTGTGCCCAGGTGGCCAAGAAGGCCAATGGGATCCTGGCCTGGATCCAAAGTAGCGTGGCCAGCAGGCCCAGGGCAGTGAGCCTTCCCCTGGACTCTGCCTTGGGGAGGCCACACCTTGAGTGTTGTGTTGAGTTCTGGGCCCCTGAGTTGAGGCAAGAGATTGAGGGGCTGGAGCGGGGCCAGAGAAGAGCAACGAGGCTGGAGAAGGGAGCGGAGCACAAGTGCTGTGGGGAGAGGCTGAGGGAGCTGGGGGTGTTTGTGCTGGAGAAGAGGAGGCTGAGAGGTGACCTCAGCACTGTCTGGAAGTGCCTGAAGGGAAGTTGTGGCCAGGTGGGGGTTGGTCTCTTCTCCCAGGCACTCAGCAATAGGACAAGGGGGCACGGGGGGCTCAAGCTCTGCCAGGGGAAATTGAAGTTGGAGAGCAGAAAAAACTTCTTTGCAGAGAGAGTGCTCAGGCATTGGAATGGGCTGCCCAGAGAGGGGGTGGATTCCCCATCCCTGGAGGTTTTTAACCTGAGCTTGGCCGTGGCACTGAGTGCCGTGATGTGGTAAAGGGACTGGAGTTGGCCCAAGGGTTGGACTTGATGATCTCGGAGGTCTTTTCCAACCCAACCCAATCCATTCTATGATTCTATGATTAGTATTTACCCCTGACAGAGGAATTACCTGCATTTGGACACATTTCCCAGCCACAATTAGGCACTTTGCAGATGGCAATTCTTAGGAGAGCTATTTATTGCTTTTAGTTTTTACTTTGTGTTAGTTTATAGTAAAAATCTGTGGGGGAAATGAAGATTTGGAGAAAAATAACATTTTAGGGAAGTAAGCTCCCTGTGATTGAATAAATACATAATAGCGTTTTTTCAAAGATCCCTCTTAATGTAGGTAATTTTTATTCTTTGTTCCCAGGTGAGCACTATATGCGTACTGAGTTGAGGTGAGAGAACAAATCCTGCTTTCACAGAATATATTGGTTTTTAAATCAGGAAAATATTGCTAGTCACAAAGATTCTGAACAGTATTTTAAATACTCTAAGTATAGCTATAGGCTTTGTAATAGATAAAGGGTAGGCAATTTTAAGGAAGACAGAAGAGAAGAGATATAAAATTATAGCTAGGAAAAATAAAGAATTTTTTTATAAAATTGTGAAGATGTTAAAAAAACAAACAAAAACCAAATCAGAAAAAAGGATGTCTTATATCAAATCTTGATTTTTAAATTCCTAATACAAAGAAGATGATCTTGAAAGAACTATACACCTACATAATCACAGGAGGTAACTCTTTTACTGGGAATTTTTCCAAATATAAATAGAAGAGAGATAAAACCCCTCTGATGCTCACCCAGCATGATTTCATGGAAGTTAAACAGTATGAGCCAGTGTTTAGTGACTACTGATCTGTACAGAAAGGGAGAAACAAAGAACAAGTTTGGTTTTTTACTATCACAGGCTAAGGTGCTACCATGAGAAGAAATTAAAGATGTGCTTTAGAAGAACTCTATCAAAAAGAGTCAGACATATTAAGTATTAAAAACATATAATCATCTTCATATGAAAAGGATGTGCCTGGCTCCTTTATCTGTCACCCTTAATTAGGGAGGAAATAAGGCTCTCCAGTGAGTTCTCCACCAACTTCCAGTCAACTCACAGCACGATGTGACAGAGCCAGAAGGATTTAAAGGACGTGTATTGGGTTTTTCTAGTCCTATTATTACTTGAAGTGACTTGTTGGAGCTGAGGCTTGCTCTGTCCTGAATAGTTTATCTGTGCAGTCATGAGTACTGCAAATGGAATTGTCCACATAAATAAATGCTGCAGGACTGGGCTTGAAGTCAGGGAGACTCAGGCTCGTGCAGAGCTTTGCCCTGGAGAAGTCTTTGCAGCAAAACTTTACAAGGATAATTCTGGGAATGTTTCCCCACACCCAGCATTAGAGCTACGAGTCTTTTTATCATTTATTTTGTGATGTTCATAAAGCTGTTCACTGTTTGGATGGTGTTATCATTAAAATGCAGCTGATATTATATTTCACATACTTCCAGTGTGTCAGAGTTGCTGAGATAAAAACCAAAACCAGCCATTCACAAAAAGTGTACCTTGAAGGCAGAAGGAAATCTTGTGTTTCTTTGTCCCACTGGAGAAATAAAAGCCATGCAGTTGAATTACTCTCATTTGTATCAAGCATTGGACTTGTACCCTTTTGCTTGACTTGACTCTCAAGTCAATTTTCTTGATGATGAGGCTAAATTTTTGATTTCTGAAATTCAACACATTATTCCTATTTGTGCCTTTTCCAGAAGAACCCTTAGCCATTCTTCCCAGTTGGTTTAGTCCATTCCAGAACTGTATTTCTCATTGGCTGTAGTTCAGTCAAACTCTGGGGTGTGTATTTGTGTTCACACCACTTTGACTTCAGAAGGAAGGTTCATTCCCCCAGAGGTTCTCTCCATGTTTTGTGTTTCTTTTCTGAAAGAGCCTTTCATCTTTGCTGTCAGATCACAGGGAGGAAACCTCAGATCTCAATGTGAATGGTGGGAAAGGACTTCAAGTCGTGTGTTTGGGAGACAGGCAATGCAAGTTTTATTACAGGACAGAAAAGGATGAAGGACTATACAATTTAAAATGTGTGTGGACTGACAGTTTTAGGAATCTTTCTACCCAGGCTCCCCCTGTACAGCTCCATTTGTTATAGTGACTGTGGGAAAAATGAAATCAGTCACTAACTTGCAAGTCACTGGTTTGTTGGGGGCTTTTTTGTAGTTCTCTGCAATAGCAGCAGGCTGGTCACAGTGATCGAGGGGTCCTTCTGAATTGGATTTTGAGGATGATTCCTATAACCGGGTCTGAGTTTCCCTGTCAAATGCTGGTGTAGACAAACTACAGGAAGCTTGGAAGCTTCCATAGGCTGTCTGTTCCTCCACTTTTTTATCCTGAGGGGAGCGAGCCTTTTGCCATGAGTCAAAGAGGGTGAGAAAAGGATGCCCAGTAGTTGCATTGTTTAACAGTCTTCAATCTAAAAATGAGAGTAGGATCTATTGCTGAGAATGTTATTGGTGGTGATTATGAGATTATTATATTTGTGTGTTTTCTTCAGACTGGGAAGAACTGGGAGGAGAAGTGATGGGGTGTTTTGTTTGCTAAATAAGAGTCTTATTATGCACCTTAATTAGCACCTTCAGCGCTTGTTCCCACCTTCTACAGGAAGTGATGAAATCTGCTGAACTTCATGGGAATCTTCCTGTTGAATTTAATAGATAGGAGATCTGTGCTGAGCTGACTTCCTTGTAACTAACACAATTCCACCTCCTCTCTCCAGGCTTTGCCTCCCTCAGCTTCCTTTCTTCCTGACTTGCCAGTGCTGACTGTTCTCCCTTATGATGCCTTCCAAGCAAGAGCTTCTTTTCTGCTCCACGCTTTGGAAGGATAATGCCTGTTTGGCCAGAGCAGATATTTGCAGGCATCAGAAACAAAAGTCATTGCAGCAGAGAAACAGTCATTGCGTCAGGAGAAATGTGGGCTTGGCCAGCATGGTTGGCAGCTCAGCTCAGTGAGCCAGCTGGGTGGGTGCACTCCGCCCTCCCCACCCTCCTCCTCCTCCCAGGGGCAGCGCCCGGGGCCAAGGCTCGCCCAGGGCAGCCAGCACAGTTCGGCTTCTCCCTGAAAGCAGGAACTAAACCAGCAAGGGGAGCGGGACTGAGCACAGAAGGGTTAACAGGAATGCTGCTCTCCCGTCCCAAGTAGCTGCTGCCACTAATCGCGCTGTTTATATTTACAGCTCTCCCACTCATCCCTACTGAGCACAAAGCAGCCTCTGAAAAGAGTCTGAGCACTGCTGTGTGTTAGTCAGGCTGCCTGTAGTATCTGATTGCTAGCTGAAGAGTCTTGGAGGCCGCTTGGAGGCTGTTTTCTACCTGTGGTGAGGCACACACCTGCACTTAGCAAATGCTTAATAATTAGGGATGCTCTGTCAGCCAGCTCCCAGCTCACAAGTGCCCTTAATCTCATTTTGGGACTTGCAGTCACGAGAGAACTGCATGGACGTGCTGGAGTGACGTTTGCATACCAGACATTCCTTATCACACAGATGAAGAGGGGTGAGAGCTTTCTGGGTAGGGGGAATAATGGGAGGGTTGTCCTTTCCCTCAGTTCGCTGGGGCCTGCCTACTGATTTAAATTGTAAATACTGTTACAAACCAGCTGTGGCACTTTGTTGTTTCTTGGGAGAAGTATCTGATTTGTACTAACATATAGTAGAAAAGAGAAAGAAAAAAAAAGGAAAAATACAAATCTCTACTAATTTAATAGGATCACAACTTAATAGTTCTATTAACCACAGGTAGGTGATATCAGTTCCTTTGGGACTCTGTAGTTTACTTTTTCAACAGTACAAAACTGTTTCTTTTCCCTTTCCCCTACCATAAATTACTCTCATCACCACAATGTTTGAAGACTGTGTAGTGGCATGTGTCTGGTAGGGTCAGCAGGAAAGGTTCCCTGCTATCATGTGATCTGACCCAATCAAGCTCACTCCTAAAATTATTTGGGTTTAGACCTCTGATCTTCTGTGCAAGAAGCCATTCATTTGTCTAGGGGAAGAAGTCAATTCATTTCCAGTCTGAGTGTGTTCCAAGACAGAAACACAGCAGGACTGAGGTTGGCAGGGACCTGTGGAGACCACCTGGTGCAACACCCCTGCCCAGGCAGGGCTGCCCAGTGCTGGGTGTGCAGGACCATGTCCAGAGGGCTTTTAAGGATCTCTTAGGGATGGAGATTCCACAACCCCCCTGGGCAGCTGTGCCAGCACTCAGTCACCTTCCCAGTGAAAATGCATTCCCTGATATTCTGAGGGAACCTCCTGTGTTTCAGTTTGTGCCCATCCCCTCCTAGCCTGTCAGTGGGCACCCCTGAAGAGAGTCTGGCACCCTCCTCTTTGCACCCTCCCTTTAGATAATATTCCTCTCCTTGAGCCTTGTCTCCTCCAGCCCCAGTTCCCTCAGCCCTTGTTCTTAGGAGATGCTCCAGTCCCTTAATCACCTTTGTGGCCCTTTGATGGACTCTCTTGCACGTGTTCCTCTCTCTCTTGTATTGGGAAACCCAGAACTGGACATGGCACTCCACGATGACCTCCCCTGATCTGCTGGCAATGCTCCTCCTAATGCAGCCCAGAATAAAAGGGCTGCATGAACGACAGTTGACACCCCTTTGTTCCTGTGCTAGTGATTTTCCTGGAACTTCAGTAGCACCGTGCTTTTAACTGGCCTGAAAGGAAGCATAAACAGCCATATCCCTTCTCAGTCTTCATTGTGCCAGACTAAACAAACTGAACTTTGTCAGTCTGCTCTTTGATAATATTCACCATTCCCTAGTTCTCCCAGTAACCCTTTTATGGATCTGTTCCATTTTGAACTCCTTTTCCTGGATACTGTACTGAGTTTTCCAGGTGACCACGCCATCTGTACCTCTTCTTTCCCTGTAGGAATTAACTGAAGTGGTAAGAGCCCCAGCTATACGGGTTTTCCTGCACTTGGTTGTGAATCCAGGATGAAAACCTACAATCCTGCTCTCCCTGGTATAAACAAGTTTATGAAGATATTTGAGTTGGGAGTGGAGCGTTTCCTGAAGTGCAAAAGGAATGGCATACAGATTATTAACATCAATATCAACAAAAATCTAAATAAATCCACCATTTATTTCCTGGATGGCTAAGGAGTGGGAGCTACACAGCACATGACAAGCTGTCAGGGGCACAGAACTATGGCTCCTATCTGAGGTTACCATGGCAGGGGTGTTAAATTCCCTGCCATAAACCAAATCCCTTCCAAGATGAGAGTAAGGCTCAGTTTGGATTCAGTAAAAACTGTAGTCACACTTCCAGAGTGTGACATGTATCTGAGCAATGTAAAGAAACTTTCTGGCTACATTTTCCCCCTTTTTTACTGAATTTCTTTGCTACAGGTGCATTGTTTTTCTTCCGAGCTCATTTATTTCTATTAATAGGACTTTTCATCTCTAGGTAGTAATGACCATTAAAGTTCCCACAGTAATTTGAAACAATTTCTCCCTTCTAAGTGATGGGAGATGGTGAACAGAGCTCCCTGCACCCTGTTCTTCAGAGAGTGGAGCAAAGATTCTCCTCTGCAGAATGGAGTTCAATGGCGCTAAAACTGAGCAGCTCCTCTCACAGGTGGGTTAGTTTCTTCTACTGTGCTGAATCTTTGGATGAAGTTTCTGAAAGACTGTTGCAATACTGTAACAGAGGCAGGGAGAAAATGGGGGATCCAATCAGTGCAATTGCCTTTGGTATTTTTTTCCACCACAGCAAGGAAGGTTTCAGCTCGATGGAGATGTGACTGCACGTCTGTAATTGTTCCCTTCTGATGCCACAGCTGTTTCCAATCTCAATCACCTGGGGTGGGTGTGGAGGCACCAGGACCCCAGCCAGGTGAAGCCAATCAGCTAATCAAAAATGTAAATGAGCCTGTAAGAACGGCTGTGGTCTGTTCATCAGTGCAGGTGCCTGTAAGCCAGCTCCCTTCAGAGCTGAGGTTTAAACTGTAGTGCCTCCTAAAAACAAGACACTTCAAGGGAACACAGAGCTGTCAGCCACCTCGGGGAGCTTTGAGCAGTCTCTGCCAGGTAGGATCATGTTTAGCTGCATATATTCTGCATTTGTTCTTAACACTGGCAATTCAAACTACTGCTTTTATTTCCTGAGTGCGAGAAGGGCGTTTTTCACCACAGACCCTCTCTGGGCCCAGGGTGTTGCCATGAACATACTGGACATAGAGGACGATTTTCATGCCTCCTGCACAGCTTTAGAGACAGTCAAAACAGATCTCTGATAAGACCGAGGTGGCAATTATCCAGCCTGACTAACCTCCAGCTTGAGTTGGGAGCAAGAAGGAAAGGGAAAAGCAGCTGGAAAAGTGCTGGTCACTGGTTAAAATCCTGCCCATGTACCCCTTTGGAAATTCATTGTACCTGTCCAGGGGGCTTATTTGCAAAGCCTAGTGATGTGTGGGAGAGAGATATTTGGTTCTCAGTATACAATTATGGGTAGGCACCTCCTTCCCCGGGTGCTAAGTGCATTTTATTTAGTAAAAAAATCAAGTTTGTCTGGATAACAGGATGCTTAGTTGTGTCCTGTCACAAATACAGCCATATTTTATCCCACCCCTCTAATAAGAAATATTTCTCTCTTATAGAATGTCAATGTCTCCTTTCCAATATGATAAATGCTATTTAAAGTAATGCCCCAGAAATTATTATCCATTCTTCTTTTTCACCAATCTCAGTGAAAGATTAATCAATTATTTTAGAGCTATGATTTCTTCCTGTTTTTTCCCTAATGTAAATGTAATCTATTAGATTATTAATCTTAACAACATTTGTTGGTTTCAGTATACAGTATTTGTTCATTTTGCCCCTTTTGAGCTGGATGAGGCTGTAATGTGTTTGGGCTGACACCAAAGTTTGTTTTCTCTGTTAATTCAAATTTTAAAACATAGTCAAAATTTGGAAGCACAAAGAAAACTTTCATTTTGGTCATAAAACTTTCATTTTGGTCTCATAAAATACATACCTTGGGTTAAATGTAGTAATAAAAACCTTCATTGTAAGCGTATTTTGGACTTCAAGTACTACGAAATTAAACACTTTTATCACTTTCAACACCAAAGGAAAAACGCTGTTTGGTTCCCATGTTCTCACTGCCACCAGCTCCTCCTCCTCCTCCTCCTCGCTGGCTCCTGTGACACAGGATGGAGTTAGACGTGCCAGTGACAGTTTGCATCAGTCAGGCACAGTGAGATACGTGCTGGGGACACTGCTGACAAGGTGGATATTCTTGGCAGGCTCTGTGACATTTCTCCCTGCCCTTTGCTGGGGAAAGGGGGTCAGTGGAATACCATCAGGGCTTCAGGCATCAACCTGGGCATCACCCCCCCATTTCTGTGTCAGGAAGTAAAGCAATCGATCCTCCTGCTCAGAATATGTTGGAAGACATGGGTATGCCTTCATGTCAAATCATATTGTCTGTTATGCCCCAAGAGGATGAGGAGCTGTTGGAACTTTCCATCAGATAAAGGAGCAATGTTTTCTTTATGTTCTTTGCTGAACTGTGGATGGATGGACAAATGTATGGCAAGAAAGAAACAGATAGAAAACAAGAAACAGACAAAGATTCAATCCTGGCCCTAGTAAAGCTCCAAAATAGCTTTTGACTGCAGTGATAGAGAATCAGAACAAAATAGGGGGTGGATGAAAGCAGGGACAGGAAAAGGAAATGAGGGAAGGATGACTTCAGGTGATTTTAGCCTTGTGTTTCCATCTCAGTTCCCCTCACCCACCAGCAGTCTCCACTTTCCCCAGCTCTCATCTCTTATCATTGCTGAAGCAGTAAGCTGTCATTTCTCATCTGGTATCTCCCATCCATCCATCCATCCATCAGCATGTCTGGGATAGCTGGCAGCTAATTCCTATGGGTGAGCGACCCATCAGGATCCCTTGCCAGTTCCCACGGGGCGTGTAAACTGATCAAGCTAACAAATTCTGACAGGTGAGACACATTCAGCTGGAGTTGCTGCCGGTAGCAAAGACAGGGATGTAAAGGCTTCCATATGGTGTTCAATGGGAAGACACAAGGCCAGAAGAGAAACATCTCATCGGCCTGAATTGACAGATTGCTCTTTGATCTACCTGATGATCTCATGGGGCCTCTATAACATGACTCCCTTCCTATTCTGCCATAATGCCAAAGGTTATGGGGAGATCAGAAATAGATTCTGCTATATGCAGGCTGCCTAATAGATGTTGTCAGGTCATGGTACAAATGTTGCCAAAAGCCTTTTCTCAAGAAGGGAGAAAAACTTGGTGGAACCAAACCCTCATTTTTAGCAGCTGTTTCAGGGCACATTGATGTGAATGAAAGAGCAAAAACCCATTTCTTTATTACCTAACCCTAGAAAAAACCCAGAATTTCACAAGAAATGAACAGCTAGTCTGCATTAGAACAAAAATAGGTCACATCTGCCTTTTCAAACAGTTTTGCATGGCTAGCTGTCTGTACCTGCAAATGGTGAGATATAATTCACAAGCCTATACTAGACACTAGTAAAAACTTCTTCCCAAGACTCTTCCCACAGCCAAAATCACAGTCAATCTCATAAAGTCTCCCTTTAGTTTCTCCTGAGCTAATATAATTGTTTTTATTTAATCTTACAATGATGTAGTTTTTCCACTAAGAGGTGGAAAATTGAGGCGGAAGGGAGTATTTTCCCTTCCATCTCTTGGCTGTCTTCTCTTTCCCAGTAGTGTCCAAGTTTCACTGAACAACTCCCTTTCTCCACAGCCATTTCAGACCTCACACCTTGTCTTGAGCCAGCGCTTACTTTGATCTGGGTTCTTGCAGTCTGCAGCCCTAAGTAGGATGTCTCATTTCCGCATCACTCCTTTTCTTTACTTGCTGAGCCACATGCTTATGATGAATTTCATAATGAACTTGATCTCCTATCTACTTCCACAAGCAAGAAGTCCATGTGCAGGAGCTTCTGCTGATGTTCTCCAGACGCCCAGCTCTATTTGGTGCCATTTTTCTTTTGCTGTGCTAAGTACATCTCTCATTTCCTTTCCTCAAAGTTGTGGCCATTTGGGGCAATCAAGTGTCCTCCAGAAACACTCCTCTCAGTCACTTTACAAGGTTCTTTTTGTTGGTGTGCTGGCAGCCAGAAGGGGGTTGATCTTCTAAGCTCCATCTGTTGCTTTCACCTCTGTTTTAAATGTCTGCTGTTTCTTAGTGCAGCTATGTATTCATCATTTGTTGTTTAATCCATTCTCCCTACACTGATTTAGCCCCAGAGTAGACAGAATAATCCCTCCTGGGGTTGAGCCTGTCTTTTCCTTAAAGAAAATGTTACAGACATTGCTCTTTCACGCTGGGATTCCTGCCATTTAGCTGCATCAATGACAAGGATTGATTCTTTGGGAGATATTCTACTCAAGCTAAGGAAACACCTCTGCAGAGAAAACAGAGTTTTAACAGGACACTTTGAAAAGAAGGCTATTCTGAGATCATAAACCTATTGCAGTTCTAACCAGAATTGTTTCTTGGCTTGCCCACTGGGAGCTCAGCCACCCTTGGAGCTCGGGGTTGGTGGGCAAAGCAGGGCTGTTTGTAACGCTTTTCCCTGGTGCTGAACTCACACAAGCACATGGCCCATCCCTGCCTGGAACAGCAGGGTGGCACAGGTGGCCCTGGCAGCCCTTCCCAGCCAAGGAGGTGACGGGCAGGCCGTGCCAGGGCAGGGCTCCTGCTCCATCACCTCCAGGTGCTGCACCGCTCCAGGACTCGTAATATGCAACACGCACCTTCCACCCAGGCCATCCGTGCTGGCGCCAGGACCACACCAGGCAGGCCGTTGTTTTCTAACGTTGTGCATTTTTTGTTTGAAAACATTCCCTGGCTCCAGAAATATTTTGGTTCGGGGCAACCTGTGGCCTTTCCTCACCGCAGGGAAGCTCGGTGGCTTTGTGGCGACAGCGTGCACCTGCACAAGCCACGACGGGGGCCGTCGGGCAGGGTCCGCTCCCGCTGCATCCCCCTGCCGGGCTCCCCGCCGCATCCCCCCCGCATCCCCCGCTCCCCACCGCATTCCCGCTCCCTCCAGCACCACCTCCCTGCGCCCAGCGCATCCCGCCGCGCGTGCTCATTGGGAAGCAGCGCCCGCCCGAG
>VWZD01004976.1:509307-531069 GCA_013396695.1 Sakesphorus luctuosus | reverse complement strand
GCGCTGGGCGGGGCCGCCCGCCCGCCGGGAGCGGGGAGGAAGATGTCGGGCACCAAGGTGAAAGTGGCCGTCAGGGTGCGGCCCATGAACCGGAGAGGTGAGCGGGGTGGGGGGCACGGCGGGGTGCGGGGAGGGCGCGGGGTGCCCGGGGCTGGCGGCGGCAGCGCTGCCCCGACGAACCCGAGGTGCGCTCGCCCCGCTACAGCCCCCGCCGTGTCTCCCTGCAGAGCTGGACCTGAATACCAAGTGCATCGTGGAGATGGAAGGGAACCAGACTGTGCTGCACCCTCCGCCTTCCAACACCAAGCAGGGAGAAAGGTGAGAGCCCGACTCGGGGCGCTCCGGGAGAAAACGCAGCCCCGGCTGCTGCGAACGCCTCGCCCAGCTTTGTCGGGGCAGCGCCGGGGCCGGGGGGCTCCCCCGGGGCATGGGGGACAGCGCTGGCCGGGGGGCTCCCCCGGGGCATTGGGGGCAGCGCTGCCTTGGGTTTGCAGCCCCCGGGAAGGAGGGATCGGTTCTTCACCTGGGGCGGGCGGACGCACCCAGTGTGGAGACAGAAAAGCCCTGTTGGCCTCCCGGGTTTAGAAGTTGGTTCTTGATTGACTGCTCAGAAAACAAGCTGTTGAGTAGGTAAGGACTTGGAGTGTGTGTGCTGTTTGTAGACATTTCCCTGGAGTGCAGGCTGCCAACAACTTGATTTAACCTGTGGGGAAAAAAGCAGCAGAATCTGATTTTTATGCTAGTGATAGATTTTTTTTCATTAGTTTGTTTACTGGGTTTTAATGTATTTGCATGTGAAAAGGCTATAATTGCTGGATCCTTTATTAATTCAGTGTTGTTCTGTGAGGTAGCCTATGAGAATATGCTAAAATAATTTGAAATCTGGCATTTAGCTGTGATGCCCCAGTAAAGAATACCCTTGGAAATAATCCAAAATACCAATGCACTAGACTGTAAAAATAGATCAGAACAGGAAAAGATTTCTTTCCTTTGAGGGAGTGTGGGGAAAGACAAGGAGGTGCAAGGGGAATAATTAAGTTGTATGCCTGTGTGTTCAGTTAGTTGTATTATCTGTTCACTTACCTGTTGACTGCTCAGCTTAAGTTCGTCTGTTAAATGTGTTTAATGCCAAGGAGTGGGAAATAATTGGAATGGTTATAGAGATTTCAAGCCTGGCACATTCCTTCCATTTAAGTTTTTTTAAGAGTATTTTTTGTTTCAGTTTATAGTAGCCATGAAGAAACTGTAGTGTGAGAATATTCTTTTTTTTCCCAAAGGTAGTGTTTTATGAAAGCAGGAAGCTTTTATACCTTTCCAGCAGAAAAGGTTGAGACATTTTCTGTTCTTGCAGAAGGTCCAAGCTGTGAAGGTGCTTCTCACATTAAAGCACATACTTTTGAATATAGCTGTAATCACACCAGTTTGTTTTAAATCTGACTTGCATTGTCTTCAGATCCATTGTTGTGGCTCAAGTGCTGGCCTGGGTCTTGAAAGATCTGTGCTTGTTTCCTACCCCTCCCAAAGATCTTTGTGTAATCTTCTGTGAGTCCTGCTGTCTCTGTGGGTCTCAGCATCCCATCTGGGAAGTGGAAATTTTAGGGTTTGTTTTAAAACTATTCTGTTTTAGAAAGTATGGGGGTTTTTTCAATACACAGGTGTTTAGTAAACACTGCTATAATAACAATAATATTTACTCTTGAAAGTGAGTGGATTTCACCGGATGAAACATACACACAGAGTGTAGAAAGGCAGAATAGAATTAAGATTTACAAATCACTATTTCAATAGAGTTAAGAGACTAAGGGTCAGGTGGTTTAATGAAGGGCCTGTAACGATTGAGTTTTGCTTGTTGTGCACATTGGCCTGCAGTGAGACCAGGCAGTGACTCTGTCTTTTGAGAGCCTGTGTGTCTTGTGTTTATCAGGCTTTAATATCTATAATATAAATAAATTCTCTTGCTTGGAACTGGCTTCTGTTTCTGCATCAAGATCCTTCTGGGTGAGCTTGGTGCTTGTGTTCATCTTCACTGTGGGCAGCTGTGTTGGCAAGAAGAGCTGCCCTGCTTGTGAGGCTGCAACTTGGCTGGCTGCTGACTTGTGTGTTTGAGACAACTGTCAGATTTATTGGAAATAACAGCCAGAAATCCTGGTTGGAATCAACCCTCACTAGTGCAAACCTATAGTTTGGGTGCCTGCTTAAATGGGAAATGTATGTAACCTGCTGAGATTCCTCAGGGACTGGCTTTCTAGTGCCTTGGGAAAATCCTTACACTTCCTTCAGTGCTAAACTGCTGGTTTCTATTTCTTTACTCAAATAGTTTAATTTCTCATGATGAGAAATGAATTCTGTTCTTCTGTGTGTGCCCACCATAAAATGTCTGTATAAACTGGCTCTGAATTGCTGAGTAGTTGCTGCTTGTACTTGGATTGGTGCCTTGGCAGGGTTAGAGATGTCAAACGGATTTCTGGTTTTCTTTGTGTAGCTTGTTTTTATATAGCTTAACTGGATTTTTCTTTCAGAGCAACCATGTCATTGCAAAAATGATTTAATTTGTTAGGGTGATTAATTGATCTTTTTCTACTCTATGCTTTAATATTCTGTTTAGTCTTACCTTTCCCTTTTAAAGTTTTATCTTTTTATATGGAAATTTCCCTTTTCTAGCTGAATGGAAGTACAAGTTTGTGCTGCACTTTGGAATAAGAATAAGTAGCCTTCTAAAGCAAATTTGGTTTCCAGGGCTGCTTTTCTTAATTCAGCTGAAGCCAAAAGACTATAGGGTGTGGGGAGTAGAATTCAGGACCGTGCTCTTTATTTGCTTTGTTCTTTCAGTTATAATTTAGAAGGTAATGACAGAATTTGCTGAAGTAAAATCAGGTAACTCTTTAATAATTATAAGATTATAAAATTTGCTCTTGGAGGAACATCCAAGGTTAGGAAAATCAGATTTTACTGGCTTTGTGAATGCTGTAAGGAATTCTGGAATTACATTTAAGTTTAGTTGGATGACATTAATTAGTCCCTAGGCATTATTAAGAATAGTTCTGAAGGATTTTAGATGGACAAGTAATGCCAGTTTTACGAGTGGTGTAAAAAGCCTGAAATCCCAGGCAGTGCTGTCATGTGTCCAACCTTCATTATTGCATTAGGGTTAAGGCTGTAACCATCAGTTAGAACAGGGCTCTGGCTGCGTTTGGAACTGCTGGACCAGCAGCACCTGCACCGGCACAAACACAGCTACAAAGTAGCACTTGGTGTTAAACACAAGGGTTGTGGCTCTTCAGAAGCAGCAGCAGAGCTGCTGTTGCCACAGGCACGTGACTTCCACAGCTCTAAACTGAGCAAGGAGGAAAACCAGAACACAGAGAAGTGGCTGAAAGGCACAGGGAAGGCTTTATCGACTGAAGTAACAGGAGGCAGAGTTCAGAAAGGACCAGTTTATTTGAGCTGCTATCAAGTGTAATCTCCAGTGCTGGCAAACTTTTTGGAAGTTCGTTGTTGGACTTAATACCTTTAACCCTTGTTGTACTATTACTGGTGGCTGTAGTTTCCTTTATACCCACTGCAGTGTCCTTGTTTGTTGCTTTAGTTACCTCTTCTTTCTCTAAGCTATTTCTTCCCCAAAACCAATAGACTCCATTTCTTCTCAAAAAGAAAGTGTCTGGGAACCCCCTGATTTTTTTTTTCCTGTCTTCTCCTGGGAATATGAATTTCCTTTCTCAAAGTATTCTCTTCCCTGAAAAAACCCTGTTCTAACTAGTTTTTAGAAATGGCTATTATGTTTCCAACCCAGTTGTACACATGCTGCTGTCCTGCTATAAACTTTTGTATTTGCTTCTTGGCTGTAAGGTGCAGTATTAAAATGAAACTATGAGATAATTACAGCATGGAGTCACAGACAATCTTGCAAAACTTTTTACAATGGAAATTTCACATCTCTATGTCTACAAAAGATCTGACTTTATATTAGGGATGTTATTTTTTTTAGTAGGACAAATGAGGCCTTTCTGAGTTCCTTCTTTGTTTTTGCTTGTTAAAATATGCTTTGCTCCTTTGCTTCCTTTCTTTCCTTTCAGCTATGCTTTTTAACACATAGGACCTGAAAACTTTTGTTTTAGTTCCCTGACAACAGTTCTTCATGACATGAGTTTTCCTTTAGTAAGCAAAATATTTGTCTTGAGAGAAATAAACAAGGAACTGTGGAGACAGTAGAGCTGAAATGCTGTTTCATCTGTAGCTTTAACTGAAACACACGTTCATCTATTGGGCAATTTATTCCAGTAGAACACAGTGGTCTGGTGCAAACTTTGCCCTAAAGAACTCAGGGCAGAACCCAGCAAAGAAGTCCTCAGATTGTAGAGCTGAACTTAAAATCTCCACTTTTCTCTTGAAAAGTGTCTTTCTTGGCTGTCTTAACTCTTTAAAAAACCCCAAGATGTTATGATTTGTTCTGTCCTCTTCCATCTGCACTTTGGTAAGACAAGTAGCACCAAGGCCCAATTGTGCTTAAGTAAAACTCTTCAAATAGTTCTAAATTACTGCAGATTCCAGAATATGTGGAAGCTTTTGTGTATATGTGTGTGTGTGTGTTGAAGCTCCCTAATAAAATAAAGAGCCAGGAACAGATGTGTGTGTGTGCATATCTAGTTTTTGTAGGTCATAATACTTTCAAAGATTAATATCTGAAGCACAGATTTCATCCCTGGGCAGCTTGTCCTGAAACTCTTGTTTCCAGAAAACAGCTTTGGAGAAAACATGGCTTTGGATGGGCTTTAGTTCATAGTCCCTCCTTTGAGTAGCATCAGGGATGGGAGAAAAGTGCTTTTGGGTTTCTGGTAATGGTAACTCCTTCAAGCTGAAATTTCTGGAAGCTGAAACAGAACAGCTGATAATTATTTCCATATCTGAAGTCATGAGCAACAACACCATGTCTTTGATGTGTGTACCTCAAATTATCACCTGTCTGAGGTGGATCGTAAGGTAATAGACCCTTATCTTTGCAGGAAATTGTAAAAGTAATCTGACTTTGACCTAACTTTCCTGTTACACATCAATGTTCAGGATGTGAACTGCTGGCTTTGAACCTTTGCAGGAGGGAGATATTTGAATTATGAAATGGGAGGTTGGAAAATGTAATTTTGGGAGCTGTTTTTGCATTGCTTTAATCCATTCCTGCCTCAGGTGGGACACTAAATGGAGTTCCTTGAAATCACTGCTCTAAAATTCCTTGTAATTTGAAACAAAATGTGACAGAAACTTGTAATCCAAGTTTGTGGGGCTTGGGGCTTGTTCTTCCTAAAGGTGGCCAGAACTGTGAGTAAATGCAACATCCATTTACCATGTTTATAAAATCCTGACAGCTGTTGGGACCTTGTACTTTGGTCTGTAAATGTCATGGCTGGAGGAAACTACCGTTGGAGCTGTTGGGGTTGTGGGTAAACAGCCTTTTTCAGCTGGCAGAATTTCAGAACAAAAATAGATAAAGTGATTGAGGAGAAGGAAAACTGTGCTTGGTATGACCATGTTTAGGCAGTTGTTGCTTTGTAGCCATTCGGTGCTTTTGGACTACTGAGTGTTATGTTCAGATATTTCTGAGTAGAACACAGTGGAATGAGCTTCAGCTTAAAATGGGTCCAGTTTTTCTGTGTTATGATGTTAGAAGTGCCTGTGCTGTGGGACATGGAAATATGAATAAAAGAATTAGGCCTTTAGGCTTGTTTAGCTTCTTTGTTTAGAAGGGGCAGATGTGCATGCACTTGTTTCTTTCTGCAGCCAGAGGTGGTTTTGAGCTCTGGATTACTAGTCCATACACCTTGAATATTAAAATGAATTATGAATTTAAAGTTATTGCAGCTATTTTAAAATGTGGTGTGGTTGGTTTTTTTCCTAATCCCTTTTAGGGATGTCAGGACTAAAGGAAAAGTTTTATTTTTATATCTTTTCCCCCTCAGTGTAAATAAAGACAGATTTTTTGTTTTGAAAACAAGATTCTTTGCTCTGTTGTGCATCTAGTGTGTTTATTACATGTGTGTATAGTAATATTATGGCCTTAGATTTGCTGTGATTTAATAGTTAAAAAATTTGGAGTTAAATGATGCTTTCAAACGTGATGCAGGTGTGGGTTAGATTCAAAATACTTCAGGAAGTGCTTAAGTAGTGCCTATTGTGCAGAACCTGAGCTTGGAGAGAAGCAGCACCCACCAGGTGTGTTGTTACCCCCTTGCTCTGGGTGAGCACAGAGCTGGGGTGCAGATCTTGGCACAGAGTTTTGGGCACAAAGCCAGTGCCTTGTTGTGTGATCAGGCTGCAGTGCAGAATGTGCAGGCAGGTCTGTTGTTCAGGGATCCAACATGGTGCTGCTTCCAGTAATAAGATTAGAGCTAAATCTTTAAATTGGTGACAGCACTTGTTGCTGTTGTGTTGGAGACATTACCAGGTTTGAGCTGCTCGTTCCCCTGTGCAGACACTGGGGCTGTGGTGCCAGTGTGCCTTGCATGGGCAGACTGTCCTTAATGATGGGAAAGTGATAGAATGGTCATTTGGCCTGCCCTGGGCACGGTTTGGATTTATTAATGGCAACAATTCCTGCCTGCTGCAGGGAAATGCCACTTGCTGCAGCAGTGCTGGCAGATGCTGGTGCTTAGTGAGCAACTCCTCTGGTTCCCTGATTTCTTGTATTTTGTGGGAATGGTGGTTCTGATGGCAGTGTGGAGAAGGCTCTTTAAGGAATAGTGAAAGTGTTGACTGGAGTCAGTGAGGGCAGCCTGCAAAGGGGAGGTCCCTGCTGGGCAATGATGTGCACCACAGGACTCAACTATGAGTTGACTTATCATAGAATGATAGAATGGATTGGGTTGGAAAAGACCTCCGAGGTCATCACGTCCAACCCTTGGGCCAACTCCAGTCCCTTTACCAGATCATGGCACTCAGTGCCACGGCCAAGCTCAGGTTAAAAACCTCCAGGGCTGGGGAATCCACCCCCTCTCTGGGCAGCCCATTCCAATGCCTGAGCACTCTCTCTGCAAAGAAGTTTTTTCTGCTCTCCAACTTCAATTTCCCCTGGCAGAGCTTGAGCCCCCCGTGCCCCCTTGTCCTATTGCTGAGTGCCTGGGAGAAGAGACCAACCCCCACCTGGCCACAACTTCCCTTCAGGACTTGTGACCCAAACCACCAGGTTAACCAGAACAGTTGCCTGGAAATAATGTTGCTGTGTGTCTTTTTAGAAGAGACACTCTGAGCAATATATGTTTGTCGAGTTATTATCTGACTTTGTACGTTGATATGCAATTGGTCATCAGAGTTTGAGGTTTGATGGAGCTTGGGTTGATCGTGTGTCTCTGTGGTCCTTCTGTGTGAAGCACCAGATGAATGTTCAGTGTGGGGTGACAGAGGAGCTCTGTAAGGAAACAACTTGGTGGATGAAGGTCAGTCAGAAAAATGCCTTGCTGACAGGAGCTGAAAACCAATGGCTTGAGCTCAAGTTATCCATGTTGGTGAAGAGTAGGAGTTAAACAAGCTGTTTTCAATGCCAGAGGAGAGTGTCCCTTTATGTAATCTCTTGTTTGGAGTGAAAAGTCAATCAATACCTTGTTGTACTTGGTTGGTGTTATCCTTTCCAGTTCTGGCCTTTATTTTTGCTAGTTGCCTTCTAATCTAACAATAATAATTAAAACCCCCAACCCTCAGCCATGAAAACATCTACAAATTCATAACCATATCCTGAACTAATATATTCCTTAGTCATCAGCCACACCCTTTATTTGACATTTTGTTACATCCTAAATGGAGACATCCTCAAGCATGTCCATGCGTATCAATACTCCTACATCAGCTTTGGATAATGAGGAGTTAGTCACTTGTAAGGTGTAACTTTTTCACTAGGAGTCAATCTGAATATTCTGTCTCATTTCATATAGGGAAATCTGTATATTAACAGCCTCTCATGAAGTCCTTATTCATAGAATCATAGAATGAACTGAGGTNTAGAATCATAGAATGAACTGGGTTGGAAGAGACCTCTGATATCAAGTCCAACCCTTGATCCAACCCCACTGTGATCCCCAGCCCAGGGCACCGAGTGCCCTGGGCTGGGGATCACAGTGGGGTTGGATCAAGATGTGGTGGATTCTCACTCAGTGCCACATCCATAGAATGGATTGAGTTGGAAAAGACCTCTGAGATCATCAAGTCCAACCCTTGATCCAACCCCACTGTGATCCCCAGCCCAGGGCACTCAGTGCCACATCCAGCCTCATATATTGTCCTATAGTGACTTAATTGCTATTTTAAGTGTTATAATCAGGACAGAAATTTCCACCCCAACTACTGCTTTGACAGATTAAGCCATGAATATATTTTGGTTCTTAATGGCCCAGTCCTTATTTTGAGGTCCATCAGTCAGCACGGCAGCAGAAAGGTGTGCCTGAAACATTGCTGGGTGCCTGTGTTGGTGTGTGGTGTCACTGCATCTTCTTTTTGCACTGCATGTATATATTCCAAGAATTTGAAGCATTTAATAAACATGAATCCAGGCAGCTGCTGTGGCTGGAATGGCATGCTTATCTCTGCATGTGTTTAGGAAGATGCTGTTCCATATGTTTAAAAAATTGCCAGGGTGCATTGGGAACTGGAAACTTTGGATGAAGGAACTTGATGCTTTGTTTTAAAAACACGTTGCTGAAAATGTCAACACTTGAACATGTTTTCTCAATTTTTTTTTGTATTAGACAACATTTTAGACACAAATACAATGAAAAATACACGTGATATCTTGTTTATTTGGCTTACATTCTCTTAGTTTATTCCAGAGCCTCTTTTTAAGCATAAATATCAATCCCAAGTAAACTGTGTACAAAAGCCTCTAGGCAAGATGAAATTTTCTTTTAGTGTAAGGCTTCAAAATTCTGAATCTGTCTGAGATACTGCAGTAATTTTACTAGTGTTAAATGCAAGTATATGGAGCTGTCCAGTTTGCTTAATATTTTTTATATGATGACAAGGATCAGCAGATCTTAAGTAAGAAACTGGAGTATTTGGTACTGCTTCTCATGTGGTTTCCACTTTCTGTCTGACTTCATGATTAAAATCACATCTAGTGTAGCTGGATGAAGTTCAGTAAGGTCAAGTGCAGGTCCTGCCCTTTGGCCACCCCAAGCCCTGCAGCACTCCAGGCTGGGCACAGAGTGGCTGGAGAGCAGCCAGGCAGAAAGGGACCTGGGGGGACTGAGGGACAGGAAGCTCAAGAGGAGCCAAGAGTGTGCCCAGGTGGCCAAGAAGGCCAATGGGATCCTGGCCTGGATCCAAAGCAGCGTGGCCAGCAGGCCCAGGGCAGTGAGCCTTCCCCTGGCCTCTGCCTTGGGGAGGCCACACCTTGAGTGTTGTGTTGAGTTCTGGGCCCCTCAGTTGAGGCAAGAGATTGAGGGGCTGGAGCGGGGCCAGAGAAGAGCAACGAGGCTGGAGAAGGGAGTGGAGCACAAGTGCTGTGGGGAGAGGCTGAGGGAGCTGGGGGTGTTTGTGCTGGAGAAGAGGAGGCTGAGAGGTGACCTCAGCACTGTCTGGAACTGCCTGAAGGGAAGTTGTGGCCAGGTGGGGGTTGGTCTCTTCTCCCAGGCACTCAGCAATAGGACAAGGGGGCACGGGGGGCTCAAGCTCTGCCAGGGGAAATTGAAGTTGGAGAGCAGAAAAAACTTCTTTGCAGAGAGAGTGCTCAGGCATTGGAATGGGCTGCCCAGAGAGGGGGTGGATTCCCCATCCCTGGAGGTTTTTAACCTGAGCTTGGCCGTGGCACTGAGTGCCATGATCTGGTAAAGGGACTGGAGTTGGCCCAAGGGTTGGACTTGATGATCTTGGAGGTCTTTTCCAACCCGATCGATTCTATGATTCACAAACTTGATTCTTTCAGAGTTGAAGGAAAGAGGATGATGTGGAAGGGGAAATTTATCTGCAAAACAACTTGATTTGTACCATTACTGCCACTGGCTGCAATGTAATTTTTAAAACTTCAGTGTTCTCATTGTTGTTGAATATTTACTTTAAATTCAGTTTCACTTTGTGTTTCAAAAGCCAAGGCTTGTTTTACAGCTGATGAGCTTTTGCTAAAGATAAGTCAACAGAGCATTCCAGTGGAGGCACAAGAGCTGGTGGAAGTTTTCTACTGGCAAAGCTGCTTTATGGCCCTGAATGAGCAGCCTCCTGGTCTGCTTTGAAAAGTTTCCCTGTCAGCATCTATTGCTGGGAGTTTTTTAGATTTGCAATATGATATGAGACTCCAGACTTGCTTTGGCTCAGTGGTGCCACCTCCCTGAATGATGCAAGTCCTAAACATTTGCATGGGGTTTAATATGTTTTTTTTTTTCTTCCTGTCATACCCTGTTGTCATTCCCTGTTTTGAGATATGTCTAAATTTCTTTTAGACTTTAAATGTGTTTTCAGAGAATTTTATGTAGTGAAACCAGACTGAAATAGAACTTGGCCATTTGGTAAACTGAAGAAATGTTGGTATATTCCCTGTGTGTAGCTGAAGACATTAATTAATACCTTGTTTATGTATCCTCTGGAAGCTTAGCAACAAGGAGTTGAGTTTGAGTCTGTTTTTTAAGAGGATTTTGTAGTTATGTAAGGGGGGTAAGAGCACAGTGTGTTTGCAGAGCTCCTACACTTTGCTGGTTTACTGTATTGAGATAAAAATATGGTTGTGACAGTTTTATTAGAAGTGTATAATGGGACATCACCCCACCACTCAGGGTGTGCTGGTTTGGAGCTCCTTACTGGGACCACAGCAGATACTCAGAAACAAACTGTCTGGAAGGCACTCTGGTAATTTCTGTGATGTCTGTTACATTTCAAGAGAAGGAACTTTGGAATAGTCCTCCTTCTTCTGGTGGAAATCTAATCCTCTGCCTCCTTTTTTGATTGGGGTGTCCTTGAGAAATGCTGCTTCAGTATCTGAGAAAAAGGTGACACAGAAGGAAACACAAAAGGTGGTTTGTTAATGGATTTGATGCTGACACAGTAGAATACAGGGAAAGGATACCTGGAGATCAGGACAGTGAAAGGCAAAAGAAAGGTGCAGGAATGGTTGTCCAACAACATGAGGAAACTCCTCCAAGTACACGCTGGAGAAAATCAAACCAACCAACCAACAACCTCTCCACCCTTCCAAAAAAACCAAAAAAACAAACAACCCAACCCCTAAAAAAGCTCTTTTCATCCTTCTGGAAATGTGTATGTACAACTGGCATTCTCTGGGATGGTACTGATCTTCATGGGTGTTCTGGTTGAGCTCCAAGTTGAAAACAAAAAGGAAAAGCAGTTACTGTAAACAGGCCATTGAAGACTGGACAGTTTGCTCTGGAACTTCCCTGCCAAGTCCTTGGAATGTTTATTGTTTGAGGTGTTTATAACATTGGAGCCAAGTTCGTGGCATAGTTTGTAACCCGTATTTTAGCACTGAATTTTTATAGTTTCTTGCATTCAACGTCATGAATGAGAATCTTTGTAAGTTGGCTGTGAAATAATCGAATTGGAAACAACTTCTCTGTCCATCAAAAGGGTGATGAAAGTGTGTTTCAAGATGGAGCATTTTTGTTCTCCTAAGGTCCCTTTCACTGGAACAGTGTCTTGATTTGTTAAAATACATTTAGTAGATATTCTGTCTCTGTCAGCATCCCAGTTCCAACTTTGTTTCCTGGGTTATGGTTCCTGTGGTGTGTGGTATGACCTGGATTATTGGCTGTTATTTCAGAATTTCTGACCTGAATGAGGTAGAAATTCGTGGCTCATGTGCAAGGTTGATCAAATAGAGTTTGAAAATACTCCTGTACTCACATGACCAAAGAGTAAAATGAGTTTTATTAAAATCTCTCCAAGCCAAAAGAGTCTTAATCTCTCATCCTTTGTCAAGAATTTGTAGGATGGCTTCTGGAGGATCTCATGGTTCAAATGTTTGTTTTTCTCAAGGCACCTGCATCTTCATGATGGTTCAAACAAGGCAGGGAAATGAGTGACTCACGTAGTGACCTCTTGCCTGTTTGCCTTTTCCGACGTGAAAAAGGGATGGTAAATGCCGTGTCTTTGTGGACTTGGAAATGAAGGAGATGAAAATGGAATCTCAGAACTGAATTTTGAGTGAGGGATTTTTCTACAAAGGGAAGAAGACAGAAATATTATGATGGTGAGACCTGTCATGTAGGAAAAGAAAAACTAAAATTAGGTCATTTCCTCAATTTCAAGACATTTCAAGGAGTGATAAGAGCCTGACAATGTGTTGGCTGATAGCTGGAGTGAGCAATGCCAGAGTTCAGTGAGCTCAAGGGGAGTGTTTGCTTGGACTAGAGAACTTGCATGTTTTCCCCAAATAATGTTGGAAAAGTTTTGTACCTGAAATACTTTTAGAGTTCTCACTGTGCTTTGCACCCAAAATAGAAGACAAGTTGTAGATTCCCTGTAGAACTTTTCTTCTGAACAGAAGGAGCAAAGGGTGCTGTGTGTTGGTGGTTTGGGGTTTATTTGTTTGTTTATTTGTTTGTTTGGAGATTTTTGTAGTTTAATCTAACTATTTGAAATGGGATGCTGCAGCTTCTCTTATAGCAGATATTTTACTCGTGTTCTTTTATATCTCAGTTTGCAGATGTAGTAGATGAAAATAAATTAAACTGGTGTGGAATTACAAACAACATGACTTTTAGCCATTTTTAGTAGAATGTCTATTAAGCAAAAAAGGAAACAGTAGATTCCTTATTACACTGAAAATTGAGAATTGAGTGCTGCTCTGACTTATTTAAAATATTGGTGATAATGGTTAAAGTGGAAAAGGATGAACCAATGGGATAAACTTGAAATAATTTTAAGCTTAATTCTGTATTTGTCAAACCTGAATTTTGCTGTATTGCTCCTCACCTACTTTGCTCCTTCACGTTCTTATCCTAAAATCAGTAATCCAAAAACTGCTGACCTCAGTAGGATTTGCCTTCTTGCACCCCTAACTACTGTAATGCTTCTCAGAATTATGAACCTCTGTGTCCTTTCCTGTGACTTTTCAGGGTGTTTCAGACTGACCCACTCGCTCAGACTATTTCTTCTTCCTTAATCTGTGGCTTCTCATTCTCTTCTAAGGATTTTTTTCCAACTTTTTGAGAAACCACATGTAATTCTGCTTTATTTCTTCTTTGTGTGAGGCTGGTCACTCTGCAGGCAGAGCTCTGGGTAGCTCATTTAGGCTGTGGGTTATTTATGGCAGAGATAATGAGCTGAGTTGCAGCTGCTGAAACACAAGAATCGCAGCTCGGTGTTGTGGAAGTTCAGCTGATCAGCTTTGTGGGGCCTCACCTGCTCCTGTGCAGAGTTGTGGAATCAGAGTATCAGTTGGGTTGGAAGAGACCTTTGAGATGATCAAGTCCAACCCTTAATCCAACCCCACTTTGATTACCAGATCATGGCACTCAGTGCCACATCCAGTCTCACCTTAAACACCTTCAGGGTCAGAGAATCCACCACCTCACTGGGCAGCCATTCCAGTGCCTGACCACTCTCTCTGTAAAGAACTTCTTCCTGATATCCAACCTAAACCTCCCCTGGCAGAGCTTAAGCCCCTGCTCTCTTGTCCTGCTGTTGGTTGCCTGATCGGGTGTACTCCACCTTGTGAAAGTGTCCCTACACCTTCTCTATTTTCAGACATTGGCTTGTCTCTTTGCCACTTTTTTGCTCTGTTTTATGCTTTGTTTTATGGACTCAGTGTCTGGGGTTTTTTCCTGCACAATAAACCTGCAACATGGACAAAATTCTCACAGGTAATGGCAGTGGGAAGATACAAACAGCAAACATCAAATACCTCCTGTTTTCTGTCCCTTTGCCAGGGTTGCTGTTTCTGAGAGCTGAATTCCCTGGGACCTCAAAGGCAGGTGAAGAATAATCAGTTCTGAGCATGTTCTTGCTGTCATAAGGTTATTTTTCATCTTGTTTCCCGTTTCCTTGAACAAAGTGTTCCAGCTGTCTTCATTCAGTAAAGATACCATCAATTACAAGCAATTAGCGGGTCAAATCAGATTATGATCTGTGGGTTTTCTTTTTGAGAGGTAAGATGATTAAAATGTCTATTGTAATCTAATAATTCTGCATATGGCAGATCCAACCTGAAATTCTGTTTGCAAAGAAGAAAAATGGGTTGTGGGTGCTTTTCATATTGAACACTACAGTTTAAAAAGTCAAGATATGAGTGAGTGCTGGAATTCACAAAAATGGATTAGAGGTCAAATTTGCACTTTGAGGTGACACCCTAAAACTGTGCCCTTTAAATTAATGCCAGTGTTATGTAGTTGTCAGAGTTA
Organism: Sakesphorus luctuosus; assembly: GCA_013396695.1. Lineage (NCBI taxonomy): Eukaryota > Metazoa > Chordata > Aves > Passeriformes > Thamnophilidae > Sakesphorus > Sakesphorus luctuosus. Next base: position 516,748 of record VWZD01004976.1, on the reverse strand, counting down.
ATGCCAATATTACGTAGTTCTCCTCTTGATGAAGAGGTTCTTTGCAGCATTTCAGTTGATTTTTTTTTTCAATTTTGATACTTAAGTTTTAAATAATAATATTAAAAATCAGGTATTTTAATGCATATTAAATATATTAAAATACAGGTATTTTATATTATACCATATAATATAAAATATATTAAAATACAGGTATTTTGTATTATACCAGGAACAGGTTTCTTAATGTGCTAAAAGACTAAGAGCTGAAAGCTGAAGCTCAGTGAAGTGGAGAGAGGGCAGAAGGGCAGTTACTTAATTATTGGAAGAAACTGCTCAAGGGAAGAAAGGATATATCTGCTAACTTGAGGAAACAAGATAGGTCTTTCCTTTGGCCTTTGATCCACCTTGTGCTTCTCCTGTTTCTGGATTGTGTGGTGGGTGAGACAGGTCAGCTCCTTTCTGAAGTGTGGAAGGTTTTGACCTCCTGCTGCTTGGACAAAGCTGGGATGGTGGTTACCACCAGCTGAGTTTCTGGTATCACAGAAAATAAACTGTCTTTTGTTTTCAAAGCCTGAATTAAGACCTGCACCTGCAATGTTTTCTTTCTTTAATTGTGTCTCAGGTGCTGGTGGTGCAGGTATTGGCCAATCAGGAGAGGTGTAGTAAGAAAAATTATTATAAAATGAACAGTTTCATCTGAGTCCCAGTATGGGATTTCATGGGTTTGAGAGGAAGTTTGTGACAACACACCAAGGACAAGGTGGTTAATTAACCTTTCTCCTTTGTCCATGTCTAGTACCATTGTCCAGCTGGTACCACCTTCTTTTAACAACAGCTTTTTCTTTGGCATTTGTCTGCAAATGATATTTGTCTGCCCTGTGTATTTGGGCTCAGCAGTTTATTGGAAGGTATTAATCAGAAACGGCTTCTAAATGTGGAAAAAATTGGAAGTCCCTTTCAGACAGAGGAAGGTTGAGTGCTCTGAGACAAGAACTGCTTTGGACAGAAGGTGTAGAAGGGCAGAAGAGCATTGTGGATCGTGAGCTGTGCCAACCAAGAGGGTTTCTTACCAAATGTGTAGATGATTGAAGAGTTGTTTAGTTTTGGGGCAATGTGATAGAGTCAAAAGCTGGTTTGACTCTCTGTTCATTTGACTCTCTGTTCACTTGTGCATTTAATAAGATAAACTGTTGAAGCTGTTTCCTTAACTTTGGTGCTTACTGATGCCTGTAGTAACATTGCTGTGACTTCAGAAAGGAGGGAGAATGGAAAACCCACTAAAACTCTGGTTACATTTCATTTTTGGTATCTCCCAGGTCGTAGTCCCAAAACTCTGCAATTTGCAAGCAGAGCAACATAAAATTCTCCAGTGTGTATTTAAGGTGATGAGAGTTCTCCAGGAGTTTGTGTATTTTAAACAGACAAGACAATCACATGTGAAATCTGAATCATTATTCAATTATGTGCTGGGTGGGTGATAGAAAAACTGTTTCCTGAACACTTGTTTCATTGATGCTCATTCTCCAAATGCCTCCTGCAACAACAAAGCTGACCCTGATGTTAGATATTTATTTCAGTTTGTAGAAACAAAAGAGCATAATGCTTTGGTAGAGCAGCTTTTCATTTTTTTAAAGAAAAAAAGTAGTTGTAAAGCTTTTTTAAAAAAAGGAAAAAAAAGTAGTTGTAAAGCTTTTTAAGTTTGTTATTAAAAACAGGTGCCAAATAAATAGTTTTTTTTTTTTTTATGGTGAGAAGGTTCATGCTTAGTTGCTTCTCTGGGGTAAGCAGAAACTGTGCTCTGCAAGGCTGCTGTTAATGGGCTTGACTTTTATTATTGCCAGCTGAATAAGCAGCTCAGAGCAGCTCACAGAACTTTATATTAGTCTGATACCAGCTGGAGCCAGCACAGATGGCAGTAATAGTTTCCATCACTGGGCAAAGAGAAATGACTGTTCTGCTGTGAACAGGGAGGAGTGAAAGAGAAATCCCAAATAATGCATTTGCTGGTATTTATTGAGTATCTGTAGGACTAAATCCTGAAACAATGTTAAATTTCTGTGAACTCTGTTATTATGGACAGTCTTAATATGAAGAAAAGCACCTCTTCAATAAATAATCAATTATTTTCAGGCAGGCAGGGAAGTGTGTTTGTAAAGAGACAAGGTTTATGGATCAAATAAAGAGCATGTGCAGTGACAATAAATTAGAATCAGTGTCTTGGATTTGGGGGAAAAAGTGGAGACTGAATTGGTGGGAAATATTTTTCTCAGCTTGTGGCAGAGGGGCAGAATAAAGGCAAGTAGAGGGGCAGAATAAAGGCAAGTAGAGGGGCAGAATAAAGGCAAGTAGAGGGGCAGAATAAAGGCAAGTAGAGGGGCAGAATAAAGGCAAGTAGAGGGGCAGAATAAAGGCAAGTAGAGCTGCAGGAGGGGGGAATCAGAGTGGTCAGTGTTTAGCATTGGAAGGAAAAAATCCTGTGCTAGGAATTGAAGCTGAGCTGAGGTGATTTAGTTGGAATTGGGTCAGAAGGCACCGCTTGCTGTAGGGAAGGGAAAATTGCTGTAAATCCCTTATCACAATTTTCTGAGATTATGGAAGTAATTTACAGTAATGAAGAAGAGATGGCTTTTAAAAGCTTTTCAGGAATTAGTTTTGGGGGAAAAAAATTCATGAAAGTAACCTGTCTGTTTTGGCTTTCCAGAAATACAAAACCCATTTGAAGTGTGTTCTCTGAAGAAATGCATCTGCTTGTGTGGGTTTTGTTCTTTTGTGTTCTGTTTAAAAGTTCATTCCATTTCTTCCCCTCCCCAAGGCATGAGAAAGTAGGTCCTTTTGGTTATGCTTTATGCTCTTAAAAAGTTTTGGGGGTTTGTATTCCATGTTTTGTATCTTTGTCCTGTTTAACATGTTCACATTTTTGTTCTGCATGGCTTTAGATAATACCATCAATTCAAAGAACTTTTGTGCTTGGTGGTGAGAGAGCTGTGCAGGAAGGATGGGGGTTTTATCTTTGAAAAGTGAGTAATGGAATGAATGATAAAGATATGAAAAAAATGATTAGCATGGAACAACTCATTAAAACAAAACCCTCCAGACCTCACTATTGTTTCAGTTATGGGATGGCAGAGAAGAAACCATTGGCAGTTGCTGATTGCTGAAGTATAGTCAGTGTACAGAGTACACCTTTCTTTTTTGTGATTTTTTTTCTTTTTTCCCCTTTCCCTGATATGTGAGATGTGTTTATGAAAGGGAATTGCTACTGAGTGATGAGGAAACCTCTAAGAAAAACTATTTTAAGACAGCTCTTTAGGTTTGCAAAATCCAGTTTTAATCTGTTCAGTTTGTTGGGAGCAACCACTTCACCCAGATCTTCCTGTATTTTTTTTCCCTGCTACTGCCTCCCCCAATTAAAACATACATTTCCAAAATCCCTTTTGCAGTTGTTTGCTTATGTGTCCCTTTGAAAGCTTAATTAGGAGCTGGCTACTTGTATTGCAGTAATAATAAGTTTACTTTAAATATACTAAACTACTCTCTAGGACCGGCATTGGATGGATTTTATGCCTCCTTTGAGAAATTAGTGACAGCAATACCAAGTTTACTGAGTGCTGTTATTTGTCCATCATGGTTATTTATCCCCAAACATGAAATGGATAAAACGTGACTTTAATTTAAAATTCATGCTGTTCTGGGATCTGATACAGCACATAAAGTTTCATCCTCTTTTGCAGTCCTGGAGTTTTGTAAACAGGTGTCTGTCTGTGTTGGAAAACTGAACAATAGTAATGGTCGAAGCAGAAATAATGCCTGTACTTGTATTATTCAGAACTTAGACTTTTCCTGAAGTTCTCTGTTTGTTTCTCTGCCTTTTAAACAGAGAAATGAACAACCTGTTTTGGTTTTTTTTCCAGGCCTTTGATAGTAAATATTCTTGAGTTGTATCACTTGTTTATACAGGTCTTAGGACTTTTTTCCCCAGGTTTGTTGCATTTCCACAGAGCTTCCCTTTTACTGGAATTCAGTGTTAAGTATGAAACTCATAGAATCACAGAATGGATTGGATTGGAAAAGACCTCCCAGATCATCAAGTCCAACCCTTGGGCCAACTCCAGTCCCTTTACCAGATCATGGCACTCAGTGCCACGGCCAAGCTCAGCTGAAAAACCTCCAGGGATGGGGAATCCACCCCCTCTCTGGGCAGCCCATTCCAATCCCTGAGCACTCTCTCTGTGAAGAAGTTTTTTCTGCTCTCCAACTTCAATTTCCCCTGGCAGAGCTTGAGCCCCCCGTGCCCCCTTGTCCTATTGCTGAGTGCCTGGGAGAAAAGTCTAGAAGATTGTTCAAAGCCTGGGTTGCTTTTGAAACAGAATTCCTGGTTACTTTTCGTGGCGTTAGTTAGAAAATGCCACTAAGGGAACAATTGCTTTTGTTGATAATTGTTCCTTCAAATGCTTTTTGAGGCTGTTCCTTTGGGAGGAAGGCAATGCCTTGATGGAGAATACAACAGTATATTTTTATTGTAGATTTTCTGACAAAAATCTTCTGGCAAAATGTGAATCATCTGCAAATATTAGTAGAGTATAAGAAAGAAGAGCTCCTCTCCTGTGCCTCCCATGGCCAAGTGGTGCTGACTGTGCAGTTCTCGTGGTGTTTGTGCTGTGGGTTGAGCATTAATATTCAGGATATTCACATAACATGCCCCGGGACACAGACACATGAGTTGGTTAATCCGTGGCGTTTCAAGCCCTGTTTTGAAAGGCTCAGACACCTCGTGAACCCCCTGAAGGTGATTTGTCTGTAGATACAGGACTGAGTGTATCTCTGTATGAATTCAGGCTGCAGGTTTCATTGTTAAGTTCCTGCCTTTCAGGGCACAATCCTCTGTTTCTCCTGTTTCTGGCTGTGTCTGGTTGGCACATCCACCTGACACGATCTGGGGTTGTTACTTACACCTTATCTTTCTGCTCTGGATTCATCATGTCTTGAAGTTTTTGGAGAAGTCTTGTAGCCAAAATATTGAAGGGTCCTGAGTCAGCCATTGCATTGACATCACTGCGACTTTTAAGTGGCTTTTTTCTGCTTGTTTTTTCACTCTTTTCAGTTATTTTCTGCTTGGTTTTTGACTTATTTTTCACTTATTTTCCCTGTGGAACAGACCAGATGATTTACACATTCTTTTCAGATATTTTGGAAAAAAAAAAATTACCTCTTATTTCTTTAATGTTGCTCTAAAGTCCCATCCCGTGATATGAAGCTGTTCTTGCAGAAAGTGAATTTCAGAGGGAATTGTGCAGAATGTTGGGTTTCCCATCAGGCTCTGGTGGGTTACAGAGCAATCCCCAGCACACCCTTATCTTCTGCTCATCACATCTCACTGGGCTGTTGCTCTGGAAACCGCTGCAATGTCACAAGTGACTTCATTATGATTAAATGAGGGGAAAAAAATAGAACAAAAGAGCACATTCCTGTTTCAACATGCAACTTGGAAACTGAAACTGTCTCACATACATTCTCTGTATTTCAGAACACTTTTTGGTCCCAGGCACAGATCTGTCCTGCTAGTCAGGAAGAAAATCTGTGATTTGAAACGCCTTTATTTTCTTTAAAGAGTCCGTAATCAACTGATGTAGTTACAGTTACAGCTGGTTCAGACTGTTGTGAAAACTTATTTTAGTATTTACACTTCTATCTTTGTCCATCACAGAGACTTAATTAGTTGTCTTTAACACTGAGAATGCTTTTGTTTCCTATTCTATCTCATTATTATTTTCTATTTATTTCTAATATCTGGTAGAAATATCCTATTTATTTCTAGTATCTGGTAGACATATTCTAATTATTTCTAGTATCTGGTGCAAATATCCTATTTATTTCTAGTATCTGGTGCAAATATCCTATTTATTTCTAGTATCTGGTGCAAATATCCTATTTATTTCTAGTATCTGGTAGACATATTCTATTTATTTCTAGTATCTGGTGCAAATATCCTATTTATTTCTAGTATCTGGTGCAAATATCCTAATTATTTCTAGTATCTGGTGCAAATATCCTAATTATTTCTAGTATCTGGTGCAAATATCCTAATAGCTATAGTAGAACTATATCTAGTATAAATATTTGGGTTTCTGAGGCAGATCTGTAGCTGCAGCTAAACAGAAAATTACAAAAATGTGCCAGGATGCTGCAAAATTATTTGGCACTGTCTCAGCATTGTTATTGACCTAAAGAGATTTCTGTCTTTTGTGGTTTTGTTGCTTTTTTTTAATCAGTTCACACTTCATAGCTGTCTAGTAAGTTTAAATCTTCGATGCTATATGGTAAATAAATAAAATTTATTAGTGATTGAAGAAGTGGAAATGAGGGTTATGGTTTCCTAGACCTGCCCCCTGTCTTTATTCCCCCTTAATGCTTTCTAAAGGTTTCTGTAGTTTTCTAATAAAGTCATTAATACTTTCAAGTAGGTTCTTCTTTTCTTCCCTAAGTGTCCAACACCTTCCTTTATTTGGCAAAGCCAAATGAATAAGCCTGTCCTGAGTAATCCATGAATTCTCTTTTCCATTATCTCTCAGGAAGTTGGGCTTGTTTCTGAAACCCTGTGTACGACTGAGCTGCTACCTGAGGAATGTGGCCACTCCCTCTATTGTAGAAATCCTCCCTGTATCCATTAATATGAATCTTTGTTCTCTTGCTCTTTCTGGAAAAGTAATTAGCGGGGTCGGAATGGTGTGGGTTGTTTTGTACAAAAAATGATTTTCTCTGTGTGTTTTTTATACTTTGTGTGAGGAGATGTAGATGAGCATTTTATCCCTAAAACTCTTGGCATAATATCGTGTGTTTTTGCTTTTCTTGCTGGAATCCTGAGTTAATTACTGGATCGTAAATTCTAATCTTGATGTGGATCGAGACAGCCACTTAGTCCTGAAGAAGCAGCACTTTCTTATCAAGGGAATAAATACTAATTTATCCTGTATAAATCAAATGCTGATAACACTCACATGCAAAAGGGTACACTTGTTCAATCAGAAATCTATCCCAGTGGTGCAGTGAATGATCATCAGTTTAATAAATAGTTTCAAGGGAAATATTACTAATTTATCCTGTATAAATCTGATAACACTCACATGCAAAAGGGTACACTTGTTCAATCAGAAACCCATCCCAGTGGTCCAGTGAATGATCATCAGTTTAATAAATGAGCCAGAAGGGGTAAACAGATATTTAATTCACAAAATTCAGCCCCACATTACTGAACATATTTGGTATTTTTTAGCAGCTACACGTTGTACTGAAGCACCCTATTTGTGAGAGGCCAGTTCTTTCTGAATTCTATTTCTAGCCTGGCCTGGAATGCTCCCATGATGATATTGTTTGTAATCTTGGGTATTTCTATTGCCAGTGATGCTATGGCAAAAGCCTTCTCAGTATTTCCATGATATAATTCCATTTCCAAGCTGTGGAC
>VWZD01004976.1:495943-506928 GCA_013396695.1 Sakesphorus luctuosus | reverse complement strand
CCAACATTTATCTGGGCAAAATGTCAGCATTTTGTTTCGGTGTTCTTTAGTTTTATGAGGTTCACTCCAGCTCTTTAGCACAGTGATTTTTTTAAAAAAAATCCATAATTTGAGGAGACTACAAAAGGAGGAGCAGAAAACAATCAAGTGGGCAAGAAAAGAACACCACTTATGTGCAGTTTTAATAAAATATGTCAAGGCAAAAAGAGAAAAAATAATTTTATTTTTTTTATGGTCAGCTGCTTAATAGAATTTTTCTGTCCATCTTCTGGTTTGAGTTGCTTATTCTTCACTTCAGGATATTGTTTTTATGTTGATTAAGTGAGATAAGGCCTGGCAGTCTTTGCCCTGTGAAGTGTTTGGAGCTGAATTTTCTATCTTCTGTATTTCCTAACCTTCTGCTTTGTTCTCTGACTCCATCTCAGCAGCTTCACTTGCAATCCAGCAGTGGGGGAAAAGGCAACTCTGTATAGAAAAGAGAATTTTTGTGCATTGAAACTTGGGCTTTACAAGCAAATGAACCTTGTCCTTCTTCAGTTGAACTTTCGAGGAATCTCACTGGTCACCTTTTGGATCTTGAGCATTTCCTTTCAGTTATAAAGAATTTATCTTAATTGCCAAGTTAATTAGAATGGGAGAGAGGAATTGAATGTTCTTGTGGAATCTCCTGTCATCTCTTCTGGTTTTTTTTTAATAAAGCTCCAAAAGCATCTTTAAATGTTCACCTGAATTTAAAAAAAAATCTATTTAATATATTTCCTAAATTCCCAGTTAGTCAAGAGATGTTTTTTTCCTACAGCTTATGAGGAGAATCACATTCTTAGAGTGGTGTATTATTACAAATAATTACAAATTATTACACTGAACACATTGCCTTAGGACAGCAGCAAATGTAATACTTGGAATAAAAGATTTGAGGACTACACTGTTGCCTTTGTGAAGATTTCTCTTCTACAGACATGCAGAGCAACATTTTGATTTTATGTATAGGATGTTCTCTTCCAGAGGATTTTTTTATGTGGTTGGTTTTTTTTGTTTTGGTTTGTTTTGGTTTTTTTTGTTGTTGTTGTTGTTTTTTGTTTGTTTTTGGGTTTTGTTTGGTTTTTTGTTTGTTTGGGTTTTTTTAGTCAGAGAGGATTTAGGAAACTCTTGACACTTTGTGCAGTGCTGTACAAAAAATGTATCTACTTGTAACTGGGAGTCAAGAGTTGCTGTTCTCACAGTAACTAAAGTGACGACCTAAATATCTTACACAGATTAGTCTAAAAAGGTGCCATTTGGGAAAGCTCCATTTCTATTAAAAGCTCACCAATTTTTTCTGGCTTTATGTTGTTCATTTCCCTTATTTTTGGCTGAGCATGACAGTAAATTTTATACAACTGATACACAAGTAAAGGAAAATTTATGCTGACCTTTTGAGTTCTGGTTTTATCTGTTGGGGTGGATTCCATTGCCTAAGAGAGAGAGTTTGGATTATTGAGGACACATTAAATATGAAATAGTTGCTTTTCTGTTGACTGTTTAGCTGCAGGTGTTGCACAGAGGAGAAGGTACATTAAATAAAACCAGAATTACAATCCAAGTTTATGCTATAATAATAAATATGGAGAGCTGTATTTGAAGGAAGTTTGATGTGTTGAATTTCTCTTGATCCTCAGGATTTGGGAAGTGAGGGATAGAAAACTAAGACATTTGTAACATTTTCCACTGCAATTTATTGAGAAGAAAGCTGCAAATAAAACACATATTTTTAGCCCTTTAGATTATGAAGCAAAAATATTTTCTCCAGCCTTGCTTTTTTTTTTTCCTGAAATACAATTTGCTTTTGAACTGGGTGATACCACAAAATCTGTTTGCAACATATTTAAAGAAACAAATACTTTTAATTTTAATTTAAAGAAAAAAGTCCTGAGTACTATTTCATGAGCCAAGCTTTAGAGTTGATTGTGCAGACAGATCCTGAGGTAGGAGGATGTTTTATTTTCAAAGGATATTTGAAGGTTTTAGACTTTTGCATCACCTCTTTTTTAAATTGCAGCATTCTTTTAGTCTGCATTTTTTTTTCCTGAAAGAACCATAAAAGGTGTCATTTTTATGGCATCATCATTTTGGATAATTGGAAGAAGCTGAGCAGGGGGTTCTGGAGTTAAATTCTGAGCACTCCACTGTTGATTTAGTTTAAAGGACTCATGTCTAGCAAAAGTATTGAGGGCATTTTTAAGAATCAGACTTTCTTTTCTCCAATTCTTGCCAGCAATTCCTACATGAATGGTTTTGGGTGTTCAGTTTAGCTGTGGTTTCACACACAGTTTGGTTCCCTTTGGAAGGGACATGTTCTTTCTGCAAGTTCCCTTAGTTTTGTTTTACAAAGACTTCTAAGAGATTCAACATTCAAATTAACTTTACATATTCCAGTGAGTTATTTTAAGCTATCAAGGCACTGCTATTTGTGCTTTGGGTTTTGTGGAGGAAAAAAAACCAGTCACAGCCCACAGATTGGGATTTTTAATTCCTCTCAGTTAATTAAAAATGACAGACTCAGTAGGAATGAGCCGTGTGTCCAGCTAAAATCTTCTCCACATCTTGTGTGGAGTCCTGAAGAGGTGTCTGCTTGGTCTGGTATTTCTTCTTTCGTAACTGAAGGGGTGAATGGAGGTAGGAGTTGGCTGTTGTTGGAGTGTGGCAGCCACAGAAAGTCGTGGGAGGACCTTCAGGTGGGTTGTGGCTGGATGATAAAAAGCTGCATGAAACTTGCTGTGGAACACAAAGCTCTTCTGCCCTGCTGTGCCCAGCCATGGTTTCTGGGCTGCCTCTTCTCAGGTGGATAATTCTGGAGGTTTACTCTTTCAGAGGGAACATCAGCTCAGCACTCAGCACATGGGTGAAAAGTGGCACAAGACTGTCCTGACTTATGTGAGCAGAAATGCAGGGAAGGAGCTTCATGGCTGTGCAGCTGCAAAGTCCTCCTGACTGTTGTGTTTAATTCTGGCCCTCCTGGTCTCAAAAAGGGACTAGAAAGAGGCAGAGAATGGCAGTAGTGGTGGGTTTACAGACCACTCTTATGTGAGGAACCACGAACAAATTAAGAAGTGTTTGGTCTAGAAGACAGCTGGGTTGGAAGAGGGATGTGATTAGAGAGCTGTGCATCCATGAGGAGCAGGAGGGAGGACTTACCATTGCCCATTACAGGAATTGTGGGACTTAATTTATCATGAGGTGGGTTCAGAACAAGTAGCCTGGAGAAGAGGAGGCTCAGAGGTGACCTCAGCACTGTCTAGCACTACCTGAAGGGAAGTTCTGGCCAGGTGGGGGTTGGTCTCTTCTCCCAGGCACTCAGCAATAGGACAAGGGGGCACGGGGGGCTCAAGCTCTGCCAGGGGAAATTGAAGTTGGAGATCAGAAAAAACTTCTTTGCAGAGAGAGTGCTCAGGCATTGGAATGGGCTGCCCAGAGAGGGGGTGGATTCCCCATCCCTGGAGGGTTTTAAGGTGAGCTTGGCCGTGGCACTGAGTGCCATGATCTGGTGACGGGACTGGAGTTGGCCCAAGGGTTGGACTTGATGATCTGGGACGTCTTTTCCAACCCAATCCATTCTGTGATTCTGTAAGTACAGAGATATTCCCATAATGGAACTGTGGGCTTTGTTACACTATGGTGTCACTTTTGCAAGTCCATCTGATTTAACAACAGTTAGATAAATCAATATAAAAAGATAACCCTTGAAAGCCATTAAGCTTAAACATCCCAGTGAATTCCATCAGGAGTGCCAGGCTGTGGCACAGAGCTGGGAACAAGAAGTTGGAGAAGAGCAGAAACTTCTTGAACTGGCTTTGCCTCCTGAACAACTCCAGTGAGGTGTTCTCAGACCAACTGCTGCCAGTGGCTTTGAGTCTGAGGCTTAGTCATTCTGCCTCAGACCTGGAAGACACAACTGAAACCTCACCTGTTTTTCCTCCTCCCCCATCCCCTGCAGAGGCAAAACCTGCAGCCTAATTAAAGATACAATCTCTGCTTTCAAAGTTTTCCTTTCTCTGCTTCTGAGATGATCTCAGAAGGAATTTGCCAGCTAAAGTAGCTCTTCATGTTTCAAAAATGAAGCAATTTCTGTGGTTCTCACCTCCTTCCTGATCTCTAATGCAAACTGAAATGTGTTGTGATTCTTCCCTTTGCAATCCACAGAAGACTCAGGCAATGGTTCTTCAAGAGTACTGAAGTATTGGGCACCACCCTCCTCTCTGGACCCTCTTCTAGGTATTTATAGACCTTGATGAAGTTCCCCTTGAGCCTTCCTTGTTCAGGTTGAACGTGCCAGCTCTCTCCTCGTAGCAAAAATATTCCAATTCCTAATTTTTAATTTTGTTTTTTGATGATTTTATTATTCTCCATCATATAAAGCCTGAATGAGAATGTTAATCCAACCATTTAGAATTAAATTAGAGTTAGCAAAAGAATTTGGTTAATGCTGATTCAAATATACTTTGAGTCTTTTAATCTGTTTTTGGTTCGGTTCATACAATCCAGTCCAATCCACTCCCTGAAGGGAAGTTGTGGCCAGGTGGGGGTTGGTCTCTTCTCCCAGGCACTCAGCAATAGGACAAGGGGGCACGGGGGGCTCAAGCTCTGCCAGGGGAAATTGAAGTTGGAGAGCAGAAAAAACTTCTTTGCAGAGAGAGTGCTCAGGCATTGGAATGGGCTGCCCAGAGAGAGGGTGGATTCCCCATCCCTGGAGGTTTTTCAGCTGAGCTTGGCCGTGGCACTGAGTGCCATGATGTGGTAAAGGGACTGGAGTTGGCCCAAGGGTTGGACTTGATGATCTGGGAGGTCTTTTCCAACCCAATCCATTCTGTGATAAGATTGGTAAGATGGATATTTTTAGCCCTGCAAAGGTGTCAGACTCCTCCTGTTACTGCAGGTCAAAATACCTCCTATTTTGTTGTACATAAGCAGTGAGTACTTAATTGATGATTAGTATACAAATTGTCACAAATTCACAGCACAGTGGAAAAGGAGGGGAGCCTGTTAAATTCTTTTTTTTTTCCTCACTTCTCTGTTGTGTGGGATATGTTCTCTTTTACCTCTAGAAAGGCATCTAACCTTTGTCTGAGGTCCTCAGGTGAAACATCTCTGAGTGCCATTGCAGTTGCCACCCTTCTTTGCTGGGAATGATATATTCTCTGATTCTAGAAATGAATTCAGGTTGCATCTTTCTGTGCTGGGAATGATATATTCTCTGATTCTAGAAGTGAATTCAGGTTGCATCTTTCTGTGCTGGGAATGATATATTCTCTGATTCTAGAAGTGAATTCAGGTTGCATCTTTCTGTGCTGGGAATGATATATTCTCTGATTCTAGAAGTGAATTCAGGTTGCATCTTTCTGTGCTAAGTTCAGGAACTTGATGCCTTCACTCTGTGCAAATTGTTCCCTGCCCTGGCAGTTGTTCTCTTTTTGTTAGCTGATAAACTTGGGGCACACACTCTGAAGGATTTTTCTGGCCTTTGGGGAACTTTTGTGGTTCATTTCATGGTTCCTGGCACTGACTCAGTTACTGCCTGAGCTTTGTAGAGATAGTGGAGAGATCTCCAGAGGTCCTGCTTGTGTGGGTGCTGTGCAAGAGTAAAATCTCCTCAGCACTTTTAGGTGTTGGTCCTACAACAGCTCAGGAGATCTTATTCCCTTTGTCTATTTATGTAGAGTTGATTTGAGTTTATGTTCCTGCTCTGTGGTTCCACACAATAAACCTGATTTATCCCATGAATCATCCTCACCTCTTCTGCATAATGTTCACTTTCTGGCACCTGTTAGCAGTTTTTAATGCTGTCTGTTAAGCAAATAATGTCATCTCAAAGTCACCAAAACAACTGGTGTTTCAGGCAGTTGAGGTAGAAAGTGGTTTGGGTAAAGGGATGGAATTCACTCTACTAATGTGTATTGTCAGCAAACCCGAGTTTTCATTTTAAATATGAATTAATGAACAATATTTTCTGTCTCATAAGTTCATTTAATATTCATGCCACTAAAAACACATGCTAGGATGAAACCAAAATAGTAATTTGTGAATTCTGCTGAGTCTCAAACAGCTTTTTTTTATGCTGCAGTTTCGTTTGAAGAATGCCAACATACGTTTGCAGAGCTGTGTGAAAGGATGAAGTGTCAAACCCAATTAGTGTATCTCTTGCAATCTCATTAGTAAAATAAAGTAGATGACAGTTGAATGATATTTGTCCCTGTTGTGGTAAAGGAATGTGACAGTGAGACCTGGGGGTTCTTGTCTGTTGTCCAGCCTGAACTCAAGGCCAAGACTGGTGCAAATGCAACTTCAGGAACTTCTCAAATATATCAAATATATTCTCAAATATATCCTTGTCCTGATTGAGTAGGAGAAAATATGCTTACTTTCCAGCAAAAAGTGGTTTTTTTCCCCTCTTTTTTCCAGTTATTTGGTTACCACCTACAATTTAGTTCTTTCTAGTACACAGTGTTATCACTGACTATAATATTGACTGTTATACTGAGATTTTCTGTCTTGCCCCTTGTCAATGAAGCTGTTGCTTGTTGATCTCTTTGCTTTTTCTAGCAAATTGTCATGCCTGAGTTTTGAGCCAGCAAACTAACAAAGTCAGATTTAATTTATGGAATGCTGTGCTGCTTATCAAATAGCCTTCACATGCCCTTGAAGGCAATCTGTCTTGGAATAAATACCGTATATACTGATAAAACAGCAGGGTATTTTTCAAATAGCTTTGAGCATGACCTCATCACTGTCTGTAACTCCCTGAAGGAAAGTTCTGGCCAGGTGAGGGTTGGTCTCTTCTCCCAGGCACTCAGCAATAGGACAAGGGGGCACGGGGGGCTCAAGCTCTGCCAGGGGAAATTGAAGTTGGAGAGCAGAAAAAACTTCTTTGCAGAGAGAGTGCTCAGGCATTGGAATGGGCTGCCCAGAGAGGGGGTGGATTCCCCATCCCTGGAGGTTTTTAAGGTGAGCTTGGCCATGGCACTGAGTGCCATGATCTGGTGATGGGACTGGAGTTGGCCCAAGGGTTGGACTTGATGATCTGGGAGGTCTTTTCCAACCCAATCCATTCTATGATTCAACAAGGGGTGTATCTTCACCTGTGTTTTGGTGGTTCTCTCAAGCAGCAGTTCTGAAGGCATTTTAAAGGAGGGGGAGTGTTGAAAGGGAACATTTTCCATTGCCTTTGGAGACTTAGGAGATGGTTAATAGCTGCAGTGACTGGTTGGATGTGAGACTCTCAGTAGAGTCTGTCCATAGAGTTGAAATGCCAGTTAATGCTTGGGCTGTTTTCTCCTCAAGAGCACTAAGAGCCAATGCAACAGACTAAGAATAATCGGTGCCTAAAAAATGCCACTGTCATTTTGTTAGCACTCCTAGGATGTGTTTTCACATACTTTCCATAACTAAAGCATGTTTGCTCTGACTGCAGTTCCATTCCATTCAGGCCAAGAATCATTCACTGGAGACTAACCTGAAATGTTAATTGATCTTTTCCCCCTCCCTCATTTCCTCATCCTGATTAGCTAAAGCTGATCAGATAGCAAAAATCTCCTTGCACATTCAGTTTGATTGAAAAGGAAGGATTTTTAAAATGGGTTTTAAAATGATCAGCAGTACTTGGTGGTGTGTCTGCCCTTGGTAGGAACATCAGGTAGACTTGCATTCCTGAGCCTTTTTGGGAAGAGTTAACAAGAACAAGTTTGATACACTTGTGATTGTGGCTGTGCTTGTAATTGTGGGAGCAGGTTTTCATTACAGGGACTGGAATCTTGGGTAGGTTTTGAATGAGCATAATTAAAGACTTGAGGCAAATAGATTATTTACCATGGTAGGTTCTAGATGGAGTCTAAGCAGTCAGGTTTGCAGCAGAACCTTTTGGTCTCAGGGCAGAGTGACAATTTTTGCCTTTTCATTTAAACTAAGCAAATTAGCTGAGGTGGGAATTTTGAAAAATAAAAGAAAAAACGTCAACTTATTTTATGTGGGAGAGCATTCAGATTGTTTTTGGTGAGTTTTCTAGCAGAGTGATAAGTTAGTCTTTCTGATAGTGGGTGGTGACTGTTCTAAGCTGACTGCTGTTTGTACTGTGGATATTATCTACAGGACAGGGATCAGCCCTTTTTAGGCTGTCAGTAGAAGTTGGGTTTAGGTGACAGATTAGAAACACTTGAATTTCAAGTCAACAAATTGCTGGCATTGGAATAATAATGCCTTGGGCAGTAAAAACAGTCAGAACTTGGGAGCAAAGGTAAGTCAGCAACTCATGATTTTCCCAGACAGTTTTCACTTTCTGTTTTCCAAGTAGTAAATGTCAATATGATGCCTTGTCACTTCCTTTAATGAGCTTGTGCTGCTTTCATAACCTGTGGTTTCATTGCTGTAGTGAATGAACTTCAGTGCTTGGAGTGGAACTCTGTTATGGGGAAATATCCAGGCATTTTCTTGCTTTCTTCTGGGTCATGGAACTCACTCTGCTGCTGTAATGTCTGTTCTGTTTAACTTTCACTGCAGTTATTTGTCATTCTGATTCCAGTGGCTGACTTTTCTCTTTGCATGTGGTTGGTTTCCATAAAGCATGTGAGAACAACTTATTATTAGAATATGCATCTGGTTCTCATGATTTTTCTGATTATGATCAGCTACTACCTTATTATGCAGGCCCTTGCTCCAATTGATTTACTTGTTAAATTGTTTTTCTTTTGCTGTTCTTTGAAGGATTATTTTGTCTATAGAACACACTTTTGCTGGGTGGGAGGGTTAGACAGACACAGGGCATGTGCTGTTCACCTTATGCAAGAATATAAAATAACTAATTATCTGTATTTATGTATGTATATCATTTTCCTTTAGTCATGTATAAAAATTACTCTCAAGCTCAGCCAAAAATGATGTAACTGCACAACATAAGGCCATATAAAATTGGTAACCTTTTCATAGAAATGTACCTTTTCCAATTGGCACTTCCTTAGACTAATCTGTGTAACATATTTAGGGTCATTACTTCAGTTACTGTGAGAACAATAACTCACTCAGTGTGTAAGGTAACTCTTCCAGGAATCCTGGTATGGAAGTGTGATGCCAACTTCGTTGTCAGCTGTACAGGAGGTGCCCTAAACAAGTCCAAACCTGGGATGCTGTTCCCTTTAAGGGCATTGCCCCAGCCATTTACTTCTGCATTTGGAAAATGCATGGGGGAAAAAGGACAAATAAATGTCTTTTTCTGTGTTCTTTGTAGAGGAAATGGTGTCCTGCCGGTAGTTTGTAGTGTATAATCATCTGAAACTGTCACTGTGGCAGGCTGGGATCTTTTTCTGGGTGGTTTAGTTCATTAATACTGTATAGCTGCACTTTTTCAGGAGGTTGATACCAGGAGACTCTGGAGCAGTAAAATGTAAGATACACAATTTTTTGTCAGGCTGATGCAGTCAGGAAGATTTTTTATTCATGTTCTGACACAGGCCATGAGAACTGTCATTTTGTGAGTCAATTCTCTGGGCAAAGGTGAGAAGCATTTTTAGTTTTAGTGAGAGACAACAGGAAAAAAAGTTCACATTCACACAAAGCTTTCTGGGCCTCTCAGTTGAGGCAAGAGATTGAGGGGCTGGAGCGGGGCCAGAGAAGAGCAACGAGGCTGGAGAAGGGAGTGGAGCACAAGTGCTGTGGGGAGAGGCTGAGGGAGCTGGGGGTGTTTGTGCTGGAGAAGAGGAGGCTGAGAGGTGACCTCAGCACTGTCTGGAACTGCCTGAAGGGAGGTTGTGGCCAGGTGGGGGTTGGTCTCTTCTCCCAGGCACTCAGCAATAGGACAAGGGGGCACGGGGGGCTCAAGCTCTGCCAGGGGAAATTGAAGTTGGAGAGCAGAAAAAACTTCTTTGCAGAGAGAGTGCTCAGGCATTGGATTGGGCTGCCCAGAGAGGGGGTGGATTCCCCATCCCTGGAGGTTTTTAAAGTGAGCTTGGCCGTGGCACTGAGTGCCATGATGTGGTAAAGGGACTGGAGTTGGCCCAAGGGTTGGACTTGATGATCTCGGAGGTATTTTCCAACCCGATCCATTCTGTGATTCTAAATTCTATAATTCCTGTAAATTGAGACAAGTCAGTCTTCTGTCTGAGTGTGCAGACTGAAGGTGCCCATTGGTTAAACCCAAATCTGCTGTTGTGCTGAGGCATTACAAGGTCGTCTAATTCCAATAATTTCCTAAAGTGTATAATAACTGTCCACTTCAGAGGAGATTTTGTTGTCACTCAAAAAGATATTGCATCTGGTCATTAACACTGAGCATGCTCAGACATGGAATTAAAAATTATTGGAAATAAACATTCTAACTGTTGTAGATTCTGTTGTCCATTCATGTCTCGTGTGTGTCTCTGCCACCCCAGCCATGACCCTGAATTACCACATTTTTATGGTCACTGTTTGGTAAAAATGGAGACAAATTCAGTTATTTTTGAAGCTGAAAGCTGCAGGTTTCTAGGAAAGGAAAGAAGCAATGAAGCGCATGTTAAAATAAAAAAAGGCAGATGAAAAAAGGTGTGTGAAAAATTGATTGAGACTAATGCAGGGGTTTATAGCACATCTTTAAGCTGCCACAGATGGGATTTCTGGTAAACTGTACACAGTTATTAATTTATTGGTCTGTGTCCTTTGATTGGAGTAATTATTTTGGAGTGTCTTCACCTGAACCAGTGCCAGGATAATGGTTCCACTCAGCTGGTTTGCTGGAATTGCCAAGGAGCTTGGAAATCCATCCTGTGAGTCAATACAGGTGACTTAGTCCAGAAGCCTTTGATCATCTCCCTGTTGGTGATTCAGGGAGTTGCTGGGAGTTGCTTGAGTTGGTCTTAAGAGTTTGGAGCAGTAGAATCATAGAATAGATTGGATTGGAAAAGCCCTCTGAGATCATCAAGTCCAACCCTTGGGCCAACTCCAGTCCCTTTACCAGATCATGGCACTCAGTGCCACGGCCAAGCTCA
>VWZD01004976.1:472089-495835 GCA_013396695.1 Sakesphorus luctuosus | reverse complement strand
GGCCTCCCCAAGGCAGAGTCCAGGGGAAGGCTCACTGCCCTGGGCCTGCTGGCCATGCTAGTTTGGATCCAGGCCAGGATCCCATTGGCCTTCTTGGCCACCTGGGCACACTCTTGGCTCCTCTTGAGCTTCCTGTCCCTCAGTCCCCCCAGGTCCCTTTCTGCCTGGCTGCTCTCCAGCCACTCTGTGCCCAGCCTGGAGCGCTGCAGGGCTTGGGGTGGCCAAAGGGCAGGACCTGCACTTGGCCTTGTTGAACTTCATCCCATTGGAATCATCCCATCTCTCCAGTCTATCCAGATCCACATCTTGGATGTGCCCTGATGGTGGGAAGCTGCAGCTCCTCGTGCTTTGAAACCTCCAAGGTCAGAGATGCTGCTGGGAAGTTGTGCTGTCCACCAGTTTATAAAGTGTTTTTTACACTTTATTTTGAAGTGGATATCAAAATAAAGTGAGACTTCCAGAAAGGGAGTGGCTTACACTGCTTAGGTAAATGTATTAAGGAATTTGTCAAACCAGTTATTGACTTCAGTTGTGTTTTGTACCTTTTCCAATTAGGGCTCATAAGAATGATCTCAGATAAAAAAAAAAGCAGTTGATAAGCTTTGTGTTGGTTTTTACTTCAACTAAACTGTTTAGGGCTCCTGCAGAACCCATAGAGCAGTTTATCAGGAATTCTCTAAGAAAGCTCAAGTACTCTGGAATTATTTTTCTACATATGAGTGTATTTAAAAGCTTTGCAAAAAGAAAAAAATACCTTGGATGATTTCTTTCAATAGGAGCTTCTCTTGGAAGTTCTGAGCTCGTGCTTGCATAGTCTAAACAAGCTGAGAACGTTGGACTTGCATCACGTCTGAAAACGGATTAAAATGAGAATATTCAGGGTCCAACCAGATATATTTTCTGCACTGAGAGTGTAGCCCCGTGATACCTTTGACTTTGGTGTAGTGTGGCTGTTGCTGGACCTTTTCTTCATCCATACTCTTCTCTTGAAAACCTCACGGTGTTCTCTGCTTGTGTTGTTTGTCTGGAGACCTTTCTGGTTGTGGTTTTTTTCCTTCCTTTGTCCATGCTTTTTTTTCCTTGCTGTGAAGAGCAGCTGGAAATTTTTTCTGTGTATAATTTCAGGCTCATTTCAATATCTGATGTAGTCACACACCTGAGGCTGTGGGTTTGATGAATGGCCTGTCAGCCTAATTTTATACCTATAAGGGATCTGACATTTTCCTGTATTTTTAATGTGGGACTGAATTAGTTATTAAGTACTCACTGATTAAAAATCTGTGATATGTCATTTAAATATATTCTGATTATCCTTAAATTCACAGTGGAATAAAAAAAAGTTCAGATTATAGTGATGACATGCACTAACTTTATTTCTTTTCCTCTTTTTTTTGCTCCCTTCTCTTTATGTGAATGGTGTATTCACACTTCTCATCATCATTACTGGTTTTATTGCCAATCATCTAGAAAACCACCTAAGGTGAGTATTTTGTCTCTTTTTAATTTGTATCTGCTTGAAAACATTGATCAGTACAGAAGAGTCGGGCCTGTTGCTGTAGTATGTGATCAATACAACTTTGATATTTAAAAGAAATAAATCTGTTCCTCAGACTTCCACGTTAAAAACATCATTTCAGAAGAATAGATTTTAACCCAAGTGACATGAGATCAGCTCAGTTGGTTAAAACTTGGTTGTAATAATGCCAAGGTCATGGATTCAATCCCCTGTGTGTGCCATTGACTGAAGAGTTGGACTCGATGATCCTTGTGGGTCCTTCCAACTCAGAATAGTCTGGGATTCTGTGACATGCAGGCAAGGCCCAGGACTTGTTAAAGCTGTGACCAGGGCAAGCCAGAGGTTTAAATCATTCATAAAAACATTTGAAGTGTAAATATGTATTGTGCATAAAACATTTCATTGTGTGCAATTCTGCTTAAAAGTTGAAATACTGTTTTTAAAAGGTGACAAAATGTATCTTGTAAAACCAGCCATTTTTGTTTGTACTGGATGATAGTCAGGAATTAATAATTAATGTAAAAGTTGCCAAAGTACTCCAGAATTTACCTAGAAGAGATTGTCTGTGTTGTTGGTAGTGCAGGGGAAGGGCAGGAGGAAAAGTGTTCTGCACCTCTTAGACATTTATAAAGTTGTTCTCTCAATGCCAATTGACACATTTAACACAAGAGAGTTTGGTCACAGTTAAATGTTTTTTAAAAGGGAAAATACCTCTCCTTTCTGTTGTAATTTCACCAAAAAAGAGCATTTTTAGGAAAGCTTTATTTTCTATAATACATAATTTCTGTTCCTTTATAGGCAGATATTCTTGCCATTATGTAAAAACTCAATTATGGGCTTTTATTTCTTTGACAAAACCAGAGCAGCTGCATGCTTGTGCATAAATGTCACATTATTATTAGATATAGTTGGATGGTCATTAATATCCCTGAGCTATAATGCTGAATTTTATGAAATGTTTTTCAGTTTGAGGCAGAATAAGGTTCATGCCATCAGTGGAAAAAAGGCTTTGTTGGGTTTGTAAGGGTGTGATGTGAGCTTTGGATGTTACTCATTTATACAGGTTTTTGGATACTGCACATAGTTGATCTTCAAATTAGGATTTCTAAAATAATACCTTATAAATATTGGATTTGTGTCCCTTCTGGTTTTCTGTCCATCCTTCAGCCCTGCTGTAGGTTTTGTGTTTGCCAGACAGTGACCAACAGTTTTTCTTCAGTTCTGTAGGGGCTTCCATTCTTATATTAAACTTATTGATGGAGTCTCCATTTGCCATTTCATCCTGGATCTCCTTTACTCACATTATCTCCATCAGCAGCTGGAATAGCCGTGTAGGAATGAAAAATTCCTACCCAAGGAATGAAAAATTCCTTTTTTCAGGAACCAGGTAGCTCCATAAGTCACCCAGTGACAGCAGAATGTGATTAATTGGCTTTCTATTGGTCAGATGGAAGTGGTATTAAACTTTACCATTATATTTGCAATATTTTATAGCTGCAGAGACAATATGTTAGGGATAATGTTCAGTCTGGGTAATGCATTGCTAAGTTCAAAGCCCCAGACTCTGTCTAGTCCATATTGAGGATTAGGCTTCAAAACATTAATGAATGTCAAATTAACCTCCTTTTTAAACTAATTATGTAATTTGACTTAGTCTGGCCAGCAGTTAACATTGGATATGGTGCTCATTACCTGTAAGTGGTTTACCTGAGTATACTTGCATACAGAAACTCTTCAAATTATTAATTCCTCAAGCACTGATGAGGGACCTTGATGAAAAGGAGTTCTGCAGGGTGTAGTTTGGGCTGTTCAGAACATGAATACCAGAACAAGTCTCCTGTCTAAATTCCTAATATTTGCTGACACTCCCGATACAAGTCTCTATAACCCAGGAAGTACCTACATAACTCTCTCTACTTAGGCTGGTGTGAGCACTTACAGTCACTCTGGCTACACTACTTCCAGGATCCAGCACTTCTCAGCTCATTCTTTCTCACAACTTTCCATTTTTATATGGTTTTGTGGTAAAATTCTTGCCATGAATATGCAATGAGTACCTACTCCAGCTCATATACTCATTTTTACTGTGGGCTTCCTTCCAAATGTGCCCTGGTGAGTTGTGTTGCATTACTTGGAGCTCTGACTGTTTCCAAGTTGTGTAAAACATTGAGTCTAAGCTTTTTTTAGAACTGTCTTACCACCCAAACTAAAAATACTGTGCAATGTCAGACACTGGAATTGTAGAGCTGGGAGCAAACCTGCCCTGTTCATCCTTCCATTCAAGTTTTTTTGTTTAGAAGCTGCTACTGTTGTGTGGCAGGTTCCTGGCAGCTTCCTTTTATCTGGCTTGTTTTAGGATGAATTATGAGGTGTAGAATCTTGCAAAACTAAGGAAAAAATACAACTTGTTTGTTAGTTCCCTCTGTTTAAAAGCCCAGAGTAATTTTGGGTCCGGTTGTGAGAACTTTGTTTTGTTTTGTTTTAGTATTAAACACCTAAATAGAATGGATTTTCCCAAACTTAGTTAAAAACTAAGTTCACCTGAGGTGCTTGAAGTTTAAAGGTCCTGTTTGTGTCACAGATATCTCTGTCCAAATACATTTCAATGGTAGTTTTTACATAGTTATTTGAGACAGTTTTGATACAAGTTGATAAAGATTTTTGTTCCAAAGGCGTTTTCAGTGCCCAGTAATGGCCAGTTTGTGTGTTGCCCATTGAGTCTGAGATTTGAACATTAACAGAAATTCTGGTAGCTTGGATAGTCATATTAAAGGAGATTTAATACTTTCTTCAGGGAAATGGACTCTGGGGAATAAAAATTAATAAGAAAAAAAGGTTATTATTCTGCATACTTCTATCAGAGGAAAAAGTAATACCCATCATTTCTATTTTCAAGGAAGAATAATCAATGAAGATGGGAAAAGGAAGAGAGCACATTAGATAAGGCTTAGAAGGATTTTCTTTATAGTGTGGGTTCTGTGTCTTGATCCTAAATATCCTTTCATGCTCATCTTGGGACTGCATGTCCTGCCATTCCTGCACTGGGGGGCAATTAATATCACAGAATCATTGAATGGATTGTGTTGGAAAAGCCCTCCCAGATCATCAAGTCCAACCCTTGGGCCAACTCCAGTCCCTTTACCAGATCATGGCACTCAGTGCCACAGCCAAGCTCACTTGAAAAACCTCCAGGGATGGGGAATCCACCCCCTCTCTGGGCAGCCCATTCCAATTCCTGATTGCTCTCTCTGCAAAGAATTTTTTTTTATGAAACATTTATCTTTTTGATCATCTTTTCTGTCCAAGGGTCACTCTCCAGGTCCTACAGGTATTTCCATAAAATGCCTTCCTTGTGTACATGTGGAAGATTCTTGCAGATGAGGAGCAAGGATTTTGCTTTTGTGTGCCTTGTTCCTTGCTCTGTTCCTTCTTGCATTTGCAATCTGTTTTCCCAGAGCTCTGAGTTGTCCAGAAAATCGGTTTGGTTGGTGCTTCCTGAGAGCATGGATGGCTGGGAATGCTCAGGGTTGCTGGGTTGTCATCACTAATCCAAGGCATTTTTAAGTGTCCATCTGCCTGTTTTCATGGAGAGGGCAGTTCTGCAGGCAGTCCATGCCCCAGCACTTTCTGCCTTTTTGCCTGACACTTATTTTTTAAAGTACTCCTGTTACTTCTGTTGGAAGGATTTGGCAATTTTCCAGAACGGATTTTATAAATAGACTAAGTCCATGGCCTGACTTTTTATGTTTATTATGAAAACATACTAAAATGCTATATTTACATTTGTTTTATCTCGAGGCAGAATTTTAATCATCCTGTTGCATAATCATTTTTGACCTTTAAAAACACAGTCTGGCCAATTTTTCTCTCATATAAAAAAAACCAATAAAAACTGCTTTTCTACAAGAAACACTTGGCCATGAACAGATATTTTAGTTTTAAGAGTCTCTTTGCAAGTTTGGTGTTTAAATTAGAAGTCACTGAATGATCCTGACATGATTTTCCGTGCTAACCAAAGGGAGAATGTGTAGGACAATAGATTAAATTGGCCTGCAGTATTGCTGTATTGACATTTCAGTCATTACAGATGAGCATTTGTAGCTGGGGAACCTTTTTAACTGCTCTGT
This sequence comes from Sakesphorus luctuosus, assembly GCA_013396695.1. Taxonomy (NCBI): domain Eukaryota; kingdom Metazoa; phylum Chordata; class Aves; order Passeriformes; family Thamnophilidae; genus Sakesphorus; species Sakesphorus luctuosus. Next base: position 490,192 of record VWZD01004976.1, on the reverse strand, counting down.
GTGATCCACTGCAGGCAATGCTCAGTTTGAAGGGGGAAGAATCCTCCTCTGGTGGGTTTGGATCCTTACAAGAGGAGATGTTTTTCTGATTGAACTGCTTGTTATTTGATCGTTGGAGAGATCAGGAGTTGTTACACAGAGTCCTGTGAGAAGAACTTCCATGGAATTGGAATAGGAAAAGGCAAACAGTAGTTCTTGTGCTACAGAAGTTTGAGAAAGGGTTAGAGTGTTCTTATTGATGACAGGGTTTTATGATTACATTTGAAGCATGATGATCAAATGAACAAAAGTAATTTAAAGTGCCCCCTATTTCTGTGAGTGTCTGAAGATGAGGTGCAGCAACTGCTGCATTTTCCTTCTGCTCCAGTGGCCAAATCACATCTTTGACTCAGTCCCATCAGGGAACATCCTGACTCATGAAGCTGTTTCTTCCTATTTGTGCTGCAGGAATGACTCAGGCCTGCCTTTAGATTATTATTATAGGTTTGTTTGTTTTCTCTTCAGAAGGGAATTCCTGATCTCATTTCACTCTTATGGACTAAGTGTTGTCTCAGTATTGAGTCTTCTCCGAGGCCAGTTGATGTGTTTTGCCTTCAGCTGGAGAAAGGAGAAGGAGATGAGTTTGATGTGCTGACCTGGTTTTATTGTTCTGCAATATTTGCAGCAAGAGACATCTTGGGAAGGTGGGAAGGTTACAGCATTCCTGTAGATTGGATTGTGGAGTAACTTGGAATAGCAGGGAGTTCAGGGTGTTCTTGATCCCCAAAAGCCAAAAGAAAAGATCCTTCCTTCCTCACCTCAGGACTTCTCTCTAGGGATTTTGGGTGTTTCATCTAACAGAACTGTGACTCTTGCTCTAATTGACATGTGTGGTTTGGCTCAATAAGGAGATCAGCTGTTGTTAGACCAGGCAAAGAAAATCTTGACCCAGGCAAAGGTTTATTAAAAATGTGCTTTGAGATTCCCCCTCCTCATTTGTGCTTCCAAAGCAGAAAGCTAAACCGGAATCTGTATCATTAACTCAGCCACAGTCAGTTTTTCATGGCAAAATGTGGAACATACACTGCAGCTTAGGTGTGTTTGTGGCCACAGAAAGCTGTAAAAAAACAACCTTAAATGTCTGTGTCCTGATGTTGCCAAATGTGCAAAGAAAGAACTTGGCTCCAATCCCAATGTGTTAAGTGGTTTTACAGGACACTGTTCCAGGTCTGCAAGTCCACTGAGCACAATATCGAACCTCACTCAATTTCTGCCTGGCTGGAGCTCTTTATGGAAGTGATATTAAATCTTTTCATTAGAGCAGGCTCTGATGGCTTGTTTGTCTGACAGAACTACATTTTCTATTTGTAGTTTCTGAGCTTGCCCTACTGAGATGCAGAGCTGTGCTGTGAGTTTAGGCAGCTCAGCTAATACTGTTTATTTGCTCCTTAAGGCTTTTAAGTACTAATTCTCTTCACTGAGTGTTAAAAGTCCACCCCACAGTAAAACTTCTGTGCATGTTGTGTTGGTATCTGCTAAACATCTCACCAAATTCTGTGCACTGAGTCCTTGAGGTGCTGGTTTGTTACTGTTGGCAGAAATGTTTGTCAGTGGCAGTGCCTGGAGGAGGCTGGAGTTGGTTACCAGGTTTTGGCTGCGTTTTGAAATCTGCATTAAGGGATAGAGTAAGGAGGATTTAATATAGTATATAATGCAGGTAGGAAAGAAGTATTGCAGTTTGCAATTCTCAAGATTTCACAAAAATATTCCTGCTGATGAAACCTCTTCAGGGCTCTGATTTAGGATGTACAGAAACAGAAGAGCCAAATCACACAGTCATAGATAATGTACTGCTTTAAAGGAAAGGTCTTGTAGCAAGAGGATCCTAATTTATCTTTTTATGTACCCCTGCAGGTGTTTGCCTTTGATCACTGCTTCTGGTCCATGGATGAATCAAACACCACAAAATATGCAGGTAAACTGTTTTCTGTACTTTGGACAGTGTAAATAATTTGCAGATATGAGAGTTTGGGCCTTGGTTTTGTGGACTTGGATTTGGGGGTTTTTTACATTTTGTACTGTGATGCTCAGGTGATTTCTTCACAGAAGCAGGCTTCTCATTTTTACAGGATTGAGTCACCTGAGATGAGCTCAGTTGGTTAAAACTTGGCTGTAACAATGCCAAGGTCATGGGTTCAATCCCCTGTGTGGGCCATTGACTGAAGAGTTGGACTCGATGATCCTTGTGGGTCCTTCCAGCTCAGAATAGTCTGGGATTCTGGGATTCTGTGAACATGAAAGCATTTATACATCCTGGTCTGTGATTCTGGGATCTGCACAAAACAGTTATCAGGACTCTGTGATTCAAATGTGAGCGAGAGCCCCTCAGGTGAGAAGGAATAATCCAAGTTTTAAGGTGCCCACACGTTGTTCAGGAGGGATCCATTTATATCTAAGCTATAAAGTTGTGTTCTTTTTTGATCACCTGGAAGAGCCTCTTGTGATGATTTGTTTCGGTCACTTAAAATTTCATTTCTGCATCAGAAGTTTCCTCTGAGTGATGCTGGTGATGAATGTGTGTGTTTTCAGTGCTCTGCATCTCTGTGTGTGGGAGGGGAATAAAGGGTGTTCTCAGACAGTGTGGTTGGGTCAGGTCTTTTAAATCCTGATTGTTCAGATCCTTAGTGTGTTCTGAGCAGTCAGCTTTGTGACTCCTTCCTTCCAAAAGCTGGATAATCCATGCAAGGTTGGAGTTTTCTCATAACTGGATTTGTGTATTAGGATATTCATATTTTATAAGAGGACTTCTTATGGTAGAGAGAGCTCTGAGTGCTGGAGTCTCAAGGCTGGGGGCCATGAAAGGAAACAAACAAACCAGGATTCAGCTTAGATGTTATTATGAAGTTTTGTGGCCCATAAGATCTTGAAGGTTGATAGGGTTAATTACCTCAGAGTTTGAGACTGGTGATCTCATAAATGAGTTGTCACATATGTGTGTTAAATTATATCTCTGACTGCTGGGATTAACCCACTGCAGGGAAGGGAGAGACCAGAGAAACGCCCCTAACCAGTCAAACTTGTTTCTGTCTCATCTCCAGGTGAATCCAGGGGGGTTCCAGGGCTCTTTATTTTGAAATTTTTAAATTTTTAAACTAAATCTCTCTCTCTCTCCAGCCTGTTTCAGAAGTTGCAATTGAACATGAATTATCTGAAGTTTTATTATCTGTATATAGATCATCCTTGTGCTGATCTCTGGAAAGTTGTGGTGTGCTTCTCTTCCATTTTTCTTATTGTTCAGAAGGCTTTGAGGTGTTTGGTTTTCTTTTTGCATATTCCAGTTAATATTCCTGAATGGAGGGAAAAAAAAAGAAAACCAAATCAGGGTGGGTTTTTTCTTAGGTTTGGGTTTTTCTGGTTTTTTTATTGGTTTTTTTTGGTGTGTTTTTGGGGGTTTGTGTATGTGAGTGGGGGTTTTTTTTCTCCTTGGGCTCGAGGCTTTGGTGTTGATTTTTTTCCTATTTAGAACTATGCTAAGAATGTGAGCTAAAAGACTTGCATACGGAAAACAATGCTTTCATTGAATTTGTTGTTGTTGTTATTGTTGTATGGTCTTGAAGCAAACTTGTGACTTCCAGCCCTCGTGTTCTAGAACACAACAAATTTGACATGGTATCAAAATAACAGTAATTAAAAAAAAACCCAAACCAAACCAAACAAACCACCAAGGTATTTCAGGCCTAAGTTACTGGGTTGTTGGTTTGTGCATGAGCTGGTGCTGTCCTGGACTATGGTACCATTTCCTTCTTTAGAGCCAACAACCCAAATGCTGAAATGGCAATATTTCAGTTTTGATATATTAGCAATATTAAGGCTCCCTAAGTCTGTCTCACAGCTTGGCCTAAGTTACTGAGCATTTTTGTAAAGCTGGGTTTGGTTGAAGCCTGAAGCTCCAACAAAACTTACATTTTCAGGCACTCTGGACTTAGTTTGCAAGCTTTATACATGTTTATTACATATACATTTACACGTATATTATACATGTTTCCTTTTAAAATAAATAAGGTATGTGCAACCAATTGAATCACTTGGAAACCACTTTTCCCTCTATCTCAGAAATACAGTGGAAGATGTGACAGTGGGAGGTTTAACAGGAGATTCTCAGGTGTGAGGCTGCTCTGTTGGTTGTTGCTCTCTGTGCAAAATCCAGTTGTGTTCATCTTGTCCACTCCTGGAAATGCACATTTGTTACAGGATCTTCAAAGCTATCACATTTGATTGGGCTGGTTTTATCTTTGACTTTGTTCATTTACCTGTATTACTACCAGCACTTATTAATATTGTTTGCTCAAGAGCGAGATTCTTGTTTGGATAAACTTAATTATGTGGGTAATTGGTATCAGTTCTCAGGCTGTGGGGAAGCAGGTCTGGCTCTGAGATGGGATGAACCATCTCTCTCTTTTACATTAAACTTATTCTGTGAGGTCTCTTCAACTCCTTTGGCTGACCATAAGGCTTATTTTGTTTGTATTAATTTTCTTTCTGTGCTCAAGTTCAGGAAATACAAGTTTGAAAGTACCTGCCTTATCTTTCCAGCACTTGAAAACATGGGAATTGTTCCTGTTGGTAGCAGAATTGCTATTTTTAGCAGATTTTTTTTCACACTGGACTGGAATCTGGGTTCTAAAATTCTAAAAGATCCTGCAATATCATTAAGAGAAATAGTCAAGGCAACCTTCTCTTTTCCAGGCTGAATAACCCCAGTTTCCAGCCTGTATTTGTGCTTGGGATTGCCATGACTCAGGTGCAGGACCTGGCACTTGGCTTAGTTGAAACTGTGTTGATTTCAGGGGAGTTGTTTTGGTTTAGTTTGGGTTTTTTGTGGTTGTTTCTTGGTTGCTTTTGGTTTTGGTTTGGTTTTTTTTTTTTTTTAGGTAGCAGGTAGAGGGAGGATTATTCTGAATACTGTTTGTTTCTGAGCAGTTTGGGGCTGTCATTCCAAGCAAGGAATGTTTCCAAACCTCTGTGTTTGTGCTTATCATCCTGTGATGCACTTCTGCACCTTTTTTTCTGGTGATTTAATTCTGAAATACACAAGTTGGGTATTTGCTAAGAATATGGACCTCTTATTGGAAAGGGGTGAAAAAGAAATCAATGAAGTAGGTTTGGGAATTTGGGTATAGGACAGAATGAATCTGCCTTGATCTGGAAGAAGGGTGAGCTTTGTGTACAGGGTGTAGTACAAGTGTTTGGAGAGTAAGCAAAATAGCTTATTATCCCATTTGTTCTTGACTTGAATGGGTCAAGAGTCAGTTGGTGGATAAAGGACACACCTGCTTGCCCTGAGAAGCTCACCCAGACCAGTAACTGCTCTGCCTTTTGCTGGAGAGGAGGATATTGAGAAATTGTGATGAGAACAAAGAATTCCTTTTACAAGCCTGGACAACAGTAAGAGCCTATTGAGGTCTGCAATGAAGTGGATTTTTAAAAGGAACAAAAGAAACCCTTCAGTTTGGGAAGGATTCAAGGGATGGCATGAACAATAACTGCTGTAGCACTCAGGCAGGTCCATTCTAAGGACCCCACACTGTATCAACTTGCCCTTGGATTTTTCCTGAACTTCCTCACCTGCATCTCAGGTTTATCTCAGCTCTGTTTCTGCAGCCTGCATTGTCCTGAAGGGCCAAGCACTTGGCTTTGATTTTTTAAGAAATATGTGTGCTTTCAGCACTTTGAGCTGCTGTATTTAAAATAAGACAAACCTGGCAATTGGCTTAAAGAACTGTACAGTTCTACCCCCTGGGAGATGGTGAGTTGTGGATTTTGAGCAGACAAGTGTCTTGTCTGGAATTGAGTAGCATTTAAGGTGTTTCTGGTCTGCAAGAAAAATACACCAGGCATTGCTCCCCTTTCCTGTAAGGGATGAGCAGGTGGGAGCTCAGTGCAGACAATGGATCTGCATTATTTCTTTGGATACTAAATGCACATGGACGTAATTCTGAATATTACAGATTTTGTAATCAGTTTGCAGACCCACTTTCAAATTCACAGGGGAAACAGTGAGGTTTCTCAGTGAAAAATATCAAAATCTCATGGATGAAAAACTTGCCTTCAAGAGTACACTGCATTAGCAAATTAATAAAATACCCATAATTGAAGCTGAGCATTTTGTGTTCTTTTCTGTGACTGCACTTAAACCCAAATCTTATTTTATTCCATGATAATTTGACTGGTTACTATAAACAACACTCTTTAATGATCCTTTTGTCTATGTTGGTATCGCTGAGTTCTTAAAATATGTAGTAAAAATACCATTTTAAAATTATGTACCAGCATCTAATTGACTTTCAGTTCGTGTTGACAGTTGGAAAATTAAGTTTCTTCTGAAAAATAAATCCAGCTTTGCCTGGGAGATTCAAACTGGGTTCTTTCCCAGATATTTAACACTAAGGGATTCTGTAGCTTATGCTTATTATGAGCATGCACAGTTTTGTAACATATAACACTAGAAGGGGAACAAATACTGTTCTTAGCTCAGCTCTGCTTGGTTTGGGTGTAACTCTCTGATCAGAACTCAGAGTAGACAACCCATTGACCCTCTTTGTGGTGTACAAATTTGGGGCTTTCATAGTAAGGAAACTGAACAAGAAAACAAAACCAAAAACAAAACAAAAAACCCCCAAACCAAAACAAACAAAAAAACCCAACAAAAACCCAAAACAAAACCAAAAAACCCCCCAAACAAAACAAAACAAAAACAAAAAAACCAAAACACAAAAAAACCCAAAACCCAACCCCCCCCAAAAAAACCATCCCAAAACACAACCCCCCAAAACAAAACAAAAAAACCCAAAACAAAAGAAATAAACAAACAAAACAAAACAAAACAAAACAAAACACAACCCCCCAAAACAAAACAAAAAACCCCAAAACAAAAGAAATAAACAAACAAAACAAAACAAAACAAAAACAAAAACAAAAAAAACCCCCAAACAACCAAACCCAACCCCTGTCTGAAATCTGCCTGGCACAGGGAGATGATTTTCAGAGCCTGAAATTCTGCAGCTGCTGTTTCAGACTAAGGATTTGGCAGAATATATCCTGGAACAGCTCTGTGGAAGTCAGACAGCCTCCTAATATGCATTTCCTGCCTGAATGTCATTGGAATGCTTTTATCTGGGTTCCAGTATCACCTTGCCACAGGGGGAAAAGAAACCTGAGGCCAGTTCCCAAGAGAACAACTTCTAATATTCCTGCAAGGTCTTTGTTGTGCTTCCCATGGCCCAGGTCACTAATGGGTTTCATTGCAATTCTCTTCCAGAACTCTCCTGGGTATAGTTTGTGATTAAATAATGCACATTACTTGCAAAACCAAGAGGTAAATAATAAAAAATTTAGACATCCATGTTATTTTCTAAGCATTCAACTTCCATGGCATCTTTTGAAGAACTGCAATCAGCAATAGAATTCAACTGCTACACTGTGTTCAGGCAACAGTTCTGAATTTGTCACTCAGTTGTGTGTGAAATCACTTGGTCATTCACCAGGGCTCTCAATAGAAAAAAAAATAACATGCAAGCCTCTTTTATTCATGTTTTCAGTTAATTTGAGTATGTTATTCTATTTATAATAAGCAAACCCAATTGTTTTCTAGGTCAAGAAGTGGTGTTCAAGTGCCTTGGAGAAGGAATTCTTGAAAAGGCCTTTCAGGGATACAATGCTTGTATTTTTGCCTATGGACAGACAGGTGAGTGTCCTGTGCTAAAGGGGAAGAACACTCTGTGAGAAGAACAAAACAGAAATATTAAGCTAGATAACATTGAAAAATTGTATTTTGAAATATAATATTATATATGAAGCATTTCTCACAGCCAGTGACAACATAAGAGTTTTAAAAGCACCTGGGTCAATATAATCCTGTTTGCTGCTTTTTGGGAATGTTTTCACAGCCTAAAAGGAGTAGTTCCTGCTGAAGGCTGTCAGTCTCTTATGTTTGTGTTCCAAGGGGTCCCAACTAATGTTCCTCCTGAAAGAAACCTTTAAGATAATTTGTCTTTTTGTTTGGCTGCACCAAGAGCAAGTTACCTGTCTGGAATAGCATGTCATGTTCTGATATGTGTTTCTGGAGGAAAAAAAAGAGAATTAAAACATGTGCTTCTTGAACAAATGAGTAAGTCAGAAATTGCACTCTAAAGCATTTCCCTCTCCTTTTTTCCCTTTAGGTTCAGGAAAATCCTTTTCAATGATGGGCAATGCAGAGCAGCTGGGTCTGATCCCACGGCTCTGTTGTGCTTTATTTCAGAGAATCTCTGGGGAAGAAAATGAATCTCACACTTTTAAAGTCGAAGTCTCCTATATGGAAATCTACAATGAGAAAGTCAGAGACCTGCTTGACCCAAAAGGGTGAGTGAAATGGTGACTGGTGGGAATCAACTGCAACATTAGGAGACCATCCTTAGGATGCAAACTAAATACTGGATGAAGTAGTTTAGCACCAGAAAGCAGGATGTGTGAAAATAAATTCTGGGGTATTTTTGCCATGGGATCCAAACAGTATTCAGGTAATAATTTTCATCAGTTATAAGGGATTTGAAGCTTATTTACAGCCCAGTTCTCATGGTTTAGGTGTTGAACTCTTTGAATGTGGAAGGGTGACACTTGGAATATACTCAGGCATTTCTTTTCTTTTGTCCACACAGAAACACTGATTGGGCTCTTTGGCTTGGAGATTTCTATGTAAGAGGCAGCTTGACAGGGTTTTTTCAGCTGAATATTGTTATGTGTGGTATAGATTTTGATTCTTGAAGATAATTTCAGAAGGTGAAGAGGTGTACAAGTTAGTTAAAAAGGCAGAATTGAGACTTACCTGGTATGTGTCAATAACATGTAGAAAATGCAAGAAGAATTGAAGCTTCTGAGGGGAGGATTTTTAGTTTCCTTTTTATTCTTTCTGCCAAATAAGGTATTTCAGGTTTTGTTGCAGTCACATATGCTGGGGTGGGAGGGTGCATTAAAAATAATTCATATTTATAGATTCAAACCAGTTAGATTGGTTTGAGTCTTTATTGTTACAAATTCTGGAATCCTTTTTTGCTCCTGTGACAATTGGAAAGGACGTAAATTGACTTCTGCTCTATAAAACATACCTATTTGATCCAACAGCTTTTGGATATCCACAGCAGATTGTACATAAAGTCTGTTTTATCCCACAGGAGTCGTCAGTCCCTGAAGGTCCGAGAGCACAAAGTGTTGGGACCGTACGTGGATGGTCTGTCCCAGTTGGCTGTCACAAACTTTGAGGTGAGTCTGAACCCCTGACAAGTTTATAAATAACACCTGTGTACACAAACAGCCAGAATATTATAAGAAATGTATCTGATATCAGTGGTATCTCACTATTTTGCAGGTTTCAATGTGTATAGCGTATACCATGAACACAATGTTTGCTTGACACAGGAAATAGGAGGCTTCTAAAATAAGAATATTAGTCTTCCAGCATGAATTTCTTTGGGTTTGTTGTTGAATACTGCCTTCTGTTTTATATAGGTGATTCATAACTTAAATCACAACACCATCTGAGCTTACTTGATTCACCAAAACACAATCAAATAAATCAATATTGCAGAAGCCAGTGAACTACTGTAGCTGTAAGGGAAATAATTAAAGCACTTCAGTTTTATGCATGGGCCTCTTTTTTATGAGGAAACTGATTTGGAAAATTTTTTTTAAATGTTTGCTCTTTGTGTAGTGTTGTGTGAAAACCATTGTGACTTTTTCTTGGGGATTTTATTTTACTGAAGCATCTGTGCATATTATAGAGTTATAAGAACTGCTTTTTCAGTTTTTATGATGAATTGCTTCCTTTGGAAGCCCACCTTCTTTGCTCAAACTCTACTAAGTGTGGTTCATGCTCAGTTTTTGGCTGATGACTTCTGAAACTCTTTTGGAAGGCTCAGCCAGCACATACATCAGACTGAGCACAGTTTTACACATGTGGAAAGGTGCAGGCTCAAGGGAGGTAACATTTCCAACCAATTAAGTGAAGACAGAATTAGTGCAGTTCAGGAAAGAGATGCCCTGTGTTCACTTCCATAAGTGGCCTGATTAGTGGCATTAAAAAATACGATTTTTAGTGTGGATGTTGCCAGCATATTTCAGCAGCAGATAAGGAGAAGGTGCATTGACTGTAATTGCTGGACTTTTAAGTGCAGCCCTTCAAATTGAACGTTGTTCTGTGGACTTGCCCTCTGTGCCACCTCAACCACATCCCAAAACGTGCAAAGAACTTTCTCGTTGCTTCTACCCTCCCTTCCTGCTCTGTCTCACAGGCACACACCCTTCCATCTAGATGGGAATTCTGTCCAGCAAGCACAATAGTTGCCTTTATCCTAACATCACTTTTTGCTCTTTTTTGCCCCAGGATATTGAGTCACTGATGTCAGAGGGAAACAAATCCCGGACTGTTGCTGCAACCAACATGAACGAGGAGAGCAGTCGCTCTCATGCTGTGTTCAACATCATAGTGACTCAGACCCTCTATGACCTGCAGTCTGGTGTATGTATTTTAATTTATGAAGTGGATTCTTCTTTTTCCTTCCTCTTCTACATACATATCTGCTGAGCTGTGCTTTGACCTTGTGCTTGGTGCCGTGGGGTGCAGTGATCACAGTTGAGGGAACCCTGGAGGAGTGAGGAAGCACACCAGATAAACCAAACATTTGGATCACTTTATAAGGTTCTATTGCCACCATGAAACCTTTGTAGGTCTTAACTGTGGCTGGAGTTGATGTGTTTTAATGTCCCACTCTGCCCGTAAGGTTATTGATTGTAGAATGGATTGGGTTGGAAAAGACCTCCGAGATCATCAAGTCCAACCCTTGGGCCAACTCCAGTCCCTTTACCAGATCATGGCACTCAGTGCCACGGCCAAGCTCAGCTGAAAAACCTCCAGGGATGGGGAATCCACCCCCTCTCTGGGCACACAGCTGATTCTGCTTCTTTACTGCTTCAGGCCTTTACTGTGAAATATATGGATGACTTTTTTAGAGCTATAAAAATTCTGACAATTCCTTCTCCTCTCATATCTTGAATTTAACACTGTAACCCGCATTATTCTGAAGAACATTGTTTCATGGTGCCAGTGTCACACATGCCAGTGTTTCTAAGCTGGTGTTCTCCCATGTCCCATTTGTGCAGAATTCTGGAGAGAAGGTCAGCAAGGTCAGCCTGGTGGACTTGGCTGGCAGTGAGAGAGTGTCCAAAACAGGAGCTGCAGGAGAACGTCTGAAGGAAGGCAGCAACATAAACAAGTAAGGCATCAGGATACACAGATTGCAAAGCCTGATCTTGAAGGAATCCCTGTTGTTTCCTTGGCCTCCTCTGCTGGTGTGCCTGTCACAGCTCGGCCCAAATGAACTTCATCAGAAGCAGTTCAGTATGGCTCTTGGAGCTGCTCTGTGCTGAGCACCACGTGTTTCCTCCCTTTGGCGCAGAGATCCTGATTCATGCTTGACTCAGAGGAGGGCCAGATGAATTTTATCTGGAAAAAGTGACAGCAGCACTCTTTAATTAAGCATCTACCTTTTGTGATTCATTCACTCATCCGCCCTGTCCCCAGGCTCTTGAGTTTGTCTCATCATCTGCTCAAGGGAGAATGCAGAGTTGCAGAGTTGAATGGCTTTGTTCCAACAGGAATTAAAACATGTAAGGATATAATGCACAGTTTAAGAAAATCGGCTCAGAATGAAGCTCTGTTGCTTTAGCATTGCCTTGGGCAGTCGTGCTCAAGCCATGGAAAGTTTCAAAGCACTTTTTTAGCCGTAATTGCTGTGTTATTGTCCAAAAGCAAGAATTTAGCACATTATTACCACTGTCTTAAATATACTAATCTGGGAAATAGAGAGACTGACTGTTGCATTTAAAGCTACTGGATTTTCAATTCAATTTTAAAATGTTACAAAATATTTTGGTGTTTTAAGTTAACAATGACAGCCCAAAGTGTGTATGAACAGCATTCATACTTGGAATGATTTGAATTTACCTCATGCTGAGTTTGAACATGTTTGCTCTTTCTAGCTGAGTTTCTCATCTACTTTATGTTTAGTGCATCATAGTTGTAGCCACAACCAGTGTAGTCCTGGTGAAACAAAAATATGAGGCTCTGTTTGCCTAATGGCAGACTTTGTAACCTTATGCCACAGGTTACTTAGTCGTGTTCACGTTGGTTTTACTTGAAACTCTTATTTTGCATAAACAAAGGTGAAAATAAATGTTTCTTTCTAATCCTTGGGAAAGAATTTGAATGCCAACTCTCCTAACAGCTATTAACAAATAGTAAGTGTAGCTGTAGATACAGAAAGATTTCAGGTGTTTTTTTCCTATTAGGATGTTTATTCAATGTTAAAGTTGTCTGGGATCATTGCAGTAGGGGGTGGTTGTTTTGCCCATGCTGAGCCCCTTTGACAGTACAGGACTTCAAATAAAAGCACCCAACCTTTCTAGAAAAGAAAAGATTTTAAAAAGAACAATGGACAGCTCTTCATTTCCAATTCAATTAAATTCTATATGGTATAAGTCTTTATTACTTAGTCCATTTATTAAGCATTCTCTATGAAATATCTTTTGAAACTGGTGGGCAGAAGAGAATTCTTAGTACTGTGCTTGGTGTCTTCTCTTAAATTTTTGCTTTTCAGGCTTTAATGAATGACTTTTTAAGCCTCACAATTGATGGGACATATTTTATCAGACTAGTTTTTCAGAGAACATAGTGTGTGATCTTCTTTAGGGTGTGATGCATCTTACTCATTAGGGAAAGGTAATAATCTTTTCTGGAGTGATGTTGTGTATTTAAACCATAAACCTTACTATGTCAGCTCCTTTTCTTATCATTTTTCTTCTATAATAAAAGCAGTGACATATATTGGTAGCACATGTTTAGCTCAGGATATTCTGTGAAACAAGGCAGAGATGTGTCATTTTGTGTCAACATAAAGTTGTAGTAGAGATTCTTCTGAGTTTTTTTTCTCAGAGCTGACCTGGAGTTGTCTTAGGAAAGGAGTTTTTTGGGAGACTTGCCATACCTCATAGGAAGGTTCCTCCACACATCTGCTGGTTCCCATACCCGCTGTAGAAAGGGAGATGCTTAACAACAATTTGTGGTGTAGTCAAAGAATTTCTAGAACAGTAGGAGGAGGAAGCAGAATAAACAAGCTGTCAATTAGTGCCTCCAAAAAAACCACTTTCTCTGAGCAGTCTGCAGTTTTAACTCTGATTAGAAAAATCAGAGCTGTTACCATTTTAACTTGAGAACAAAAAGAAACCTTTAAATTGTAGGTGGGACAAGGAACGGGTTGGGACAGGTCTGGCTTCAAACTGATTTGAGGGAGGGTTTTTGTATTCAGAATTAACTAATAGAGAAGTGGATTCTGCTTGTGAATTGTGCAGAAGTGGTTGGAATGGGGGTCATTTTGGGACATTTCCCCTCTGTGGTGGGGAAGCACCACTGGCCTTTGGGTGCTGCTGACTCTGTGCCATGGTGAGTCTGTGCCAACCTCCCAGTGCCCACCAGCAAGGGCAGCCTGGCCATGCCTGAGGAACAGGGACAAGGAGAACTGGGTAGAAATGGCACTTTGCTGTAATTTTGCCCCACTTAAGTCCCCTCTGCTGCTTCTGAGCTGTCTGAGTGTGCTGAGCACTGTGGGTTTGGACCTTCTGGTTGATTCATTATAAATGAGTAGCATGAGATAGGATCAAAGTAATGACAGATCTCTGATGCCTCATTCAGCATCAAGCAAAGCAGCCTCTGAGTCCTGTAATTATTTTGCTGCCATTTCTTTTGCTGCTTTCCTTAAAGTCTTAAACAGCTTCGTGTTATGAAATCTCAGAGTGCATGAATGACTCCAGTTTGGCTTTTATTGCAGATGTTAACACTTAGCCTTGAAATAAAATCAGTATTATCACATTTTTTAATCCCATGTTAGTACCCTGTAGCTTGTAATTTCCTGTTCATTAAAAGGCAGTGCCCATAACTCAAATTGGTGTTTCAGCCCTGCTGTGAAATAGTTTTCCATCATAGGTTTTTTTGAATCCCTGTTCTTCCTATTTCTCTTCTGACAGTCTGTTTCTTCCCCCACCCTCAGGGTTTGGCTTTGGTTTTCATTTCCCTTATGCCAAGAGGGAAAGAGGCCTCAGAGGACAACAGTCCAGGGAGTTTTTTTGATTTATTCCCTGTGAGGGTGGCCTGGCTGTGCTGGAGGGGGTGGCTCCAGAGCACCCTCCCATTTGCTCTCACATGTTTAGCAACTTGTCATCTCTGTCTGTGGAGAGCAGAGACTGGAGGCAAGAATTAATTCTCCCTTTCCCCCACAAACCTTCTGAAGTTATTAGGCTTTTCTTCAGGTCACAAAACTGTAATTGTCTTTTTTTTTTTTTTGTGAATTTCTCAGAGCTGAATTGGAAAGTTATCCTACAGACAAATTTACAGAATAGAGAGCTCTCTTGGGAGATCAGGTTCCATACCCTCCCCTTAAATTTATTTTTATTTTCATTTTCTTCTCAGGTCTACTCTATATTAATATTCAATATTTTGTGACTTGTATAATGTTTTTTGTTACCCTAGTCTTGGATATCTTCCTTGACATATTCTTCTGCAACCCTCTTGTCATTTTATAAGTGTTATTTCTGAACCACTGGCAGTTTCAAGCAGCACTCGGGCTCTGTTACAGGAATTGTGCAAATGCTGCCTATTAACTAAAATACTATCACTTTTCTGAAAAGAAAACCCAAACAGATGTAGTGGAACAGTACAATTAAAGATTTATTTGACTATGTAATTGCAGTGCTGGTGAAGTTTTCTTTAGTATTTACAGAGTAGCTGGATATTTGAGTGTGAGTATGACATGAGGAGGCTCTTGGGCTTCAGCAATGTCTGTTTTAAAACCCTTTGGGCATCTGTTTAACGTTCTCAGGCTCCTCAACCGGCTCATTATCTTAAACACACTCACCCCAAGAGCTCTGGTGTCACTTAAAATTTACACAGGGTTGTATAAGAATTAGCCCATATAATGCACATCTGCTCTGCCCAGCTTGTTAGTGCAGTTACCCCTGCTGGCAGAAGTTGTGTATGTACCAAAATGAACAAATTAGCTGGTTTTTTCCCAACTCTAGAGTGGCTTTCTGTTGAGCAATGGACTAGCTGATCTCCTGTGGCCATTTCCAGTGTAAACTATTCTATGATATTTTAAAAATGGGATGTGAAGTTCTGCAGAGCAATCCCTTTTTCTGTGTTTTATTAAATCTACATCTGGAATATGTGTTAAAGCTGTTCTGCTGTTTGGCATTTATAGATCACTCTCAACACTGGGCTTGGTTATCTCATCACTTGCTGACCAAGCAGCAGGGAAGGGGAAAAACAAGTTTGTGCCTTACAGAGACTCTGTACTCACTTGGCTTCTCAAGGTAATGTATATTTTCCATTCACCATGTTCATAAGATGTCAACTTAGTAGTTTGTAGGATCATTGTAGGATTCCTCTGTTTACACAGACTTCTCATCCTTTTTTCAAAGAGGTTGGGGAAGGAACTCTCAGAGCTATAAGTTATTCCAAGTAATATGGACATCTAAGTGTGTTAATTCTGTGTAAAATCCCACTTGACTGGTTTCAGTTGTAATGGAATCAAAGGTGGTAGAGGTGGCTGGGAATGTTTTTGGAACATCCTGGTTAGTTTATATTCAGAGTATTTTTAACCCTCCCAACTTTCTGTGGCTGCACTTACAGGACAACTTGGGAGGGAACAGCCAAACTGCCATGATAGCCACAATCAGTCCAGCAGCAGATAATTATGAAGAAACTCTCTCCACTCTGAGATACGCAGACAGAGCCAAGAGGATCGTGAATCACGCCGTGGTGAACGAGGATCCAAACGCCAGGGTCATCAGGGAACTGAGGGAAGAGGTGGAAAAACTCAAAGAACAGCTCTCCCAAGCTGAGGTAACATCACTCACAACACAATATAAACTGAGTTTCCCAAGCAAATTTAATGTAGAATCAGAATCCCAGACTATTCTGAGTTGGAAGGGACACACAAGCATCATCGAGTCCAACTCTTCAGTCAATGCCCCACACAGGGGATTGAACCCATGACCTTGGCATTATTACAGCCAAGTATGTCCAATTCTGTCTGCAAGACCAGTTTTCTTAGAAAATGAGAAAGAGTCTGGCAGCCATTCCTTTTTCTTTTATTTATTTTTAAATAACTAACCTTTTTTCCTCAATCCACCATAATGTGTGCTTATTTTTAATAACTTTTAAATAAGGACAGCATTGTACTGATGGTGATCCATGAAAGACTAGACAGTTCTTGAGTTCAAACAATAATTGATGCAGCACAGAGCAGGGCTAACATACAACTTCATTGTGTGCACTTGGTAACAGAATTTTTTCTTTTGCATTGGTTGACTGTATAGGATCCCAAATAGAAATGTGAGACGTTATAAATCTGGTATTGGACCACAAAATATGGGACATTTCGCTCTGACGTTTGGGAAAATCTATTCAAAAATTGTCAAAAATGCAACACTGAAAACCATCAACAGTTCACTTCACTACCTTAATAGTTAACACTGTGTATTTGATGCTTATCTTAGATTTATATTCTAATTGATGAGTAAAGTGTATGGGTAGGATAGTTTGCTTGGTGATATCTGGACAAATTAGGCACTTAACAGGTAGGAAAACACTTTTATCTTTTCAGGCAGGACACAAAATACTGCTGGAAAAAGAACAGAAATGTGTTTGAGGGTAAATTTGTGTACTGTTTAAACTTCATGTTCCTTTAAGGAATAGTGTTCCTCATATGAGCAGTTCCTTACAGACTGAAATGGGAAAAATCAGCTTTAAGGAAAAGGAGCCATTGACTTCCTTCATAAATAATAAGATGTTCTAATCCCTTATTTTAAATTAGAAAATATTGTGTTGTTAATTATATTGGCAGCTGAACCCAATCAGTAGGAAGGTGTCCAAAGTATTACTAATTTTTTTTTTTAAGTGTTTTCTTTTCTACCTTCTGTTAAAAACAGTTACACAGAGTTCCAGGCCAGGCTGCTGAATTGTTCCTTGGCACTGGCTGTGTCCAAGCCCTTTGCTTTTGTTTTGTGTTCATTCCATCAGCCTCTGCACCTCTGTGGATCTGGGGCTGTTTCAGATCTGAACCTGTCACAGCTTCTTTCTGTCCTTTGCAAGTGACCTATTTCTTCATCTCCTGCCATGAAAAACCTGGTGAAGAAATCTATAGTAGCAATCTATACTTATTTTCTTTGATATTATGTTGGTGCCTTTGTGCAAAGCAGACTTTGCAGTGGGAAGAGTCACTGAGGGGTTTGGGAATTTTTCTCTTTTAGGCCATGAAGGCACCAGAGCTGAAGGAAAAATTGGAAGAATCTGAAAAACTAATAAAAGAGCTCACAGTCACTTGGGAAGAAAAGCTAAGGAAAACAGAAGAAATTGCACAGGTATTTCAGCAATTGTGAGGAGAAAAGCCAGATAGTCATACAGTGCCAGTCAGCTGAATTTCATGAGCTTTAGTTGACTGTTTAGTAGCTGTTTTCCCCACCAGCTATTTCAAATTCCTCTACATTTTTGTCTTTTCCCATCATTTCTAGTTTTGGGGTGGGTTTGTTTGTTTGTTGGGGATTTTATAAGTCTAAATTTCCTTAGACTAAATCTAGCTGTGCCATGATATCATTGATAAGACCTGATATTTGATTTTAAAATAAAGCATCAAAATATGTTTAAGCAGGTAATTTCTTTATTAAGACCACAGTGGATCTGGGATGTGTTTCTCTTAAAGTGACTAAGAAAGTGAAGAATTACAAATGGATCAGAATCGTGGGTGGTATTTGTTGCTTTGGCTTTTAGTGATTTCCTAACCATAGAAGGAAAATGCATACATGTAGTCACTAATGTTTGTTTATTATTATAATTATTGTATTTAAAATAAGACTTCTGGATTCCAGTGTACTTTTTGATCATTTCCACCATCTGTGCTTTGTAGAATAAGCATTTTTGGTTTTCTTTTCTAGTCCTGATATTCCAGAAGAATGTTTTGGTGCAAACACTATGTAAAAAAAC
>VWZD01004976.1:452430-472051 GCA_013396695.1 Sakesphorus luctuosus | reverse complement strand
AGGAAAATGGCCAGGGGAAAAACCAAACCAAACCAACCAACCAAAAAACCCCGACACCCAAACTGTAGCAAAACAAAAGACACATGTGGTGTGATCAGGTAGATGCTTTAGCTGAATTAATAATAAAACTGCAAAAGAATAAGCATGCTATTTTCTAAACTATTTATGACTGTGATTATCTTTGAACTAATTGGAACTGAGACTCCTTTTTTTACTAACAGACTCAAAGCCTCACTGTGTCACTTACAAGTAGCTCTAATAGCAGAGCTGCTTAATGAGTCTAATAAATTTAATAGGAGTGCTTAAGGAGGTTAAGTCTCCTTAAGCACTTTGGGGAAGCAGGTGTTTGAGGAGCAGATCTGACTTTTTGTGGTTGGTGTGTGAAAATAAATCGTATTGACCCTGTGGTATTATCAGTGTCTGGTACTGAGCAATGAATGCGTGTGCATCTTCAGCTTTGGTTGCTCTGGGCTTGTCTCTTAGGCAAGATGAACCTGGTTTTGTGCTTGCAGGAGAGGCAGAGGCAGCTGGAGAGCATGGGAATATCCCTGGAGTCTTCAGGCATCAAGGTGGGGGATGACAAGTGTTACCTGGTGAACCTGAATGCAGACCCTGCGCTCAATGAGCTTCTGGTTTACTATTTAAAGGTAAGGATGGGAAAAGGGGGATTACACAGAACAAAAGGACACTTTCTTGGAAATTCTGCCTCAATTAGTTGCAGCCAAATAGGATAGACCTCCTCCTGCTGTTTAGGCTTTGGTTCTCCCTTTGCAGTTCAGCTTTGCTGTATTCCTGAGTGATCTCCTGATTGCCAACAGTGCTAAAAGTGCTCAGTGTGTGCCAGTGTCCATTCCAATTCTAGTTTTTCCAGACAGCATAGAATTGCCTTCTGAGCTGAACTTAAAGCAGGAGCCTCATGTTAGGTGCTGCTTCTTGTTAGGGAGCTGAGGATTGCTTTAAATATTCAATGAGTTTATAATAAAGAGATGATGTTTAGGAGTAACCAGTATGAGGAGTGTAGTCTTCAATGACAGAAAAGCTTATGAGAAAGGGGGGTTTAAAAAAGCACTGTTAAAAATTTACAGAAATATGTTTTCCTGATATTATTAACTCTCATATCATTCTGTTTAGCACAGTCTCATGTCAAAGTGGTGTGAAATACACACCAAGTAAGTTTGACAGGAAACATGAGCTGCTTGTCAGTAATAAATGAAAGACTATCCTGTCTATTTTTACAGCTACTTTTCTGCTTCAGTGACTAAGATAGGACTTCTTTATTTGAATACTGGCAAATAAAGTACTGCTCAAACAACAACAAAATAAACTCTTTCAGCAGAACTTAAAATATGGCTTGAAATTATGTAGAGAGTATTTGGTTGAGTTGCTGTATAGATGTTTTCTGAAAAGCAGGCAACTCTGCACCTTGTTTTACTATCCATGCTCTCCTTTTAAATATGCCTGTATGACATGGCTGGTTTTCTTCACTCTTTTTGTGTTTATTACTTGTGTGCAGGCACAGTATGAGAATATTTTAAAAAGCAGAATTTGTGTGTCAGCTGCTTTATTTTGCTTTATTTATAACTGTGAAGATGCAGTGCAGAACAACAATTCATGTGTGCCTGTTGGTCCTCAGAGCTCTTAGTAACACCTTGTTTTGTAGGATCACACAAGAGTGGGTGCAGATACCTCTCAGGATATCCAGCTCTTTGGCATAGGAATCCAACCAGAACACTGTGAGATTGACATTGCTTTGGATGGAGAAGTTACACTCACACCGAAAGAGAATGCAAGGTAAGGAAGATCAGCAGCACTTCCCCCTGTAGTGTTTGCTTTTCTTTGCCAGAAGACAACTTTCATGCACCTTTAGTTTACTTTACATAGGCAGGAATATCTTATGTTCTGGTCAATGAGGAGCTTCAATATAGTTGACTTTAACAAATAGAAGTGAAATTCAGTGATTAAAACTAAGATTTCCCCACACATGTGCACAGGCTGTCAGTGGTTTGGCATCACAGGGAGGGATTTGGTAGGAATGAGGAGGCTCAAAGGAGACCTTATCACTCTCTACAGCTACCTGAAAAGAGGTTGTAGCCAGATGGGGATTGGTCTCTTCGCTAAGGCAGCCAACAGCAGGACAAGGAGGCACGGGCTTAAGCTCTGCCAGGGGAGGTTTAGGTTCCTGATATCAGGAAGAAGTTCTTTCCAGAGAAAGTAATCAGGCACTGGAATGGCCTGCCCAGAGATGGGGTGGATTCCCCAACCCTGGAGGTTTTTAATGTGAGACTGGACGAGGCACTCAGTGTAATCAAAGTGGGATTGGATTAAGGGTTGGACTTGATGATCTCAGAGGTCTCTTCCAACCCAATTGATTCTATGATTCTGTGAATGAGGGGCCACTGCTTGGCTGTATCTTGAGCAGTAACAAGGTCACTGAGATGCTGTTGGCTATCCTGACCTCATGGAATAATGGGCTGTGCCTTGATGGGGGAAAATAAATTGTGCCTCATGAGTAGTTCCTATTGTAAAGTTCAATATTTTGTGATAAAGAGGTGTTTTAGAGATCTGAATCCTTTTCTAACTCCTTAATGAGTGTTGTGTCTAGTTCATATGCATTGTGATGTTACATTTCACCTTTTATTTCTATATTTGAATTATTTTTCTTTCCAGGGGCACTGTGGCTTCGTGGGTGGAATTGTAAATGTCTGTCACATCATCTGCAATGGCACATGATAAACAGGGCCTTTGTCCTAGTTATTAGTCATGCTGCTTGTTTGAAATGTGAATATGTAAATAATACAGAGATTAGTATCAGAGTGAGAAACTCAAGTTTGAGAAACACCTAAAAATCCAAACTCTTTCACTCTGCCTTTAGTAAAATGAATTTATGTTCTAATTCTGCAACCTACAGTAGAAAATTTCAGACAGATGGGATTCAGACTTGTGGTGATTGAGTTACTGTACTGAAAATCAGTCATTTTGACTGGCAAGAGCATAGGCACATGTTAGTGGAAAATACATATTTTCTTTCAGTCATGCCTGATCTGCAGTGATTAAGTAACTGTTCTTAAAATACTCGTGTCAACAGAAATTACCCAAATTTCTTGGAAAAAAAAGTTAAATCAAAATCTAGTTTAAAATTAAGTGCTTACATGTTTGTGTTGATTACATGAGAGGGACAGCTGAAATGAGAGCACTGCATCTGAAAAGGCTTTTTTCATTTTACTGGAGTTTTTTCTCCTTTCAAATAAAATGCTCTGCTTTGTGACTCATGTATACAAAAGTTCAACAGCTCATTTTTCCCCATTTTGTGCTTGAAACTTCAACACAAAGAAACCTACAAAGAAATGCAGCAGTATACCAGATGTTCACAAAAATAGACCCTTCTTAATAATAGAGAGTCCATTTCTTGAAAGAATAAAACTTGGACCTAAGAACCTTTTGTTATGCTTGAATGACAGATATGTTAACAGCATGTTTTACAGCTCTGGATTGCCCAAGTTGGATCCTGGGGAGCTTTATCAGTAGAATTTGCATGCATTCAAGTTTACAGACTGTTTATAAGAAACAGGCAGTGACCCAGTTGGAGAAATGGGCAGTTAAAGAAAACTTTGTGAACAAAAACAAGCTTGTCTGTGTGTTTATGGGAGAGTTGTACCAGCCAAAACTGGAGGAGAGAGGTGCTAATTCTGACAACAGAAGTCAGAGCAGTAACTTTCCCATGAATCCTTTGATGAGAACCTGTCAGATTTGTGCATCATATGATACAAATGACTGTTGGGGAAACAGTAGCTCTTGAATATTTTATTTTTAAGATTTTCCTAAAACTGTGTTTTCTTCTTTCAGATCCTGTGTAAATGGTGCACTGGTGTGTTCTGTCACTCAACTATGGCATGGAGATAGAATATTATGGGGAAACAACCACTTCTTTAGGTAATAGTTGATATTTGTATCCCAGGCACTCAACATTCGGCCAATTTCTTTTAATTCACTGTTCCACTTGACCTTGTTTATAAACTGAATTGCCTTTTTCACACAGAATCAATTTACCAAAGAGGAAACGTCGAGATTGGCTGAAAGACCTTGAGAAAGAGCCTTCCCTGGGAGGGGAGCATGATGTGGATGCAGCCAGTGAAGCCTCCTCAGAACCAGACTACAACTACGAGTTTGCACAAATGGAAGTGATTATGAAGACACTGAATAGTAATGGTAAGGCCAGAGAAAAATGTTCCTCTGGATTGCCAAAAAAATTCAACATGGAACTCAATTTCTGAGTAAAACAAGCCATGCATTTGTTCCAGGGGCCTTTGGAGCCTTTTTAGGATAAGATATTTTGCAGAAACCATGTTAGGTGTGTGCATGTATATAAATGAAACATATATAAATATATATGTATAAAAGAATGTGTGCACCTACGTATAAATACACAACTTAGTAGTTGGTTTGTGCCCTTACACACAATTCTATCTGTACCTCTGCTCTCCTTTATAGGGCAGTTGAGTTGTAATCATATTCCTGTCAAATCACCATCAAGTCTTACTGAGCTCTTGGTTCTGAAATTTACTGCAGACAAAAGGTTGCACCAGATATGGCTCAGTTAGTTTTGGGTTTCCTTTTATATCAAATATTCCTGACACCATTTTAACCTTAGTGGAAAAACCCAGTGAAATGATACCAAACCCATAGTCAAATGTCAGCTAACATGGTTTGCAGCACTTGGTGACTCAGTATTTCATTTTACCTTTATTAAAACAAATTGGAATGTTTTTTGGGGGACAACAGAATAAAATAGAGTATATATAAAATAATGGTATGGTGTATATATAAAACAATATGGTTTTTCATGATTTCCAGAAGGCAGGTCACAGTTCATATAGTACAATATGATATAAGGAAATGCTGAAAATTCTGGTAAACTACTGAATGCTTTGTACAGTTATAATACACAAAATTTGAGAGGCAAACACCTCGTGTTTTGGTCACTGACCAAGAAGACACATGATGGTGTTACTTTGCTTCTATTCTCCTTCATATCTTCACAGTATTTCCATTGGTTGCTGTTTTCTTTCTTGATTGTTTACTTTTTTCTTGATCTCTTACTCTTTAGCTTTGTCTGTTTTGCTGTTGAGTGCAACAGGATTGTTTTGTTTGCTCAATGTTCTAGCAATAGCTTGCAGGTTTTTAACAGTTTTAATGGGAGTGTGTGAGTGGGTTACAGGGTCAGGTCACTTAAATTGATGTGAAATTGTTGTTTGATGACAGAAATATTCTTGTTATGGTTCACTCGCCCCAGGAGACGAATTTCAGATGAATCTGCCATCCTGGTGGTCCTCAGTGTTGTCATCCCTGGTGAAGATTCTGTTGCCTGTGTTAAGGCCTCAGACCGTCCCATATCTGTGCCAAAACTGGGACAAAGGTTCTGAACTCCACTGGCTCGTGCATGAGGCTGCTGGAAAGCCTGAAAGCATTAATTGATGCTTGATTTGCCTGCCACTAACGAGGGATCTGCCTGAACTGCAGACTCAGCCCACACTGAGTCAGTATTCTTTGGACAAGGGGTCACATCTTCTGGTTTTCAGCTGTTATTATCTGGCTGATTGAAATGATTCTTCACAATATTCCAAGTGTCTTTGTATTTTAGTTCAGGAGGCTTTTCTGATTGTGGTCCAGGCCAGTTTTTTTCTTGGTCAGTTGTTTCCTACGTCTTGGTCAAGAATAGCACAGACCTTCCCTTTTCCTCCCTAATGCACAGCAAATGTTTGCAGTCATACATGTTGCATTATTGCAGAGGTGTCATATCCCAGTTATTCTGCTGCTTCTGCTCATTCTCACATAGGTGTTGCTTAACTAAATTGGAGTAGTAAGTGACCCTGAGATGAGCTCAGTTGGTTAAAACTTGGCTGTAATAATGCCAAGGTCATGGGTTCAATCCCCTGTGTGGGCCACTGACTTGACTTGGACTCGATGATCCTTGTGGGTCCTTCCAACTCAGAATAGTCTGTGAGTCTGTGATAATAACTAGCTGACTAAACAAATGACTGAGAGGATCATAGCCTTTTATTTGAAGTTAGATGGTGCTGTTAGGTTGTGGTATAGCTTAAACACCTTTTTTTTCTGACAGGTTCCCAGTTTGTTGTGTAAGAAATAAAGCAGCTTTGTTACAGTTCCATTTATTTATTCTTCCTTAAAATGAAAAATAAATATGGGCAAAAAAGGATAAATAAATGACTGAAGACAGTTAATTCTATTATCCATACTCTGGAGAAACCCTAAGGGGGGAATAAAGAGGTATTTTAAAAATTTGATTAGATAATTATTTTATAGGCATGTATAGATAGAACCCAAAGCAGGAGGGTTTGGGTTTCCTTTGTTTTGGGGTTTTTGAGGGTTTTTTTCCCCCTCCTTGATGTTTAAGAATTGTAATCCTTTAAATAAATACTCTGGCTTCTCCAGTGTGCAAACACATTTGTTTTATGGCATGTAACCAGTCCAGCAGTGTCACAGACTCCAGCAGGCTCCAGAGAACCTCGGAGGAAAACGTGTAACTTTGCAAACTGCTGCAAAGAAAACCTCCAGATTCTTTCCTTCCTTCAGCAAGTTAACTCTCTTTGTGGGGATTCTTTCAGGTCAGCTTTGTCCTGCTAATTTGTGATGCTGCTCAAAGACAGAGTGCACCAAAGAAGTTTACTTTATTCTTGTATACTGTGCAGTGGTTAAATAAACAGTGGGATTAGGTCAGGCAGCTTCTCATCTAAGCCAAGGGAGGGGATTTTGATGAAACTCAGCAAAGCAACCTGTGTCATGACCCTCTTCCAGCTTGCTTAGAAAAATACACTTTAAGGATTTTACTCAGCACCATTGTCACTGGATTAACAGGTTCCAGATGTGAATTAAGTGACATTGCAGCAAGGTAATAAATGCTGTTCATCCTATGAAGGAGATACATCCTTATGTTCACTCTTGGTATTCTGTGATTTTGCAGAGGATTAACTGCATATGAGTGTTTTCTCAGGATCATTGAAATCTTGTTGCATAAATATGTAAAAGATTGGAACTTGGGAGTTTTAACACTCTTTGGCATTTGCTGTGTATTTGGCAGGCACTGGGTAGAATCTTCCTTCATTTATTTGCATTAGAAATCCAGAATTATGGAACGTGGTGTTCAATTTAAACACTTTTAACTTAGACAACAATAGTTCTTTTGAACTATAAAAAAATAACTCTTTATTTCTTCATATTCTACCTAGATAGTTCATAATTCACACCATATTTTGCTTTTTCCCTGTGATAGGCTTAAGGGTTTCTGTGTAAACTCTTTCAAAAGTTAAATGAAAGAGATTTCTGGAAGAGTGAATTTCCCTTTTGCATCTCAATATGAGCATAACCCACCTTTTTCCTTTTCTTACCCCAAGCAGTAGAGGATTATGTTGAAATTGGGAACTTTTAGACGAGGTTCCTGCATCTTGTTCCAAATATTTCCAATAGTACCATTTTATCCTGTGGTGGTTGTAATGCTGTAACCAGGTGGCTGAAAAGGTAACTTTTATTAAGGAAATCTGCTCCTTGAACTCACAGCTCTTCTTTGAGCACTTTAGTAAAGTCTCAATGAGTCAGCCTTAGATTCATTTCCTGTGTTTGCAAACACAATAGAGGGCTTTTAATTTCTTCCATGGTTCTTTGCTATCATCTGCATAATATCTAATTTCTCACATGTTCTTGCATACGAGTAAAACTGGCTTGAGGACTATGCAGCAAAATCTGTGCATGTGAAGGCAATTCTGGTATTATCTGGAGGATAAAATGATGCAGATCAACATTAATAACTTGATTTGTAATCTTGAGTATTAGAACTTGGTTTTTTGTTGCATTTCTGTTTAAAAGCTAATAATAGCTAACTTCTTTCTGAGAATGTCATGTACTAAAAAGTAACATTTCTGGTTATTTTATGACACTTTTTTGCATCATTAGTTTTCTGTTGGGTTGCTATTTATAGTGACTGATTTTTAACTTTGTACTTTATTTTATACTTACCATTTTGGTGGTATTTTATGATGCCCTTGTGTGAAGCCAGTGATTTTTTCCATGGATAGGAGCACAGTAGCAACTTGCAGAAGTATCTGCAAGAAGCAAAGGCAAGAGGGTTCATAACTAAATCACAACAGCTCTTATTTTAGTCTGTTTGCTTGGCTTTTGTTTATATATTGATGAAATGGGAGAGGCATCACAAACAATTATTTTAGAGTTGAGGTTTTCTGCATTTGTTAATCCTGGCATGTCCTAGAGCTGCAGTATTGCTTCCCCTAATAATCCACCGGCTTTGGAACTCCTCTCCCTTCCTCCTGTGGTGCAGAGAAGAAGCAGTCTGGTAGGTGGATATCTAGATTGGTCCTCTTGCAAGCCACTTTTTTGCTGTATTTGAGCTTTCAGAAATGAAGCAGATCTATATACTGGTAGTATATAGAAGGAGCTTACTCCATTAAATGATTCATTCAGAGGCACAGTCTGGCATTGGCCCTAAATCCAGGAATAAGCAGAGTAATGTTTCTTTAATTTCAGTGCACTTCAGATTTATCTGTAGCTGATTGACACCTGCAGATTTTTCAGGGCAGAGTAGCCAAATGGGTGTTTGTTCTGGTTGATACTGAGATGAGATGTGGTTTGTAAAGCTAAACACAGAGCTCCCCTCCAGGACATACTTTGTCTGCCTCAAGGCTGTGTGGCACATCAGTGCAATGTGATGTGTGACCAGACAATTTGTTTGTCTTGGTTTCCATCTGCAGTTCTCCAGTGTGTTTTGTTCTCTGCCAAAATGGAGAAAGTAAATTGCTTTTTACTTCCTTAAGTCGTTTCCTTCTCTGGTTAACATCATCTTCCCTTTTGTGTTGCTTTGTTGTCTTACTAATTTGCTTCCTTTTCCATCTATTCCTTTTTTTCCTACTGGGATTCTGGAATATATTTTAACTTCACAGCACTGAAATATGCAATAGGCAGGGAGTCCTTAACCATTGTTGTAGCCTCTTTGCATGCCATTTGGGTTTTCATTTCTTGTCTGGATTTGTCTATTTAATGCAATATTTATAATTTTGGCTTTTGTTTTGTGGGCCAACAGCCACCTTGTATTTGAAAGACTCTTGGGTTACACTAATTGGTGTTACCAACCAAACAGCGAGTGCTCTGTAATGCCAAAACAGGCACTCAGCAATAGGACAAGGGGGCTCGGGGGGCTCAAGCTCTGCCAGGGGAAATTGAAGTTGGAGAGCAGAAAAAACTTCTTTGCAGAGAGAGTGCTCAGGCATTGGAATGGGCTGCCCAGAGAGGGGGTGGATTCCCCATCCCTGGAAGTTTTTCAGCTGAGCTTGGCCGTGGCACTGAGTGCCATGATCTGGTAAAGGGACTGGAGTTGGCCCAAGGGTTGGACTTGATGATCTTGGAGGTCTTTTCCAACCCAATCCATTCTATGATTCTAAAACAACATTTCCTTACCGGTCTGGCTTATTTTTCCCCTCTTTTTTTTTTCCCCTCCTCCCTTCTCTTTAGACCCAGTTCAGAACGTGGTGCAGATCCTGGAGAAGCAGTACCTGGAGGAGAAGCGCAGTGCGCTGGAGGAGCAGCGGTTGATGTACGAGCGTGAGCTGGAGCAGCTGCGGCAACAACTCTCACCTGAGCGGCAGCACCAGCACGGCAGCCACCGACTCTCCTACCCTGCCCACACTGCCCAGCACAAGGTCAACCTCTGGACAGAGGAGAGGTGAGAATGCTGGGCTTAAACCAGAGCAATGAATGACCTGGGGGCTGGATTGACAGGAGGCTGAACAGGAGCCAGCAGAATACCCAGGTGGCCAAGAAGGCCAGTGGCATCCTGGCCTGGAGCAGGAATAATGTGGCAGCAGACCCAGGGCAGTGATCCTTCCCCTGTACTCTGCATTGGTGAGGCCACACCTTGAGTGTTGTGTTCAGTTCTGGGCCCCTCAGTTTAGGAAACCAGGGGTTGGACTTGATGATCTCAGAGGTCTTCTCCAACCCAATCAATTCTATGATTCTGTGAAAGAGATTGAGGGGCTGGAGCGGGGCCAGAGAAGAGCAACGAGGCTGGAGAAGNTCACAGTGGGGTTGGATCAAGGGACTTGATGATCTCGGAGGTTTCTTCCAACCCATTTTATTCCATGATTCTATGAATGAGAACTACAAAGGGGGGAAAGATGGGGCTTGAACCCTCTGTCGACACTGTGTTTTGTGGNCTCTTCCCACCCAGTTTATTCCATGATTCTCTGAATGAGAACTACAAAGGGGAGAAAGATGGGGCTCAAACCTTCTGTCAACAGGAAAGCGACACTGCGTTTTGCGGAGCTGATGTGCAGTATAAGATCTGTTTCCACCAAAGGGATATTAGCATTTCATTTAAGACTAAGTTCTGATGTGTAACACGTGGGTTTTTTTTGTTTTGTTGACATTTTTTTTAACTAGANTGCAGTATAAGATCTGTTTCCACCGAAGGGTTATTACACATGTACAAGGCTTAACTCTCAAAACAGAAAAAAATACAACTTTTGCTATTGTCAGTAAAGAATCAATACTATAGAGTGGACATTTTTTGTGTTTTTGTTTTGTTTTGTTGACTTTTTTTAACTAGAAAAGTGCTTATGTAATGTTTGGTTTAGCAAGTATTGTTCTAGTTCTTGAAAGAAAGAAAATGATAGTGCAGAAAGGTAAATTTGTCAACTAAGACATGGAGTCCACTAAGGAGCATTGTGTCTTGTGAGCATACAATGAGAGCGTGGTATGTTGTAATCCAAAAAACATTAAAAAATACAGAAAAGTTTTCTCCATACACATGAGTATTTTGTCCTGGGGCTAAATTCAGTAGGTTTCTTCTAATTTCTTTCTTATGTATTTCTTTTAGAACAGAAACTTCCTTATTCACTCCACATTTCTATATGTAGTGAATTTGACTGCTCTTTTTCTATATAGTTATTTCTGCTTTATTCTCCACCATTTACCAAAACAAATCCATTCATAAGAGGAGCCTAAAGAAAAGCTAAGATTGTGCTGCAGCTTCAAACTGAAAGTGTTAGGAATAGAACAGAACAGACCTTGGTTTAGTTTTTGTGCAAGATTTTGTTTTGTAATTTCTTCCCAGTTTGGCTTGGGGAAAAAAACCCTAAACAAAAAGCTGACTGTTGACCAGGGATGACAAGAATGTTTTGCATGGCAATTTTAGGGAGAAGTAATGCAGTGATTCAACATCAATTAAAATAATTGTTTGCCCCTGTAAGAGCTAAAAACAGACTCATTGGGAACTGAATGTGAAATGTTGCAGAATTGGGGTTGGGATTTTCAGGCTCTTTTAGGGCTGCACAAGGAGTGCAGAGTGAGAAATGTCCTCAGCTGGAGCCCTTGATGTTCAGAACTGCTCTGAGCACAGCAAGGCCATCATAAAATCATTGATAACCCTCTTCAGCAGCAGAGATGAAAACTGGGCTTACTGGCAAGGAGAGAGCACTTCCAAAAAGGTGCAGCAGAAGGGAAAAGGAAGTAGCCAAAAACTTCCCTGTCCTCGAGAGCTGAGAGGAAATAATGGTAATTGATTAGCTTAAAATTAACCACCATAACCATATAATCATATTAAAAAATTAGAATCTGGAGTTATACCAAGGCTTGAGTGTTCTGCCAGCCTTTACTTCTGAGTAATTATTAGATGCTTCTTAGGAGGAGCTGTGCTTTGAACAAGCAGTTTTGCCTCTGAATTCCATGTGTGAGTGCTTTATTCTGTGTAACTGTTGAGCTACTTGAAGCCTGTACTTTTCTGCATTGTACAAAAGAGAAGAAGGAATGCTCTTTGGAGCAACCAGTGAGGAGTCTGATGATGTTTTGGCAGCATTGCCATTGAATAGGCAGTTTTCTGAAAGAATTACCAGTTCTCTGTCTTCCAGAAGATCCTCTTAGGTATACTCTTTATTTATTTATAGTTCTGGAAGTGGTTTGGCCTTCTGAAAAAAATGGCAAAAAAATTTGCATTTTCTTAACTAAGAAACCAGAAAGAAAAAAAATCTTTGAGTGATTTCTGCTGCAAAAGCAGAGTTACATGTTGCTGAGAGGATGTTTACCAGCCAGCTGGCCAGAGGGCAAGAAATCCAGGAAAGAATGGGAAGACTGGATGTGAAAAATGTGCAAAACAGCCAAGAGTCTGGATTGCACAGGATTTGATTAGTGCAGTTTTAGCTGTTGCAAATGAAGTTGAACTCTACCAGATCAGCCAACAAAATGAGTCTGAGAGGTATCAGATGTAGGCACGTGGTTGTATCTGCCAGATCAGCTGGAACCCATTGCACAGAGTTTATTCCAGCTTTCTGCTGACTGTGGAAGGACAGATGGTACCTGGCCTGCTGTTAAATCCTCTTGGCATAAAGTTAACCCACTGTAACTGTGAACAAATTTACTTTGTTGGGGTGGTGGTGTATTGGGCCAGAGGTTTAGTTCAGCTTATTCTCTATCTGGCCTTAGGAATCCCAGAGACTTGCAGTGATATCATGTGAGTGTCAGTTGTTTCCCTTAAAATGATTGTTTCGGGATTTCATGTTCAGTGAGTATTTGCTCCAGTTTTTTCCTTGTTTGGCTTAAATGATTGTTTCAGGATATCATCTTCAGAGAGTATTGGCTCCATTTTTTTTCCTTGTTTGACTTAAATGTTTGTTTCAGGATATATTCAAGGAGTATTTACTCCAGTCCTAATGGAATTTGTCATATGTTTCATGTAGTAAGAATTAAAAAATCCTACCTGAAATTTTTCTTTTTCTTAAATTTCTGGCACAGCTGTATACAGAAAAACACAACTCGAATGAGAACTGCCCATAATAATTAGTTGAGTTACTCATAAGTTCTCTTTACAATCTTAAACTATAGTTTTCCTTTCCATGAATCTGGCTGAGATTGGTGTGGGAGCCCCCCCAAAAGCTTGCCAGGTGCTGGTGTCCCAGATGAAGGCAGGGACTGGCTATAGATGGATCCAGAGGCTCTTCCAGCACTTACATCCAGATCAAAACTTCCTTCTCTTTCTCAAGTCTCAGAGTGTTGCAGGTGGAATGCACTCTGATTATTTACTGCTTTTTAGTGAGTAATTCTTGACTCTGCCTTCGTTTTCTGGGTGAATCCAAAATGACAGCTGTCTGTGGAAGGTGTCACTGGCACAGTCTGGAATTGCTTGTCTAATCTCCACAGCCTGGATCACAGGAGCAAGAGGCAGAGGAAAAGGAATTTTCCATACAACACCAGGAGCAGATATGGAGCAAGCTGGCTAAAAACCCACTGCTAGAAGAAGCTACCCAACAAAACCCACCATTGTTGCAAACCTGGGCCAGATAGGGCAGAGAGGCAAAGCTGCTTGTTTTAGCATGTTGAAGGCACTCAAAGTCAGGGCTGGTGCTGCTGCTTGTTTAGCACTTTGGTGTGGGATCAGGGGACCAGCAGAGTGCAATCTGAATTAGCCAGGATGTTCTTTGGGATATTTTGGGAAAAGATAGCCACTCAAGTAGAATTCTGTTGGTGACTGAGAGGCATATTAGCAGTTGGCTGTGCTATAAAAACATACAAAAGATCTAAGCATGTCTGAGTAAAGGCAAACTTTGTATTCACAGCCAGGCCCAGGAGTTCACTTGTTCCTCCCGTGCTTGCCCGTAATGTAGGGGGGGTTTGTAGAAATGAAAAGTGTATGTGCACAACCCATACCATATTTCAGTAGGACTTGGCATAGAAAAGCTGAAGAATTATAGAGGGAAGCACTTCAGAAATATTTGAAGTTTTATCATGAGTTCTATGAAGATGATGAGACAGAGCAAGTGCTGTTGAGGTTACAGAGAAAGGCAGAATGAACAGGGGAATTTGCTCAGAGGATAATGGTGATACTTTTAAAAGGTAAATTAAGGATGAGTTTCCCAGGTGAGAGTGTATCTTGGTACACAGGTGTATGTATATAATATGTGTTATAGCAGATTTTCCAGGTGTTAGGGTAGAAGAGATTTGCTCAGACAAGCCTTAAAAAACCTTTCTGGAATTTGTCCAGAGCCTGTTAACTGTGCAGAGTGCACAAGTTTTAACCTGTGCTGCTTCATCTCTTACTTAAAGGATACTTTGGGTTCATAGGATTTCACTTTTTTTTTAATTTATATTTCTTTAATGTGTACACTTGAGACATTTAAGTGTGTGGAGGAAGGTCTAGGGGTCTGTAGCACTGCAAAGCCCTGGGTGGGATGTAAAACTGTGGCCTGCAGTGGTTGCAGGTTCCAGCATCAGGATCTGAAGAAAAGCAGGTTTTATCAAGATGAAATCCTACGTGTTGGGACTGGTAGTTTCTGTGGGACAGGACTCCAGATTAAAGACAAAGACAGCTGCAATTATTTCATTTCTTGAAAATTAGGAATGTCCCTAGGGCTTCAAACAAATCATCACTGTAACAGCTCCCATATTACTGTGTCCTTTTATTTGGGCATCTTTGTGCTAGACTTGCCTTGACAGTAATTAGTTTGTTTAATACACCATCATGTTTAATACACCATCACTGCTTTTTCTCAATAAAATTGTCTGCCAGTGTTTCATGTTTGCTGACACAGTCCCACACAGCATTTCTTCTTAAACTTGTTCCAGAAAAGCCTTTGTTAGCACCTTCATTTGCAGCTTTCCAATAATAGAAATAGGTTTCTCTGTATTTTTCATGTTACCTACTGCACCACAGGGATGAATTGTTTCGACAGAGTCTGGCTAAACTTCGAGAGCAAATAGTGAAGGCAAATACTCTGGTGAGAGAAGCAAACTTCTTAGCAGAAGAAATGAGTAAGCTAACAGATTATCAAGTAACCCTTCAGATCCCTGCTGAAAACCTCAGTGCCAACAAAAAGGTAATGATAATAAAGAATGTTGGTAAATGGAGCTTTGTGGCTAAACTATGTAGACATACGTAACATTAATCTAATTTGAGGTGATAAAATGTAACTTTTGTTGGATTATGCACAGGCAAAATAGGTTCACTACCTGACTAATGTACTGAAAGTAATTAAATAAAATTGGAACACACCATTAGGTATGGCTCTTGGTTTTTTCAAGTCTATAATCACCACATGTGCAAGCACATTGTCAGCAGCCATTTGTGTTCTGTTGCTGCAGAACCTGCATTTTAGTTACGTTCACAAGAATTAATGGGTTTTGTTAGAGTTTCCTCCAATCCTTGTGTCATAAGGGTTTTCCTGTAAATATAATAGCAATTAGGATAATATGCTTGTCATAAAGGATTTGATTGTGTTCATGTTCCTGTGGGAATGGGCATTGTTTGAGAAGTCTAAAGAGCCCTGGATCCTCAGAGATGTGTAGGGTGTATGTGCTGTGTGTGAGGACACAGGTACTATGACATGCAGACAGAAACTGCATGTTCTGTAGTTTATTCCCTTTTAGGAATGCAATTTGAGTGAAGAGATAAACTACTTACATGCAGCTTTCCTGCAGTGATTGTTTTTTCTCCTGATTTAGAGGGGTGCAATAGTGAGCGAGCCTGCTATTCAAGTGAGAAGAAAAGGAAAAGGTACTCAAGTGTGGACCATTGAGAAACTAGAGAACAAATTAATTGACATGAGAGACCTCTATCAAGAGTGGAAGGAGAAGATTCCTGAGGTACTTTATATATATTCTGAAATAGATAAAGATTGAGTTTGTTTTCCTTTAATATGTTGTACACAGCAAGTGCAATGATTTTGTGTATGAAAGGTTGGGGTACTACATTTTATCTTTAAAACCCCAAACCAAACAAACGAAACTCCAAAACCCAAACAGTGTGACTAATGATACTCAAAATGCCCATGCATAATAAAACACAGCTGTGTCCTATCTCTCTTGTGTTCTCAGATTTAAGAGTGCTGAGGTCAGATAGAATTGTGCTGAGATAGAATTGTGCTCATGATACCATGATATGTTTACCTGGCATAGTATAGGTGCCCTGGAGATGATCACCAGCTCTCAATGGAAACAACAAACTGCATTGGAAATAAAATTATTATAATTGTGGTCACTATCAAAGCTAATAAGGATACACTGCTTATAGACACTCAAGGTGCAGAACACATTGGTGGAGTAAACTGTGATTTTGAAATATGAAATATTCTTTAATTTCATTTGTGTATTCCCCCAACCTTAAAGCAGTGAAGACATCAATTCAAGATACTTGGTCTACATCAGTGTTTCCATCAAAACCAAATGGTATTTTGTGAGAATTTAAATAGTTCCTTAGCCTTGGCAGATAAGCATGAGACTTGTCAAAAGCTTGCTCGTTTACTGGCAAGAGACATGACATTTGGTGTTCCAGAAGACATCATCTAAGTATCCTGCTTAGGAAGTGTATCTTACTCTCTTGTGGCTGATAGGGAGTACCTAAATTACTTGTGTCACAAATCACTCTCCAACATGTTTGAACAACTCTTGTGCCTTTGTTACATGCTTTGGACGGGACAGTGGGAATCTCTAAAGTCATAACACAGGGGAGGTTCATCTGTGCCATTGAAGACAGCGATGATTTTGCTGCTGACTTTAGGAAGAACTGATAGCACATCCCTTGAATACATTACGTCTGCCTGAGCCAGGATCATCCTTCCCATGACCTGTGTCATCCATAATGAATGTGTTCTATGTGCTGTGTAGAAACACAGAGGTCAAATGCATGTGTTGAGGATGAAAGAGCAGAAGAAGAGAAGGAGCTAACAAATCCACTGAGAGGAGTGCATATTGTGCTAGGAATCTGCAGGAATTCTTTGTGCCTGTGTTTAGGGTACTTGCACAGAAAATGCTGCAGGTGTGATCTCAGCTCTATGGGAGTCATAAGAACACTTGTAGGCTTAAGTGGGAATCATCCTGCACCTTCCCTTTTGTCCTTGTAGTGGTACCCAGCAGCCAAACCAGCTTGTCAGCCTCAGAATGATTTGTCCTTTCATTTAAGTACAAACAGAGCAGAAAAGTAAAGTGAAATATCTTGAAATCAACAACTACTGTGCATACTCATGGTAAAGTCTGCTTTGTCTTGACGTAACTAAAAGCATAGGTCATCATATTATTATATCCCTTAATAAAGAAAGGATTTTATAATGTCTTATTTCAGAGATTTCATTTCTGATTTGTAATATGCTTCCAGTCTCTTCTACTTGAGTAACAGGAAGGAACAGAAAAGATTGGTAGTGATGTCATTTTTACAGCACAGTCTTGCAATACTGTGAGGTTATTTGATCTCCTGTTCCCACACTGATGGCTTTGTCATCACTTTTGATGTCTCTAAACCAGATCAGGAAGCTGATTGGCAAGAGAGGAGACCCCTTCTACGAGGCACAGGAGAACCACAACCTGATCGGCGTCGCCAACGTGTTCCTGGAGTGCCTGTTCTCGGACGTGAAGCTGCAGTACGCTGTGCCCATCATCAGCCAGCAGGGCGAGGTACAGTGGGCTGAGCTGCTCCTCCCTGGGCTCCCAGGGCTTTGTTGTGCTGGGAGGCTTCATGGGCACTGGTGCTTTACCAAAAAACTGGTGCTTGCTGCCCTGTTTCCCAGGGAATAAGTGTTTTTCAAATCGCTGTGTGTGTTTTGCGTTTCACTCTTTACAACTGCCCAGCTGCTAAAATAGTAGAATAAAATTCCTAGTGTCAATGGAGATAACTGTGCAAACCCAGCATACTGAAGTTCTGAGGTACAGTCCTTACACTATATACCATTCTGCTCTGTGTGCATTAAATTTTTTTTTTCATTTCCTTTCTCCTCTTTCTTAACATTATTGCTTTTGTTTGGTAGTCAAGAGCTGTTCAGTTCTGTTTCTGCACATTTCCTAGAGCTGGATATTGAGATGGCAGATATCTAAGTCCCTTGTGCACAGGTTTTTACTGTTTGTCTTGCCTGCCTGCAGGTCGCAGGGCGGTTGCATGTCGAAGTAATGCGAGTCACGGGCTCTGTCCCAGAACGTGTCGTAGAAGGAGATGACTCGTCTGAGAACTCCAGTGAGAGTGGGAGTCTGGAAGTCATGGATAACAATGGAGAAATTATTCACAGGGCAAAAAAGCTCTCCTGCAGGGTGAGTGAGAACACCATGAAGTGAAGTTTCAGGCCTCTGTAACTATGTGGTCAGTCTGAGAATTACCAACCTATGTAGACTGTTTCTGAAAAGAATTCTCTTGTTCCAGTTCAGTGTAGGTCAGTCTGTGAGTGCCAGTGGCTGATTAATTTGCATTAGTATCTAGTAAATAAATACTGATGTTACAAGGAATGTCCCTTGGCAGACACAGAGAGGGAAACAGTTTCTCCCTGTAACAATCTCCTGTGGTTTGTTTGATCGTCTAATATACTATCTATAGGTGATGTATGGATTTAATTTCTTCTGTGATAAAGCATTTGGTTCTCCACTCAAGCTTATCAGCTTCCTCAAAGAAGACATGTACATGGGTCAGATGCATGTAACTGCTTTCCTTGCATCTGCATGTCTGTAAAATAAGATTTCCTAAATGAGGACATCCTTACTGTCCTTTAAAAATTCTTCTTGGCTGTTGGTTTTCAGTTTGCCATTGAAGAAGAAACAATCATGACAACATGATGTTTTTTATGACAGCATCTGTTTTGTCTCCTCAGGTAAAAATAAAAGAAGCAACTGGACTGCCACCTAATCTCTCCAATTTTGTCTTTTGTCAATACACATTTTGGGATCAATGTGAGTCAACAGTAGCAGCACCAGTGGTAGATCCAGATGTGCCTTCACCTCAGAGCAAAGATGCTCATTTTACAGTGACCTTCTCTCACTGTAAGGTAAATATTCTTATTATGAAATAGTGTTACCAGGGGAGGGAATGTTTGATAAACTGTTAAGAATTTGAGCCTCTTTTGCTGGGGGAAGAAGGAGGGAGTCAAGTCATATAACTAATGACTTTTGGCTATATATAAGAATGCCTTCATATTTTGCTTCATCACTTCTTGAAAACGTAACA
This sequence comes from Sakesphorus luctuosus, assembly GCA_013396695.1. Taxonomy (NCBI): domain Eukaryota; kingdom Metazoa; phylum Chordata; class Aves; order Passeriformes; family Thamnophilidae; genus Sakesphorus; species Sakesphorus luctuosus. The sequence goes on along the minus strand of VWZD01004976.1, from coordinate 453,066 downwards.
AAAGGGAAAAAATGTTTTAATTAGTAATCTTTTATATTCAGATATCATCTTTAATGCATGGAGGAAGCTATGGTTTATATAATGACATCTCATTAAATACTTGTTTGGGAAGCACAGTAAGCTGTGACATCGTTTTAATGGAAGTTTTCAAAGCATGCCTTGGACAAGGGTACCCTCTCCTGGATTAGGAGCTGGCTGGAGGATCAGGCCCAGAGAGTGCTGGTGAATGGAGCCGCATCCAGCTGGGGGCCGGTCAGCAGTGGTGTTCCCCAGGGGTCTGTGTTGGGTCCAGTCCTGTTTAACATCTTTATTGATGATTTAGATGAGGGGATTGAGTCCATCAGCAGCAAATTTGCTGATGACACCAAGTTGGGAGGGAGTGTTGACCTGCTGGAAGGCAGGAGGGCTCTGCAGAGGGATCTGGATAGACTGGAGAGATGGGCTGATTGCAATGGGATGGAGTTCAACAAGGCCAAGTGCAGGTCCTGCCCTTTGGCCACCCCAAGCCCTGCAGCGCTCCAGGCTGGGCACAGAGTGGCTGGAGAGCAGCCAGGCAGAAAGGGACCTGGGGGGACTGAGGGACAGGAAGCTCAAGAGGAGCCAAGAGTGTGCCCAGGTGGCTAAGAAGGCCAATGG
>VWZD01004976.1:372617-452392 GCA_013396695.1 Sakesphorus luctuosus | reverse complement strand
GGCTCAAGCTCTGCCAGGGGAAATTGAAGTTGGGGATCAGAAAAAAATTCTTCACAGAGAGAGTGCTCAGGCATTGGAATGGGCTGCCCAGAGAGGGGGTGGATTCACCATCCCTGGAGATTTTTAAACGCAGATTGGATGTGGCACTGGGTGCCATGGTCTAGTTAATGGACTGGAGTTGGAGCAAGGGTTGGACTTGATGATCTGGGAGGTCTTTTCCAACCCAATCCCTTCTATGATTCTGTGATTCTATAGACAGGAACTGCTGAGACAAAGTTTTACAACTTTCTTGTCCAGAGTATGGTGCAATCTGTATTATCTTGCCATACAGTAGTAAGTTCTTTGGTGTGACCTTACAAACTAGTTGAGAGGAGATACAACTGTTTAATTCAATTGAGTGTGATTTGTTTTTTCTCACTGCCAGGACTACGTGGTGAATGTCACAGAGGAGTTTTTGGAGTTCATTTCAGAAGGAGCTCTTGCTATTGAGGTCTGGGGTCACAGATGTGCTGGCAATGGCAGCTCTGTTTGGGAAGTTGATTCTCTTCATGCTAAAACTAGGACGCTGAGAGACAGGTACAAATAAATTACAAATGACTGCTCCCATTGACTTTCTAAAAGCTTTCTAGTGCTTGTGGTGCACAAAATACTTGGAGGCAACCATTGGTTATTGTGGGGATGTGTTTTTAGGTGGAACGAGGTAACTCGAAGAATAGAAATGTGGATTTCCATACAAGAACTGAACGAGATGGGAGAATATACAGCAGTTGAACTCCATCAGGCAAAAGATGTAAACACAGGGGGGATTTTCCAGCTTAGGCAGGTGTGTATCTTTTCGTTGTCTTCCTATTCATGCTGAAATCGATTCTTAATTTTATTTTTAGTTTCTGTGTTTCCCTCTCCCACTTTGCTGTGCAGGGTCATTCTCGCAGAGTTCAGGTGACGGTGAAGCCCGTGCAGCATTCGGGGACGTTGCCCCTCATGGTGGAAGCAATTCTGTCAGTCTCTGTAGGGGGGGTGACTGCCAGATCCACCAAACTGCAGAGGGGCTTGGACAGCTACCAGGTAAGGCAGCTGATTCCTCACTTTGGTTTGGTGGGGTTGTTCTAGACCAACATAACTCCAAAAGGGACCTTAGCACACTGGTATGTGTGTTATTTGCAGTTTGCACGTGTTTGTGGTTAATACATAACAATGCAAGCATGTGGTGCTAAATCTGCTTTTTATTTGGTTTATAGCTCAGTGTGTAACTGATAAAGTACCAAGTGTGGTATTTCAATATATACAGAACAGCAGGAATATTAAAATAGTTTTTATCCTTTTGTGTAGAAGTGATTAATAATAGATTCCTAGTATTATTAGTGTCCCTCCCTTCCAGGGATGGTAAAAGGTGAGGAGGGGAAAAATAGGAAAAAGCCCCTTGAAATTTAGTAGAGAAAATGTCTTGTAGTGAGAATACTATTTACCTTTTCAATAATTTGATCAGAATCCAAGCCAGTCATCACTGAATGTGCAAGTGATTTCATGTAGCAGAAAAAGCAGAAACGATTTCACACTGATACTGGACAAATTAATATTGGAAAAAAATTTTAACAGTGATGGCAAAAAAACAAGTGGAATGTGCGCCCAGGGAAGCAAGGTGCCTTTTGTCAGAAGGGTTGTATTCAGTACCATAAGTAATTCTAACCTTAGATACAGATGAAACTGTGCAATTTGAGATTAGTGATCTGCTTGCTCAGTCCTTTTTCTGGCACTGTATTCTGTGGGATCTTTTAATTGGTGGTGGGGTTTTTTGTTGTGTTTTTTTTTGTTTTAATAAGTATATTCACTAATACTCAAATCATGACTGAGCTACTATAGTCTGTAATGGAAAAAAATCTTTCCACCTGTTAATAAGACTTTGGTTATTTGAATGTTGTAATTTTAACATTTTACAAGTTTGTGGCAGAAATGTTTATATTCATGTCTTGGCTTGTTTCTGTGAGTTTCTGTTGAGAGCAATGCATGTTTTTTGTGTGTTTTACAAACTTTATTTTCCCCTACCAGAAGGAGGAGGATGATGGTGGTGATATGGATAGTTACCAGGTATTGCTGCTGTTGCTGTCAATCCTGTGGCATGGGGCACAGCTAATGCTAATGGCCAAACCTTTCAAAGGGACCAGCCCAATGGAGCAAGCAAAAGCAGCTTTGAACCACACATTGCTGTGCATTGAAGAGGCTACCTGGGCTCTAAAACACTGCTGTTCCAGTTTACCTTTGACTTCATACTCCTAGTGTCCTCTCTTCTCTAGTACTCTGCAGTCAGCTCTCCTAACTGGCTGCATTAATTCCTATGGGAATAAAAGCTTAGAAACATTAATTTAGAATGAAAACAGTTTGCAGTGAGTATCACAGGGAAAAGAACAGCCACCTGCAGCTGCAGGCATCTTTTCCAACCAAATTATGCAGCAATAGGACATTTGGTTGTTTTCTAAAGGAAACCTAACCTTTTAAGCTGTGCAGTTTTCTGGAATGCTTGTTGGGAGAAAGAGGGGAGAATGTGAATGAGGGGTAGATACAGAAGCTTCAGTGAAGCATTTTTTATCTGCACAAAACCCAACCTTGAGCCTCTTTTTCTGTGTGATAAGACAATCACAATTTAGGCAGTGTAACAGAAGACTCATTTTAAAAGGTGACAAAGAGCAGAAGAAATTCCTAAAAAAGTGAAATACACTGCAGAGTTCTTCATAGAAGACTTACTTCTAATAGGCTGTCTTAGAGAAGTAAAACCAGTTAGGTGAGAATGCTGACATCCCTTAGACAATGTCCTGGGTTTCAGAGCAGTCTCAGGAATACCAGCTAAGGCACTAACTCCCTGCGGGCTGTTTCTGCTTCCTGGTGTATCACAGAGAAGACCGAGCCAGATCTCCTGTGATACCACAAAGCATGATTGCATGATGGGCTCTGATTGCATGAGGAATCTTTTAATTGCACCACCAGCAGCTGCTAGCAATGGAATTTTGTGCAGGTTGGAGGGAGTACTGACCTGTCTAATCTTTAGGAGAATTTGTTATCTACTGATGATACCTGATTTTCTTATTCCATATGCGATTCAAAAGTTTGATTGCCACTTCTGTGGGTAATTAGCCCATGGTGTGTTATCTGTTCAGCAGCAGAGGCAGTCACATCTTCTTTTCCTTCTGTTGGAATTTGCAACTTGAGAGCAAATAAACATCAATTCATGGGTGATGAGGTACTTAATCAGTGTGCATGTCATTTGGGGAAAAAAGTTCTCTGCATTATGCAATTCATTTAATATAAATTCTAATTAAATTACCACAGAATTCACTACCCTTAACCACATAGCCTAAAGACTTTCTTCTTTCTTTCCATGTCAGGAAGAAGATTTAAACTGTGTGCGAGAAAGGTGGTCTGATGCATTAATAAAGCGCAGAGAATACTTAGATGAGCAGATTCAAAAGATCAGCAACAAACAAGGTTTGCAGCTTGAAGTCTCTGTCAGAAATACTGCATTCCCTGTACCACAAAAACTGTGTCTCATGTGCAATCCTGCTGTCTTTGTAGAAAAATCTGAGGAGGATCTGGAACGAGAAGCTCGGCTGGTGGAGCAGTGGGTGGGACTGACAGAGGAGAGGAATGCAGTGTTTGTGCCAGCACCAGGCAGTGGAATTCCTGGTGCCCCTGCAAACTGGTATGTTCAGGGAAACCACTGGAGCTGTGAGCTTTTTGTACATAAACATTGCACTCCACACAGTGAAAATCCAAGGATGTTTCAGGGCATCCTGTGTTTTCCTGTAATGCTGTAAACTCCACTTACAGGCAGAAGGCTTAGAAGGTGCTGGTTTGAACATAAGAAAGGTTTCCTTAGTTCACATATTGCATAAAGGAGCTCTGAAATAGCTTCCAAGGTTTGGGAATTGCTTTTGAATGTAACATGGTATTTTGCAGCTTTATACAATTCTGAGAAAAATCACTTTGTAGTTTGATTCCTTTCAGAAAAGGAGTGGTTCAAAAATGAATGGTAGAATGCATGATAATTTCATTGATAAGGGGTGGGGAGAGAAGAAACACTCATTCCAAAGAATGTGTTCTCTGATTCACTTGAATTTATAATATATTATAGTTTTATTTAAAACTGTGTTTTAACTGAGATCATTGGAATTGACATATAAAAATTAGGAATGCAACAGGTTAGATTTGGACAAAAAATACAACTCCAATTAAGTGTACTCTGGTGTCTCTGATAACTCCCAATATCTTCATTGGGTGAATGATGCAGCAATACTTTTTCTCCTGAAATGGGTTATGGTCATGTAGCTAAAAGTGTGTTTATGGATATAAAGACTATGCCCTGCCAGTAGTTACACATCCAGTTGTTTGAAAGGTTCTTGACCTTTATGTATGACTACAATAGTTACCTTTGTAAGGAACAGAGCAGGGTGTTGAAAACTCATTCTCACAGCAACCAACATGTGTTATGCAGTGAGATTTAAGTTTCAGTTCTGTGTGTAGATAGGTAAAACACTGTCTGTGCCACACAGACACTGAGAGCAGCCATCAAAATGTTGACAGCTTTAGCCATTGGTTATCCTTAATGAATTTTGCAGGGAGATCTGTTTGCCCAAATTGGCTTAGGTATGAATTTGCCTTCCTTGTTGTCAGCAGTTTGTTTTGTTCCAGGATTCCACCTGCAGGAATGGAAACACACATACCTGTCCTCTTCCTTGACTTGAATGGTATGTTGTAAAACAGCAGACTAAGAAACCTGGGGAGGGGGAAATGGAGGGTTAGTTTGGGTCAATAAACTGTTAAATGGATGAATGAATGTGAAATGTGTAAGAAATCCAACAAGTCCTGGCAATGGCACTGTCTTATGTGGTTTGTAAAATGCTTTTTGTTCTGGTGCTGCATGCTGGCATAATTAAGCACAACTGTTTTAAAATAAACATAAAAGTCAGGGAACATCCAAGTACAGAGATAGGTTGTGTATAACAATAAACAATGTAAGAAAGCAAGCTGGGTTTGAATCAAACAGCAGATCAGAAAATCCTCTAAAGGTTTTGATGTACAAACTCGCATGTTTAAAGCACTGATGGAGAATCTGGAGAATCTCCCAACTGCTTTCAGAGCTCCTTTCACTGAGGTATCTGAAGAGTCTTAAACAGCTGGTTTAATGAAGAGCATGTTTAGGACTATAATGAGTGTTTTGGTAGAGAATCTAAATGTCCTCCCTTCGAAGGTGTTTAGTTTTCCATGTGAGGAGACTATTGATATATACTCTTAAGACACAGACACACAGTGTAAGTAACAAGAGACCAGAGGTGGCACCACATTTGAGGACTGTTTGGGAAGCAAGTCTGTCATTACAAACCTGAACATAAAGCAGAGGAGGATCCACAGGCCTTGGCACACCCAGCACTGAAGTGGCTACTGGACAGATTTAAACAGGCAATGCATTAATACTTCCTTTAGCAGATGCCTTTGGAAAGTGAAATAACCTCTTCCTTCATCTATGCTCACAGGGAATGTTTGGGTTTTTTCTTTGGTTTTTTTTCTCATTATCAGTAGAGATTAGCAGGCGAAATATCAAATAGGATATTTAAATAGATTGATGGATCATTGCACAACTTTTTTCCTGTTTTTTTTTCTGAAAACCCAGTGTAGCCAGAATTGCTATTCTCAATTTCTTTTGTTGCTGAAATCATCTTCAAAGTGCTGCATAGTAATAAGACTAATTAGGATTAAATGTACTATGAAATATGAGTAGGACTTTATTACAACTTTGTGTTACAACTTTGCCTCTTTATATTAATATCCTTTGGTATAAACCAATTTCATTCTTTGCACATTTGTTTCATTAGCTGATGACCTCAGTGCCAATGAACAACTTATAGGTCCCCATGCATCAGGAGTTAACTCAATCCTACCAAAGGAGCATGGGAGCCCATTCTTTTATCTGCCGATCATAAAACACAGTGATGATGAGGTAAATTGTCAGCAGCCTCCTTCTTGCCAACTGCAGCTTCTGTTAATGCTCTTTTCATGTTTGATTTTCTACCTCTATGTTTTAATCCTTAGTAGTAGTAGTACCTTTTTGTCTTAGAATTACCATCTGTATCTAGTGCTGCCCTTATTTTCTGGCCTGTTTATTTGGAATTTAGGAGGATATGACTTGTTAGTTTTCTGCCTTAATTCAGAGATGACAAGTCTTAGCTCTTCCTGGCAAAAGAATAATTCAACTGCCTCATGCAAACTCCCTTTTTCTGCTTTCCCCTCATCCTTTCATCATTCCTCTCACAGGCTTTCAGTTCTTCAGAGAAAACTACTTTATGTACTGTGCACACTGGGCAAAGCTTAATACTTAGATAAAACTTTCTTGATTTGTAGCACAGAATTACTGCTTTTTGAATATATGGCTTGGGAAGTATTGGAAATTAATGGTTCTGAATCCAATTTGGAATTTCAAGCCTCATTTCTTGCATATTCTGTGCCTACTCTGGCCATTGCTTAAGAGACTGTTTCCAGAATAAATGGGACACCAAAGCTGGGGAGGAGGCAGGGGAAGGAAAAAAAAAATTCTGCAGAATGGGAAGATGTTTATTCTGTATGGGCCATTGTAACCTGACCCAACATAGATGGGAGATTTTACACTGAAATCATTAAACTTTTAATACAGTAGCAAAAGGCTTTGTATTCCTTCTTCCAGTCTTGTTTGTGCTTTCCTTTCCATCTCCAGCTGTGCCAAGACTTCCTTTTGGGGTGGGGTTTGCCCAGTGCAGGAATTGTGGGCATGATTGTTCTCCCCAGTATCTTAACACCTCTCTTATGCTTCTTCTGGTAAATTCCTTACTACGAAAAGGAGGTTTGACTCCACTTTCTCTCATTAAAAAATTGTTTTCCTTCATGTTAAATCATTGCAAATTATACCTGGGTTTAGATTAATTGAATCTTTGATTTTTTTTTTTCCTTCCTCTGCCTAATTTGTGTGCACAGGTTTCAGCCACTGCAGCTTGGGACTCTTCTGTCCATGATTCAGTGCACCTGAACAGGGTAACTCCTCAAAATGAGAGGATTTACTTAATAGTGAAGACCACAGTGCAGCTCAGCCATCCTGCTGCGATGGAGCTGGTGCTGCGCAAAAGGATCGCAGCCAATATTTACAACAAGCAGGTAATAAGCTTATATATTTTTTATTTTTTATTTTGTTTCATTTCTTAATTTAATCAAGATGTTTTCTTAGCTGCTTGCTTCATTTTTTAAGTTTGGGCTCTTCAATTATTATGAAAGACAAATGAAAACTAGATTTTAGTTGCAGTGATGCTGGACCCTGAGATCAGCTCAGTTGGTTAAAACTTGGCTGTAATAATGCCAAGGTCACGGGTTCAATCCCCTGTGTGGGCCATTGACTTGAGCTGGACTCGATGATCTTTGTGGATCCCTTCCAACTCAGAATAGTCTGGGATTCTGTGAGATTCTGTGTCGTTCTGGTATATTCCTTTGAATTTCACAGCTGATTAAATGTAGTAGCATTTTGTACTGAGCACAGAGCTGTGAAGAGTACCTACAGTATCATTAGGCTTGAAGAGGAACTTAATAAATGATGGTCCTGACTGCTTTTGCAATCAGATTTTGCTTAGTGCCCTTTTATTTCTTAGGATGTCACAAATAATTATCAAAACAATAACTGAGAATTATTTTGCTTCTAGAGTTTTACCCAGAGCCTGAAAAGGAGAATATCCTTGAAAAATATATATTATGCCTGTGGAGTGACCTATGAAATAGTATCCAATATACCAAAGGTAAATTATACCATATTTCCCTGGCAAATTCACAGAAATCAATAGAATTGACCTGCTGCAGTGGATGGTACTTACTAGGAAGGAAATGTCCTGCTTTGCTGACATGAGGCAGCTTGCCAGAGTGCATATGGTGAAGTTCAGGGGTTTATGTTTATCTTGAAAGATCATGTTTATCTTGAAACAGTTGATGACTGTGGGGATTTTATTTTCTCTTCTACCGTGTTTAACTGAGTTTTTGTAGCAGAGTTATTTTTGAAATCACATTATAGTGTCTACAGGGAGAATAGAAAGGGCACCCAGAGGAGTGTTCAGGTCAGTGAAAACAGAATAACTGGGAAGCTGAGTTTGCAGGGATATAAATTGCTTTTTATAGGAAAAGCTTGTACAAATTGTAAATGCACTGTAGGATTTATTTTAAAGGTAAATAAACAGGACAAATGAAAACATAAATACTCTTGTCACTATGTAACTGTCCCTTTTTTGCACTAGTACTTAAATTTTAAGCTTCAGGGAAATCACAGCATATTTTAGGATTTGGAAAGGAGATTACATTTCCTTGCCTAGGAGGTTGTCATTAGTTGATCCTTAACATATGTGATTTCAGGTTATATATGGATTATTTGTAGAAGTGCATCTACTACAGTAAATTTGGTACTACAGTAAATTTAGTGCTACAGTAAGTGCACAAAATGGTCTCCTAACTACAATCTCTTCAGCATCACGTACAGCTCTGAAAGCCCTGGGTCATTGATTATAATCAGATTTACTGATCAAGTATAAGATTATTGATTGAAATTAATTTCTGGATCAAGCTGGTGAATCAAACAGTAAAAACAATAGGCTTTGCTTTTTTAAAGCTTTTTAAAAGCTTCACCAGTGCACCTTGTAATTCAGGCCACCGAAGAGATCGAGGACCGCGAGACGTTGGCGCTGATGGCGGCGAGGAGCGAGAACGAGGGCACGGCTGATGGAGAGACCTACATCGAGAAATACACCCGGGGGGTGCTGCAGGTGGAGAACATTCTGAGCCTGGAGCGACTCAGACAGGCAAGGAAAACACACTTCTTGCACCCTTTCATAGAATCATAGACNAGCCTCCTCTTCTCCAGCACAAACACCCCCAGCTCCCTCAGCCTCTCCCCAAGGTTGCTCTTTTAAAAGTACTGTATTGCTTTTTTTTTTAGAGAGCATTGGACAGGTAAATGTAAGAGTAAGTTACTTCTGTGAAATACAAATTTGTGGTAGTGGTGAGTCCAGGAGCTACAGCTGGTAATGGTGCAGTGCTTGGAACCTGAACAGACAAAGGCCAGAGGATGACTTTCTCCCAGGCACTCAGCAATAGGACAAGGGGGCACGGGCTCAAGCTCTGCCAGGGGAAATTGAAGCTGGAGATCAGAAAAAATTCTTTGCAGAGAGAGTGCTCAGGCATTGGAATGGGCTGGCCAGAGAGGGGGTGGATTCCCCATCCCTGGAGGTTTTTGCACTGAGCTTGGCCGTGGCACTGAGTGCCATGATCTGGTAAAGGGACTGGAGTTGGCCCAAGGGTTGGACTTGATGATCTCAGAGGTCTTTTCCAACCCAATCCATTCTATGATTCTATGACACACTTTGGTGGTTGTGTGGGCAGATGAAGATTTGTAAATGCAAGCCCTGATTGCTGCTGTCAGCCACAGGGCAAAAAGTCCCTCTCCTGCTTGGTCATTTCTCCTGAGGAGACCATGGCATTGCTTTTAGTGTGTTGTTTCCTTCCACAGGCAGTGACAGTCAAAGAGGCTCTTTCCACCAAGGCCAGGAACATCCGCAGGAGCATCAGCACTCCAAATGTCCACAATGTAAGGCCCTTCATTGTCTGCCAAATTAACATTAGTGGGGCAGGGCCCCCACCCGTGCAATGCTTGCCCAGTGTGATGTGGTAATGATTGTTCTGACTAATCAACCTGTGGGAACGTTGTCATGAATTGAAACCCATCCCCACAACTGTCCATCCCAGGAGATAACAGACTTGACAGAAAAGTGAAGCAGTTTGTTGAGAGTCTTCTTTTATAAGGATATTTGGTTTGGAAGTAGTTTAGGATGAGAACTGCCCTGATTCAGACCACTTTTACCTCCAAGTCCCTGTAATTTTTCTCATAATATAAGGAGTAGTTTCTATTTGTGTGCATTTTATGTGTTGTCCTATAACCCACACACAGCAGAAATGTAGCTGTCTTTATCTGAAAAGAGATAGCAGAAAAATTGCTAGGACTAACTGGCCAGAGTGTTTCCTCAAGGCATTATATTTTATTTATGAAAGGCAGGCATTTTGTCATTCTGTCTGTTGGTGTTCCACAGGTATCCTGTAGCAGACTGGATCTTTCTGCCTGTGATGAAGATGATAAGGTATGTAAATATGACAGCAGACATTCTCAGGTTTCCCATCCTCCACCTCCTTGAAGCAAGATGTATTTGAGACTTTAAAAAAAAAACCAAAGCCAGGATTTTTAATGCCGTGTGTTTATATAATTTGTCTTAAAAGTGCTGCACCAATTATATATTATTCTGAATTAAACCTTCTTGTCCTGTGCTTTTCATATTAGAATTGTATAAACTGATACTTTAAAAAGGGGAATTTAGAGCAAAATATACTTAATATACTTCAGTGAAAGGTGGATTAACTTTTAAACAACCCGTTGGTGTGAGACAGGAAAATTGTCTGAAGCCACACCTTTGGTTTGCAGCTTTTTGCTTGATTTTAAAAACCCCCCAAACCCCTCCGAGTTTACCTGTTATTTTTTTTTCCATGTTTGCCTGTATCAGCATGCAGATTTTTGTATTTTTGGGTTTTTAGGGTTGGTCTGAAAGTCACCTGGATATCTCTGACTGTTGTTCCAGTTATCAGGATGTGTCGTGCTATGGAACTTTACCCAGGGAGTCACCTCGCAAGAGCAGAGATGGCAGTGGTGAGACTTAGGATGGTGGATTTTTATTTCACTGGTTCAACTGGAAATTAAATGCTCAGTGCTCTTTTCCTACTAAAGGTGTTATCCAGCTCCTTGCTGTAGGAGCTACACCTAATCTGGAAGTAGGGGAGAAAGGGAGAAATGCATAAGACATCCACAAAAGGGTGTAAAGTTGGAGGAGGGCAAAAATACAACCTAAATATGAATCAAAACATTAGAAGAAATGAAAGAAAAAAAAACCACACAAACCAAACCAAACAACCAAAAAACCCAACCACACAAAAGAAAAAAATGCAGGTGTTATTTTATGAATTTTAAAATGAAGATGCTTTTGTTCAAATGGGAAGTGTCCCTTTATAGGTTCCTTACATGGTGTTTGCTGTGAGTGTGTCCTGTTCTCAGCTTTCCTTCTGTTTCCAGACTTCTCAGAGGAGTTTGTTTTGCTCTCTGTTATTTCATGCTTAGGCCAGTGGTTGAATACTAAAATACTGACCTTTTTCTATAGCCAGCAACTTGCCAAATGCATGGCTTAACCTTCAGGTTTTTGCATTGTGCTCTCGCAATCAAGATATGAAGAACTGAAATGAAAGTTGTTTTGCTTTTTTTTTACCTAGGTATTGTAGCAGAGAATTCCCATGCTTTAATGACCAGTCCTTTTAAAGCATTTTCTCCTCAACCACCAAAGTTTTTCAAGCCCTTAATGCCAGTGAAAGAGGAACATAAAAGGAAGACCCCACTGGAGAGCCGACCTCTGCTCAGTCAAGAGGTAACCTTTGAAAACCACCTGTTTTTTTTTTAAAGGAGAACAAGTGATTTGCTCTACTTGGCAAATAATTTGCATCAGTTGCAACAGAATTTTTTAATTCTCTGGTACAAATTATTCAGGCCAATCTTTATATGTGGTGGTGGTTTGCTGTTTTTTACTTGAAGTACTGGGTTTGAGGTTTTGGGGAGTTTTTTGTTTGTTTTTTTTGTTTGTTTGTTTGTTTTGGTTTTTGTTTGTTTTTTTTAACTTTTGGGTAAGTATTCTTCTTTACAGGATACTTTTATTTTCAAGTAGCAGCAACCTACAATTTTTTCTCTCCCACAAGAGATGGTGTGTTTTTTTCATAGATAAAATGCAATTCTGTGAAACAGTATTGTAGGGTGGTTATAATTCTGACCTTTACTCCCTAACCTAAAACTCTGAGAGTAGCACGTGAGTTTCCCTGCCCATTAACTTGAATTATGATGTATATATGGCCAGCATGGGTGTTTCACTTTCTAACCTGGCACACATTGAGCAGGGTGGTCAGAGCTGGGGCTTGTGTGATGTGTTGTGTGTCTTAACCTTTGCAGAGCTTGGCTCCACCTCAGGTGCCCTGTGCTGTGCCCGCAGGGAGCAGTGCCAGTGGCACCCCTGCACACAGCAATGGCACAGGAGAGCAAAAGACTGTAAGTTCTGTACCAGTTCTGTACACTTATTTATGTCAAGGCTTGGTGGTGGGCTCAGGGCCATCTGGTGGTGGGCTCAAGGCACTGATGCTACTGCAGCAGGAAAAAAGTTGTAATGTGGATTTAACCCCTTAGAATCCTAGAATCATAGAATGGATTGGGTTGGAAAAGACCTCCGAGATCATCAAGTCCAACCCTTGGGCCAACTCCAGTCCCTTTACCACATCATGGCACTCAGTGCCACGGCCAAGCTCAGTTTAAAAACCTCCAGGGATGGGGAATCCACCCCCTCTCTGGGCAGCCCATTCCAATCCCTGAGCACTCTCTCTGCAAAGAAGTTTTTTCCCATCTCCAACTTCAATTTCCCCTGGCAGAGCTTGAGCCTGTGCCCCCTTGTCCTATTGCTGAGTGCCTGGGAGAAGAGACCAACCCCCACCTGGCCACAACTTCCCTTCAGGCAGTTCCAGACAGTGCTGAGGTCACCTCTCAGCCTCCTCTTCTCCAGCACAAACACCCCCAGCTCCCTCAGCCTCTCCCCATAGGACTTGTGCTCCACTCCCTTCTCCAGCCTCATTGGTCTTCCCTTGTCACTGATTGTAGGTGATGTTTAGAACAGCTGCTTGCCTGGCTTGCAAATGCAATCTGTTGTTGGAAGTAACTCATGTGGGTTCCTGTGTTTTGGTTTGGTTTTAATATTTCTGTGTGATTTTTCTGTGGGGTGGGGGGAGAGGGGAGGCTTCACTTTTTACAGGGCACAAATGGTGCAAGTAAAGGGCAGTTCAGTGAACTCTGTGCTACTGTCACTCTAATGTCCCTTGTGTGTTACCCAGATTTTGTGACTATGCCCCAGAGTAAATGGAATGGCCCCACTTGGTGTAAGTAACCATGCATTTAGGTGTGGGTACACTATAAAAAGCTTATCATTGCCTGATTTGGAAGTAATCTGACTAAATTACGATTGCCGCTTTTAATTAACCTGCATCTTCATCATAATTCAGGTGGAATTGAAGGTGGAGGGTTTTTATTTTAATCTTCACCTGCCAAATCCTTTTCGCACTGCTGCTTCAACAAAAGGTGTATCATCATTTCTGCTGTATGATGGGTTTGGGCTTGGGGCTGTGGAACGTGGCTGCAAATACTTGCTTCAATCAGAGCTTTAGATTTAAAATTCAGACCCTTCAAATTGTTTCCTGTATTACTGAACTCTTTTCCACAAAGTGATGGATACTTCCTATTCAACAGCTATTTTCATTCCTACCATATAGCCAAGCCATTAAAAAACCTCTTCTGGATTTCTAATGCTATTTTGTTTGTTGTTAGACCAAAGTAATCCTGAGTGTTCTGGTGTATATATTTGAAACTTGGCTGCTGGTTCAGGGTGGCAGCTGCTTCATTCTTGATCATGTTGATTTTCCATAAGGTAGCTGACAGGCTGACAGAGTCACTGATACAAATAGCGTGAAGGTATTTGGAAGACAAACTTTTCTAGTGGGTTGAAAAAACATCTCCTGGAAAATAAATTGTTACAAAATTTTCCATAGCAACTTGAGGGCAGTTTTAATCCCTTGAGTGAAAACAAAGTCCCACCCCGTTCCTGCCCTGAATTAACCCAGGGATTTGCCTGTGCTGCTTTCCAAAGACATGCAGAAGCTTTCAGAGCTGCAAAAGGACAACATCCTGCCCTGTCACCAGGCTTTTCCGACCAGAATGGAACTAATTCAGGAGTTTGTATGTCACATATTTGGGTGAATGTATTCAGGAGTTACAGCAGGGCAGCATCACAGCTCCACGTGACACTTCAGCTGTGTGCTCCTCTCCATCTGATTAACAATGTGAAGGTTTCCCATTATTAATCAAGACTGGAAATGACTGCTCCAAGGTACAGAGCCTCAGTCACACTCCTAATGAATCACTGGGGGATTGGTGTTGCTTCAGGTGTGATGCTCACTGGCATCTTACAGCATGGAAAAAATGCTATACAAGTAAAGCAACTAAACAGGAAACTAATAATATTAACTAGGTTGATGTTCTGCATCTAAGTAGGCTTAAGAATGATGTTGGGCCTTTTTCTCATGTTTCTCTGAGATCTGTTCTTAACTTTGCTTGAATATTCATAACACATCTGTCAAAAGAAGGTGGAAAAAAAAAGCATTGAACAAAAAAATATTTTTATTCAGTTGGTCTGAAATAGAGCATTCAACCTGAAATTTCAGACAGTGCTTACACATGTGTTTGATATTGCAACTATTTCAAAACAGCAGGATATAAGAGCACGTTCTATATAATACACAAGTACAGTGGATCACATTATGGTGTTATTAAATGTTTTCATATTAAGTGTATTTAAATCCTGCCTGTAATTAACATGTCCAAGGGGGATTTGACTAAGAGGAAACCCTCCTAGCAGGCAATGAAAATTCAAGCACCAGTGGTGCAACCACTAAATAAGTATTACTGGTTTTTAAATTAGTAAAATGGGAACTAACGTATTGAGGTTACTTGGGTGGTGTAATTTAGGGATTTGAAAACTCAGATACTTTAACTGTACAGTGTCCTTGTTACAAAGCAGGTGCAGGGGAGCTGCTCTGTGTTCTTGCTTGTTTTATTTCTGTTACTGATAAAACTTGATGAAGGCCCACAGAGGTGACTGATGGCTTGGGGCATGTGACAAATGAACAAGAGCTGGAATGGATGGCATTGTTCAGCCTGGAGGAGACCATGCCCAGGGGCATCTTATCAATGCATAAAAACCCCTGATGGGAGGAGTGAAGGCAAGGCAGGCCCTTCTCAGCAGTGCCCAGTGACAGGACATGGGGCAGTGGGCACAAACCAAAGCACGTCAGATTCCATCTGAACACAAGAGAACAGTTTGTTTGCTGAGAGGGTGGTCCAACACTGGCATGAGTTGTGCAGGAATGTTAGAGAGTTCTCCATCCTTGGAGAGCTCAAAACCCACCCAACAGGACACTGTCCTGGACAGTCTGCTCTGGCTGACCCACCTTGAGCAGTGGGACTTTGGACTAACTGACCTCAACAGGTGCCTTCCAGCCTAAACAATTTTATGATTATTCTGAGATGGGCAAACTGAACAAACCCGTTTTCTGTCTGCACATTTGAAGCTTTGTTTTACAAAATTCTTTGAGCAGTCTTGGCTGTTAGGAAGTATCAGAAACATTTTCAAGAGGATGTTTATCCTGCTATGTTGGTTCTCAGTGGTCATCTGGTTAACTGTTATGCTTTTCCTTTTACATTGATGCCTGAAAGCATCAAACTACTTGAGGTACCACCCAGGACCTGCCTTGATCAGTATTTGAAATCTGTGATGCAGATAAAGGAACTGGGAAATAACAGGAGCTTGAATTTCCCTGAAGTACTTCAGCAGTTTCCATTTTTCTGAAAATGCTGTTCTTTCTAGTAGGAAATCGCTGTAAATGAGCCATTTTTAATATGTATATATGTGTGTATACATATACATATGTTTATACCTGCATATATATATTTATAAATAAACACATATGTATGTAAGAAAGGAAGTACTTAAAAAAGCATCCATGTGCAGTCCTGCCTGCAGTATTTTATGTTGGGGGAGCAGCCCCACCATGTTGCTGGAGTCTTTCTCAGAGGCATCTTCACAGAGTGATATTTATGTATGACTACCTTGTTAGGTGGTTAATTAGCTCTATAAAATGCCTTAAGTAGGTTTAATTAGTCTCAATCACAGGGGAAAAAGTTTATCTTACATGGATGAAAACATGCAAACATAACTTTCCTTTTTTTGCTTTATATTTGCTGACCTATTTAGAATCTGTTTGCTAAGAATTGAATAGCTCAGTGTAGACAGGATATGTTCCCAGCAACTCTTTTCAGTGGTGTCTTCCATTCTTCATGAAAGGAAATGAAGGTATATATTCCTCCAGAATACCCAGAAAGGTTAGTTTATTTTGAAAGCCTCACTGCCTCAGGTTCCCAATCCCATTCAACCCTCTGTTCTTTTGCAGGACTCTGAAGAGGAAGACAGTGAGTTGGAGGCCATTAATAAGAAACTGATAAGCCCACAAGGTCTTCAGAATTTCCGGCCTTATGTACCGGAGGAGTTTGCTGACTTCAGCATTTACAATGCGAGCCTGGAGAACAGGGAATGGTTTTCTTCTAAATCAGACTTCTTGAGTTCCCGTGTGCTTGAGAAGGAGGTGTCCCGCAGCCCCACCACCAGCAGCATCACCAGTGGCTACTTCTCCCACAGTGCCTCTAATGCTACCCTGTCTGACATGCTTGTTCCCTGCAGTGACAGCACAGACCAGCTAGCCAGCCACTCAAAGGAGCTGGACTCTAATGAGCCCTCAGCATCCCTTGCACACGATTTAAGATCTTCTTTGAACAAGGAATGTCGAGAGTCAGAAAAGGAGTTAGCGAGAGAAAAGTTACCTGTGTTACCCCTGAAAGAAAACAGTGCCTTAACAGAGCAAGTACCACTGTCCCTCAGTGCCACTGACAGAGACTCCCAGCAGTTCCCCAGAGCTGGATCACCTTCAGCTCTAAGTTCCTTGGACAGCAAAAGTAGCTGTCGTACAGTTGAGTTCTCAGCACGGGAGGTCACAGTGGAGCACACGACGGACATTCTGGAGGATCACTCCTTCACAGAGTTCATGGGCGTCGAAGATGGGAAGGACTTTGACCACTCCACAGCTCCACAGTCATGTCCCCTTCTGTCCTCTAATGGAGTGAGCACCTCAGTGTCACCCCAAGGCCCTGGCAAGGAGCAGAGCATGTGTGTGGGCCAGCAGAGCTCTGCAGCAGCAGCAGGAGAGCAGCGTGCAGGCACCGGGGAAAGCCCTTCTTGTCCTGGCCTGGGAAAAGAAACTTCACACCCTGAGACTTACCCTGACACTTCCATAGACGATTTTATCACGAAGGACCACTTGGATGGTTCTGATTGTGAAGAAGGTGCTTCTGCAGATCAGGCCCAAGTCTTGCCTAGCTGGGTGACCGTGGGCGAACAAGTCTGCGTTGGAAGTAATAAGATGGGCACAGTGAGATACGTTGGAACGGTGGATTTTTCAGCTGGAATCTGGGTTGGAGTTGAACTAAATGTTCAGCTGGGTAAGTCTAAATAGTTTTTAAAGTTGCAGTGCAATCCTTCGTTCCCATTCAGTTGTGGGAAGTACCTCCAATTTCACGGAGCTTGGTGTCTGATATTCCCCACTCTCTGTTTCTAGGGATGCTCTGATCAATTTTGATCTGTCTCAAAGCCCTGCAGAATAATCCTTTTGCATGTTGTAGGAATTTCCATTGGTACCCATCTATTTTTACAGATCAGAGAAACAAGCAAAGCCTAAAATTGGCAGGGTTTTTATTTAAATCAACATACAGATGTTCATGGGCAGTGCCAACAGTGTGCATGAACTTGACAGATTTGTTTGCTGTCTGTGGTTTTCAGAGATTTATTCTTATTTTCCACTGGGGAAAGCTGAATTCCAGAGTGCAGGTGTTCTTTAACTTCAGTTCAAAGGGGTCAGAAAAAGACAGTGTTCTTCAAGATGATAGTTTTAGTAGTTGAATAGATACTATCACTGATGCCAGAAGTTTGTCTTGCAGCTGAATTTTAAGCTTTGCAAACAATTGGTTTTGAGGACCAATTTATTCTGTAAAATGAACAAGTGCTTGACTTTTTAAACTGTGAGTTAGCAAAGTCCTATTTTAGAAAAATCATCTTGTTGGTCACAATTCAAGCCCTCCTTTCCAAGTTTTGTTCTCCCTAGTGTATGGTGAACATCTGGCTTTGTGACTCAGCATGACCGTTGTACAGATGGCCAAAGCTACTCACACTTCAGTTGTCTGTGCTAATGAAAGTACCAACAGTTAACCTCATGCATTTCTTTTCACTGAAGGGAAACACGATGGAATTGTAAAAGGCAGAGAGTATTTCCACTGCAAACCACGCCACGGGGTCTTTGTTCGTCCTGGGCGCCTCAGTAAAGCACCAGCTCCAAGGAGAGGGAGCAGCACTTCGCGCTCTCAGGCATCTTCCACCTCGGAGAGACGGAGAAGTTCTGGGCTTCAAGGCTCACCAGATGCTCCTAAGACAGGAGGAGAAGTCCTCTGCCATTCAGGAGATGCAGCAGCTTCTGCTTTTTCTAGGAAACAGGAAAACAGGAAATCTTGGATTAACTAAACGACAGTATTTTTGCACTTACTACACACATCACTGTGTGGCAAACTTGATGGAGTTTTGAAGCTCTTGTACATTTTAATCTGTCCATACAGAATGTGTATTCTCTAGAGTCCTTGACTTAATTCTCTAATTTTTTTATAAATAATATATATATTATATATATATGAATGTGTATCTATAGTTTGTCTGCCAGTGGGCAGATATGGCTGCACACTAAAATACAGTTAAAGCTGATCTGTAGATAACTGAGGTACTGGACTGTTTGTTACACAACAACTTGGGAGATATATTTTAAACAACAGAAGATATTTTATTGTGGAAAAAACAGGATGTAAATCCACATTTTGGGGGGGAAAAAAAGCTACGGTTTGCTGTTCTTAATTACCAAAGAACTTCTTTTAGACTGACATATTTGCTGTTTATATCTTTCTATTGTAAATGTTTTAACCGGTAACTTGGTGCCATGTCTCTTTTAGTCCCTGGGCACCCTGCAGCCTTATGTTCTGTGTTTAAGCACACTGAAATATCCAACTGCTTCGTATTTTTTGTCTTCCTAGAGGCCTGCCACTGTGCTGACCTGGCATTGCATTGGAATGCCTAATGATGCCTGAAGCTCTTTGTGTCTGGCATTTCACCTGTTAACAGAAGCCAGCCAGGCAGTCTGACTGCAGAAACAGTATTACTGCAAGGATGTGAGAGGACAACATTTGGGAGTTTTTAGGGGGGTTTGGGATTTTTTTTTTGGGTGTGGGGAGGGGAAATGGGGAAACAAAGAAGCAGTAAATGGATCGTGACTGCAAACTTTGCACTTGTTACTTGCTGGTTATTATCAAGATGAACTAGAACCTGCTAAAGTAATTTTAATCTGTAAAGTTTATTTTAATAATGGGAATGATGGAGGGATTTATGTCTGGTGCTCATGAATTCCTAAGAAGGTTGTTCCACATGTAGATACTGTAGATGCCTGTACAAGTGTTCTGGATATTTGTAAAGTGACCTGGTAAAAAATGAGTGAAGTGAATGGCCTGCTGTATCTGTTCTTTGTTCCTTGGCAAGAGAATGACTGAGATACCTGGGACCTTACTGAAAAGCTGCTGTTCTTTCTTTGATTGTTGTGTACAGTAAGCGGACTCTTGGATTTTACTATTGACTGTAAAGAACTGTAATTTATAAACTGCCATCCTGTATTTAATTGGTACAGACCTATTGTGTGTTAGAATACAGACTGTTTACTTGGGATTTAAAAAACAAATGTTTTGCTTGTATTTGGTACCATTTTAGGCTTCATGGTCAAATAGGAAGTTGTTTCTAGCTGATGGAGCTCAGATGCAGAGAACTGGGTGAAAATGCTGAAGGACAGTGTGATTGGAGTGGAAGACTGGAGGGTATTAACATGTTTTAGCATTTACTGGTTCAGGCAGTGTAAGAGGAGAATATCAGCCCTGATACTCTGCTTTCCCTGTCCCTCACAGGAGAGGGAGCAGAGTCAGGGAACTCCTGACAGAAAATGGTGTTATGTGGGTCAAGGGGAGACAGGACAAGTTCCTGGAAGACGGACAAGGGAGGATCATTGCTAAATATGCAAAAGCATCAGCTGCCAACAGCACGGTTGGCAGCAGGAGGGCAGTGTGCTGGGGGTGGTGGTGGTGAAAGGAGGGGCTGTGAAGTTCAGTGCACTTGCCCCTGACATGGCTTTTGGCTCTTCTGAGACAGGATTCTTATGTGTTAATTGATTTTGTAGAAATGCAGATCGATGCAAAACATTTTATACTTCTGGTGTCCACCTAGAGTTGCTCTCAGTGCATTCATGTCACTGCTCCTGGAGAAAATTACCATAATAGCAAAACATTTTATGCAGAATTATTTTATCAGGCACAAATGATTGTAGAACACTGTCAGATATCTACACCCAACCTCCTGCTATATTGAAGTTAATTTTTGATGCCACTTTAATATTTTTATAAAGCTTCTTAGAAAATACACATTTGCACAAACATATTTGTTCGAGGCCACTAGAAACAATTTTGAAAGTCAATGTGGCCACTTTATGTCAAAGGTTCAGTATTTAGACCATGTTGGCATCAGCTGAGCTGGAGTCTTTGTTGTTTCAGACTCAGAATACATGACTGATTGCTTCGGGAACACAGGGATAATTGTGTCTCTTGGGGTATGCAATCTATACATGTCAGAGACCAAAACAAGCCAGCCTGGTATTGTGCTGTACCCATTTTGCATAACCTGTGCTGTTGGGAGTTCTGTTGTTACTAAAAGACCTGGACTTTGGCAAACCTTGCACCTTAGCATGCCCTGCCCTGGCTAAATGTAAAGTTGGAAGGAGCATATCTAAGGAGTGCAGTAACATAGTGGGAAAAGGAAAGCTTTTTGGTTGATGAGCTTCTTAAAACTCTGGTAGTAAACAGAAGCACCTTTTCCTTTTAGTCATGTTAGACTGGGAATTTGCTGTCTTGAACTTTGGAATCAGCAGGGGGAAAAAACGTGGGGATAATGCAACTGCAAATTGCTGCCTTTTTTTTTTTTAAATATTAACCAGCATCAAAAATACACTGTGTAATATGCAAAGTGTCCAGTCCATACCAAGATCTCATAAAAAAAAACCCCAAAAACCAAACCAACCTCAATCATGACACTGAATAACCTTTTACAGAGTCAATCCCTCATTTGACAAACCTGAGGTCTTGTTTGGATCCCCAGTCCACATGGAATGACTGGATTCTGGGTACCAGGGTAGGTAGAATGGTAAGGAAGATCACACTGGCCTTCACCTTGTTGTCTGGATTGATGATGTGCTGCTTTTTTGAGCACAGTGGTGTCTTTGTGGAGACTCAGAGAAGAGCTGGCACAGTCCAGTTTGGGTCAGCACAACTCCTTTGCAGCTGGAGGCAGACTGTGATGTGCTGGTACTAAATGGACAAGAACCAGTGTCATGGAGCAGCTTAATGAGAGAAACATCCTCAGGTAACTCCATCAGGTAACATGCCCTGTGCCAAGAGATGGGGTGGGAGAGGGGCTGGTGGTGGGCTTGGAGGACCACATCTGCCTTGAGCTTTTCCCTGCTTTGGGACATGTTTCTGGGGATCTGTTTAGCTGATTTACAGAATCCAAAGGGAGGGGGAAACTGTACAGTCCCTGGCAAGGACTACAGGGATTTAAGGTGGATGGGGAGGAGGCTGCATAAAAGGAGCATATCTGCCTTCCAGATTTTCCCACCTTTGGAGACAAGTTTTTGGGAATCTGTTTAGCTGATTTACAGAATCCCAAAAGAGGAGAAAAACTGTGTACTGTCTCTGCCAAGAACTACAAGGATTTAAGGTGTTTGGGGAGGAGGCTGCATGAAAGAGGAGCACATCTGCCTTCTGGCTTTCCCCATGTTTGGGGACATGTTTTGGGGGATCTGTTTAGCTGATACACAGGATCCAAAGGGAGAGGGAAAAGTGTACAGGCTCTAGCAACGACTACAAGGATTTAAGGTGGATGGGGGGAGGAGGCTGCATGAAAGTAGGAGGATATCTGCCTTCCAGCTATTCCCATCTTTGGGGACATGGTTTTGGGGATCTGTTTAGCTGATACACAGAATCCAAAGGGAGGGGGAAACTGTACAGTCCCTGGCAAGGACTACAAGGATTTAAGGTGGATGGGGAGGAGGCTGCATGAAAGAGGAGCACATCTGCCTTCTTCCAGCTTTCCCCATTTTGGGGACATGCTTCTGGGGATCTGTTTAGCTGATTCACAGGATCCAAAGGGAGAGGGGAAAGTGTACAGGCTGTAGCAAGGACTACAAGGATTTAAGGTAGATGGGGGGAGGAGGCTGCGTGAAAGTAGGAGCCCATCTACCTTGAGCTTTTCCCATCTTTGGGGACGTGTTTTGGGGGATCTGTTCAGCTGAAATACAGAATCCAAAGGGAGGGGGAAACTGTGCAGTCCCTGGCAAGGACTACGGGGATTTAAGGTGGATGGGGAGGAGGCTGCATGAAAGGAGGAGCATATCTGCCTTCCAGCTTTCCCCGTCTTTGGGGACATGTTTTGGGGGATCTGTTTAGCTGATTCACAGGATCCAAAGGGAGAGGGAAAAGTGTACAGGCTCTAGCAGGGACTACAAGGATTTAAGGTGGCTGGAGGAAGGAGGCTGCATGAAAGTAGTAACATACCTGCCTTCCAGCATTTCCCACTTTTAAGGACGTGGGTTTGGGGATCTGTTCAGCTGAAATACAGAATCCAAAGGGAGGTGGGAAACTGTACAGTCTCTGGGAAAGACTACAAGGATTTAAGGGGGAGGGGGAGGAGGCTGCATGAAAGTAGGAGCCCATCTGCCTTCTTCCAGCTTTCCCCATCTTTGGAAACGTGTTTTTTTGGGGATCTGTTTAGCTGATTTACAGAATCGAAAAAGAGGGGGGAAACTGTGTACAGTATCTGGGAAGGACTACAAGGATTTAAGGTGGATGGGGAGGAGGCTGCATGAAAATAGGAGCACATCTGCCTTCCAGCTTTTCCCACCTTTGGGGGCGTGGTTTGGGGGATCTGTTTAGCTGATACACAGAATCCAAAGGGAGGGAAAAAATGTGTG
Organism: Sakesphorus luctuosus; assembly: GCA_013396695.1. NCBI lineage: Eukaryota > Metazoa > Chordata > Aves > Passeriformes > Thamnophilidae > Sakesphorus > Sakesphorus luctuosus. Next base: position 429,466 of record VWZD01004976.1, on the reverse strand, counting down.
CAAGGTCTGGCAAGAACTGCAAGGATTTAAGGTGGATGGCGAGGAGGCTGCATGAAAGCAGTCGCTGTTTCCTTTCTGCGGGATAAAACAATTTAAAAACAGCTTTTCTCATAGGAAAAAACCCACAGCTGTCCGAGCGCATCAGACTTTTCATCCAGGAGGCAAAACAAAACCATCCCCGCTCTCCCCACCGCGCAACTTTAAACCCGCCCAACATCCCTCCTCCTTATTTTTCCACCGTGTTGGGATGGAAAAAAGGCGGAGCGGACACCAAGCCCGGCCCTTCCCGGACGTGCGGGGCTGCACGGCTTGGGGTTGGTGCGGGCGAGGTGAGTTGGAGGTGGCGGGGCTCGAACCGGCGACCCCCGGGGCTGGACTACGGGCCANCTCCGCCGCATCCCCCTCGTCGGGGCTCCGTCCGCCCGCGCTGGTCCCTCGCCCTTTTGCGGGAGGGGAGATGCACGTAGGCTCTACATCCCTCTGGAGCCACTTTATCCCTTGTTTTTCCCCTTTTCCCCCCATCCTCTGGACAGCGAAAGATAAGTGATAAGATTTAAAAGCATCGCGTAAGTTGTATGGTAGGCATGTCGGTTTTTTAAGGGCTCCCAGCTTCGGTGATGCATCCCTTGGGTTCTGGCGAGCACAGACAAAAAGGGGGTTTATCCCACGTGGGTGTTTTGATCGCTTTGAAAAATTGCCTGAGATTTGCAAAATTGCATTATAAAACTTAACCGAGAGCTGACGAGGGGTTGTCCTGAGCATCTCAGGTTTGGGATGTGGGTGTTTTGCAGTTTGGGTGATGCCCAGACAGAAAGGATTATCCTGAACATCTTGGGATTGGGATGGAGGTGTTTTGCAGCGTGGGTGATGCCTGGACTAAAAGGGTTATCCTAAGCATCTCGTCTTTAGGATGTGGGTGTTTCAAAGTGTGGATGATGCCCAGACTAAAAGGGTTATCCTGAGCATTTTGGGATTGGGATGGAGGCATTCTGCAGTCTGGGTGATGTCCCAGACTAAAAGGGTTATCCTGTTCTGAGCATCTCCTGTTTGGCATGTGGGTGTTTCACAGCGTGGGTGATGCCCGGACTAAAAGGGTTATCCTGAGCATCTTGGGATTGGGATGTGGGTGTTTTNGGGGTTGTCCTGAGCATCTCAGGTTTGGGATGTGGGTGTTTTGCAGTTTGGGTGATGCCCAGACAGAAAGGATTATCCTGAACATCTTGGGATTGGGATGGAGGTGTTTTGCAGCGTGGGTGATGCCTGGACTAAAAGGGTTATCCTAAGCATCTCGTCTTTAGGATGTGGGTGTTTCAAAGTGTGGATGATGCCCAGACTAAAAGGGTTATCCTGTTCTGAGCATCTCCTGTTTGGCATGTGGGTGTTTCACAGTGTGGGTGATGCCTGGACTAAAAGGGTTATCCTGAGCATTTTGGGATTGGGATGGAGGCATTCTGCAGTCNTGTGGGTGTTTCACAGTGTGGGTGATGCCTGGACTAAAAGGGTTATCCTGAGCATCTTGGGATTGAGATGGAGGTGTTTTGCAGTGTGGATGATGTCCAGACAAAAAGGGTTATCCCATTCCAAGTATCTCCTATTTGGGATATGTGTGTTTCACAGTGTGGGTGATGCCCCCCCAAAAAAGGGTTATCCTGAACATTTTGGGATTGGGATGGAGGTGTTTCACAGCATGGGTGATGCCCAGACCAAAAGGGTTATCCTGAGCATCTCCTGTTTGGGATATGGGTGTTTTGCATGTGGGTGATGTCCAGACAAAAAGGGTTATCCCATTCCAAGTATCTCCTGTTTGGCATGTGGGTGTTTTGCAATGTGGGTGATGCCTGGACAAAAAGGGTTATCCTGAGCATCTCCTGTTTGGGATGTGGGTGTTTCACAGTGTGGGTGATGCCTGGACTAAAAGGGTTATCCTGAGCATCTTGGGATTGAGATGGAGGTGTTTTGCAGCGTGGGTGATGTCCAGACAAAAAGGGTTATCCTGAGCATCTCCTGTTTGGGATGTGGGTGTTTCACAGTGTGGGTGATGCCTGGACTAAAAGGGTTATCCTGAACATCTTGGGATTGAGATGGAGGTGTTTTGCAGTGTGGATGATGTCCAGACAAAAAGGGTTATCCCATTCCAAGTATCTCCTATTTGGGATATGTGTGTTTCACAGTGTGGGTGATGCCCCCCCAAAAAAGGGTTATCCTGAACATTTTGGGATTGGGATGGAGGTGTTTCACAGCATGGGTGATGCCCAGACCAAAAGGGTTATCCTGAGCATCTCCTGTTTGGGATATGGGTGTTTTGCATGTGGGTGATGTCCAGACAAAAAGGGTTATCCCATTCCAAGTATCTCCTGTTTGGCATGTGGGTGTTTTGCAATGTGGGTGATGCCTGGACAAAAAGGGTTATCCTGAGCATCTCCTGTTTGGGATGTGGGTGTTTCACAGTGTGGGTGATGCCTGGACTAAAAGGGTTATCCTGAGCATCTTGGGATTGGGATGTGGGTGTTTTGCAGCATGGGTGATGCCTGGACAAAAAGAGTTATCCTGAGCATTTTGGGATTGTTTTGCAGTTTGGGTGATGCCCAGACAGAAAGGATTATCCTGAACATCTTGGGATTGGGATGGAGGTGTTTTGCAGCGTGGGTGATGCCTGGACTAAAAGGGTTATCCTAAGCATCTCGTCTTTAGGATGTGGGTGTTTCAAAGTGTGGATGATGCCCAGACTAAAAGGGTTATCCTGAGCATTTTGGGGTTGGGATGGAGGCATTCTGCAGTCTGGGTGATGTCCCAGACTAAAAGGGTTATCCTGTTCTGAGCATCTCCTGTTTGGCATGTGGGTGTTTCACAGTGTGGGTGATGCCTGGACTAAAAGGGTTATCCTGAGCATCTTGGGATTGAGATGGAGGTGTTTTGCAGTGTGGATGATGTCCAGACAAAAAGGGTTATCCCATTCCAAGTGTCTCCTATTTGGGATATGTGTGTTTCACAGTGTGGGTGATGCCCCCCCAAAAAAGGGTTATCCTGAACATTTTGGGATTGGGATGGAGGTGTTTCACAGCATGGGTGATGCCCAGACCAAAAGGGTTATCCTGAGCATCTCCTGTTTGGGATATGGGTGTTTTGCATGTGGGTGATGTCCAGACAAAAAGGGTTATCCCATTCCAAGTATCTCCTGTTTGGCATGTGGGTGTTTTGCAATGTGGGTGATGCCTGGACAAAAAGGGTTATCCTGAGCATCTCCTGTTTGGGATGTGGGTGTTTCACAGTGTGGGTGATGCCTGGACTAAAAGGGTTATCCTGAGCATCTTGGGATTGAGATGGAGGTGTTTTGCAGTGTGGATGATGTCCAGACAAAAAGGGTTATCCCATTCCAAGTATCTCCTATTTGGGATATGTGTGTTTCACAGTGTGGGTGATGCCCCCCCAAAAAAGGGTTATCCTGAACATTTTGGGATTGGGATGGAGGTGTTTCACAGCATGGGTGATGCCCAGACCAAAAGGGTTATCCTGAGCATCTCCTTATTGGGATGTGGGTGTTTTGCATGTGGGTGATGTCCAGACAAAAAGGGTTATCCTGAGCATCTCCTGTTTGGGATATGGGTGTTTTGCATGTGGGGGATGTCCAGACAAAAAGGGGTATCCCATTCCAAGTATCTCCTGTTTGGCATGTGGGTGTTTTGCAATGTGGGTGATGCCTGGACTAAAAGGGTTATCCTGAGCATCTCCTGTTTGGGATATGGGTGTTTTGCATGTGGGGGATGTCCAGACAAAAAGGGGTATCCCATTCCAAGTATCTCCTGTTTGGCATGTGGGTGTTTTGCAATGTGGGTGATGCCTGGACTAAAAGGGTTATCCTGAACATCTTGGGATTGGGATGGAGGGGTTTTGCAGCGTGGGTGATGTCCCAGACAAAGAGGGTTATCCCGTTTGGAGCATCTTCTGTTTGGGATGTGGGTGTTCTGTCCCCTTGATAACATTTGCTCCTGGATCTTTATGGAGAATTCAGTGCAGAACACCCTGAACAGCTGCCTGTGTGCCATCCCTTTCCCTGCAGGTGAAGCACTCCCGAGGGATGCTGATGTGTCTCTTCCAATCTCCCGCTAGAAGGCTGGTTTCCCGAGCTCACTGTGCACTCAAGGCTTCATCCACCAAGCAGCAGAAGTTTTGCTTGGAAATGGCTCGTCCCAGTTCAAGTAAGACATGCCCTGTGTTTTGCTTTAGCATCCCAGACAGGTTTTTAAGGTGGATTTGAAGTTCTGGGTGTTTTTGTGTGCTGGATGAAATACATCAGTTAATTCAAAGTCTTCACAAGAGTGTGAAGTTGCTTTTTTCCCCCCAGCTACTAAAATTAACTTTCTGTGTTCTGTATAGTTCCAAAACCCCATGCATAATTGCAGTCAGCATGGTTGCCCTGTGACGTGTTTCTAAAGTTTATAATTTATGCACATAAACACACACTAGTTAATTGCATTTCCTTTTCATAATCCTGATGAGCAATAAAACTCATTCCTTGTTTCTTTGTACAAGAATTATAGAGGGCCTGGAGCATCTGTTGGGTAACCCCAGGAGCCTTGTTCAGGCTAGCAGTAGTAAATACCCTCTTTTTCTTGCATGGGGGTATTTGTGTTGCCTCTCCTGAACGGTGTGAGCCCTTGAGCAGTGTCTGTTGTGCTCCCCACGCCCAGGCATGGCTGATTTCCGAGAGGTGTTTGCCAAGGCCAAGCACATCGCCATCATCACGGGAGCCGGTGTGAGCGCCGAGAGCGGCGTGCCCACCTTCAGGGGGGCTGGAGGCTTCTGGAGGAAGTGGCAAGCCCAGGTAGGTACTCTGGTGGCCCCCATGGCTCTGCAGCCTCCATCAGGGAGGTGAGAGTGGAGGCAGCAGCTGGGGGAGGAGGGTAGAAATGCTCCCAGCGGGGACAGAGCTCTCCCCTCCGTGCCCTGGGGGTCTGTTCTGTGCAGCTACAACTTCTTTTCTGTCCTTCATTTTATCAGTTGCTTGGGGAAAATAACATTCTTGCAGGCAGCTCTGGGTCTTTCTACCATCCTTGTCTTCTTGCTGCCTTTCAGGTCAGCTGCTTGCTCATCTTCTGATACACTCAAGGTTTTCCTTTTGTGTTTTAAACTCTTAGGAACCTTTTACCAAAACAGCAAACAAAGAAGCACTGATAGTGACTAGTTGTTTTCTTTGAATCTTGGTGTTTCATAAACATTCTTTAAAAATACCTTAGGGCTTTTTTGTTCTGTTTGAGGGAAGGTTCCTCACAGCTTTAACTCTCCCACAAACTCTGTCTGTCTTGCTGAAGGGATTTACCAGCACTGGGGGCCACCAGGGTGGGAGGGAGGTGGGAGCAGACACTGGAGGGTGGATGGTGGAGCTGCACGCACCAAACTGTGTGAGCTGTTCAGGTGCCTCATGAGCCTCATCCTGCCTGGTGCTGCAGATGTTTCAAGTAAATGTTATGCTGTCAGCACTTGCTACTCCAAACACTGCAATCATAATTGGCTTTCTTTATGGTTTTTAATGACAACATTCCTGAATGATTTGATAAAGTTAAAAAGGAGCCAGACAGGTGAGTTTTTCAAGTTGGTTTGAATCTAAAGATGAGGTTTTTTTCTTTCAAGTGACCAGCAGTGCAATTAAAGCATGTGTGCTTATAAATGCCTGTTCCTGCTGCATCACAAACTTGCATTCAGTGTTTTAATACCAGCTGAATTGTGCATTGAGGTGTCAGATTGAGCTACTTCCTGAATTTAAAAAAGATAAGGCAAAATTAAAGTTACTGTGAAGAGCAGAGCTTCAATTTACTGGCACATAAAAGACAAGGCATTGGACTTTGGTTTTGGCAATGGGTGTAATTTGGTTTGTGTTACACGTAAATTAAGGGAGCAAAGAAATTGCTAGAAAGGAAACATATCCACATGGTGCTGAGTTTTATAGTTGCTGTGGAAAAGAGAGTTTTGAACGTCAAAAACATTGTGTGCATTGAAATATCTCATTTTCCTTTGTGCTGTACCAAACTCCTAATATTTTGGTGGGGCAGCACAGAATCAGGTCCAAGTGGACTGTGTAAACCCCCACACCACACCATTGCTGTAAGTTATTTCCTAATTTGATAAGACACTTTGACTTGTCACCCTTGTAAGGGCTATTGAACCATATTCTTGTCAACAGCATCTGGTTATAAATACTCTGCTTTTGATTACTTTGTGGTGCCAGGAGCAGTGTAAATGGTGGGGATTTCCCTTCCTTGTGCTGCAGAGTGAACTGTTGTGCTGGTTTAAAGGTAAACCGGCAGGAGAAACGAACCAAACACAAAAGAGATTATAAGTCAGAGTCACAATTTAATAACAGTATTACAATAAATGCAATGGCACAAAGAGAAATTGGTTTTAACCCACAAAACCCAGCAGTGTAACCCACCCCCTGGGGCACAAACACAGTAAGGTTTGGTGGCCCCTGTGCTGAGCCCCATGTGGTTTCCTCGAGTGCAAAGGAAAAGGAAGGGACAAACCTGTTGGTGCAGATGATATCACAGTCTGGTGAAGAGTGGTGGTCGCAGTTTGGTCAAGAGTGGTGGTCTCCTCCTTCTGAGGTTCTGCTCCTCCTCTGGATCCAACGAATGGTTCCCCAAGTCCCCAAACCCCCAAAGTTATATCCCCTCAGGTCCAGGTGGGACTGCCTAGTACCTCCCTCAGGGTGGGGAGTTACACAATGAATAATCTCACTCTGTGAGTCAGGGGTATTTTGGAATCGTTGCTGGCCCATGAGCAGAGCTGACCCCTCAGGTGGGTGTAGAGGTTCACAAGGACTCCCCTGGAGGGGAGTTTTCCCAGCCAGCTCCCAGCCTGAGGGGTCAGGTGCACCCCGGGCAGCTGCTGCAAATGGTCCGTTGGTCACAGTTCATAGGAAATGAATGGAGGGTGGAGAATCCACAGCTTTGGTCACACCCACACAGTGATAAACTGGTCCCACCTGCTGAACTAGGGCCCTGTGCTGTCTCTCCAGGAGCTGGCCACTCCCGGGGCGTTCGCACGGAACCCCTCGCGCGTCTGGGAGTTCTACCACTACCGGCGGGAGGTGATGCTGAGCAAACAGCCCAACCCGGCACACGTGGCCATTGCCGAGTGCGAGAGGCGGCTGAGCAAGCAAGGGAGGAGCGTGGTGGTCATCACCCAGAACATTGATGAGCTGCACAGGAAGGCAGGCACAAAGCACCTCCTGGAGATTCATGGTAAGAGTCACCTTATCCTCATGGCCACAGGCAAGAAAACCCAGTGGGGAGAGGGGAGAAGAGAAAGCAGGACTAGCACTGGGAGAAAATAAATTTGTCTTCAAAATTATAATACCTTGCATAAAGTTATTTACAAAAACAGCTGTCATGACATAACTAAATAAATATAATAACCTTGTTCTCTTATGGAAGCTGTTTCATGTACTTCATATCCTCTCTTTATTTCTCCTCTTTAAAATCTCAGACTCTCCTCTTCCTGTTTCTAACGGATTCTGGCAGTACACAGGAACAGTTCTCCCTTCCTGCTTGCTCAGTTTTGCCTCAGGTCCACTTGAATACATATGGCTGTAGCACTTGGCTGATTTCACTTACAAAAGGAGAAAGGAATCCCCAGGGGCTCCCACTGTGTGGCATTGGCGGTGCCAGACCTGAACTACCACCAATAAAAGGTGTATTGGCATGACTGGCCTCACCAGCCTTGGTCCTGTCCTGGGCTGTCCCCACCTGTGCAGTCTTTGGCTACAGGAGGACAGAGGGTCTGGGAATGGATGGGATTCCCTATTTTCTCTCTCCCTCTCTCTTTCCTGTGCTTTCTCACTCCCATCCCCTCTCCCACAAAGTGCCAGGGGAGCACAAGGCAGGGGCAGCACCTGGTGGCAGTGGGGCTTTTGGGTCTGAGGAGGTGACAAGTGTGGAGAGGAGGAGGGTCCCTTGGAGGTGCCCCACTCCTTCCTTCTCTGCTCCACAGGCCCTGTGCAGAGTGGGAGTCTCCCAGGACACAGAACCCATCCTGACCTTCCAGCATTATGATGCTTTTTAACTTGACTATCATAAAAGGTTTAAATGGGATTTCCCACTGCTGCTTTTGTGATTTGGACACAAGAAACCTGCACAAACCTTTTTTTGCAGTTGTGGATCCAAGGATGAAGCCTTGGGTGTAGTTTAATTTTGGTTATTTGTGCTCTTTACAGAAGAGAAACAATTTAAAAGTCTGGGTAATATTGCACATCTCTACAGCATGTTACTAATGCTACAAAGGTCTTGGGGTTGGAGAGTTTTGCATGAAACAAAATGGTGTTAAACCAGTATTATTTTTTGAAGAATGGTTCTGATGTGAAGGAGAAAGTAATAAGCAGAAATCATCTCTCTCAGTGATATTTTAAATTATGATTTTTCCTTCAAAATACTGTTACAGGACTGTGTATTACTCATGTCCTGAGGCAGAACAAGGTGATACATCACAGATAGTGGGACTGCTGCTGTTCTCACTGTAGCCTTTCAGCTGAAAGAGCTTCATCTGCCTTTGCTGGGCTGGGTCTGTGCTTACTGGTGCCACTGGTCACCTTGGGTTGCTGAACAAGAGTGTGTGAGTCCCTGCTGTGTAAACAGCATTTTGGTCATAGTACTGCTGAGTTTCCACTTCACCGTTACATTCATGCAGTAAGTTGCGCACCAGGTGTGTCCTTCAAAGCCAAATAAAGGCTGTCTGGGATAAACACAGCCACTTGCTTGTCCAGCCACACCTCCAAGCCATTCCAGCATTCCCTGATGTTTTCTCTTTGTGTGTTTCAGGCAGTTTATTTAAAACTCGCTGCACCAGCTGTGGAAACGTCGCTGCCAATTACAAGAGCCCGATCTGCCCCGCCCTGGCCGGGAAAGGGTAATGGCAAACTCTGTGCCTTCTGCTTTGGCTGCTGGTCAGTACAAAAGGAGCCATTTTAGGAGTGTGTGGGAGTTCCAGCCAACCACCTCGTTTTACTTCAGTAATTAATAATGTTTAAATTGTACCCAGCTGTTTGGAAACATGAATGTAGGGTTTGGTAACTCCAGTGAGTACCCATGGTACCCTTAACTCCTCTAAAGGGATGATTGTTAACCTCTAAGTTAGCACAACGTGATACACGTCTTAATTAGAGCAATTTCAGCTGGTCTGAAACCCTCACATTGGACATAATGTGTATTTACTTCCATCCTCTTCACTTTCCATTTTTTTAATTAAATTGGATGCTTATCATTTAAATTGCACTGTCATCACTTGATATGTGCCTTTTCCTCTTCTGCATCTCTTGAGCACCTTGTAGCTTTTGTCCTTCAACTCATCAGTAAGATTCTCATGATTACACATCTCAAAATACAGATGTGTGAAACAATCAGGATAGAGGCATCAGTTCCCAGGATCCTTCAGTCTCCTTTTTCTATCCATCCCCTTTTTTCACCATTACAAAAGGAAGTGGGCAGGGGTATGGACCAGGCATATGCTCATAGATTTTTAGGTGGTTTTTTTTTCCCTTTGCATTTCACTAGAGTTTTAGATAGCTACATTAATAATTGTGGTGCCTTTGACAGTCTGGATAGATTTTTAGGTGTTTTTTTTTTCCCTTTACATTTCACTAGAGCTTTAGATAGCTACATAAATAATTGTGGTGTCTTTGAGAGCTGTTGGATAATTCTTAGCAAATGCCTGCCTGCCCTGTGTGTGGTATCTTAGGTTTGTAGAAGGTGTTGAAGTCATCTGGAGTTGCAAAGATTCCTTGATTGGAGAGTGTGCATTAAAGAAAACTAAGTTTTTATTAATATATAAAGTGCACTTTTTATAGCTGAATATTTATTTCAGTTTTGTAATTTCAGGGCTCCAGATCCTGAAACAGAAGATGCTGCAATTCCAGTTGAAGACCTTCCTCAGTACGTATGGGCCACCTTGGTTTTTGTTGTTACCTCTTCATGCTTTGTGCATCTCAGGGGCTTGTGTGACTGTTCATGTTGTCTTGGAAGGACACAGAGACATTCCACAAGAGAGAAAGGTGTGGGACTTTGCCCCAGAGAATTGAGTGTGAAATTATGGGGCACAATTGATAACAGAGTGTATACCAGAAGTAACCACAGTGCCAAAGGCATCACACATTTGTGTACTTGAGCACCAAGATGAAACGTGCCTGAATTTGTGGGGCTGTAGTCAGTGAAGGGGTAGAATTGCAGCAAGGAAATGAGAGAGCTACAACAGGAAATGTTCTGGTACTTTGCAGGTGCAGGTGTTAGCTGGAATAGGGTGCTGGGGTGCAGCCTCTGCATGGGCCCTCACAGGCATTCGGTGTGCCATGGGGCTCTTTTATCGTGGTTGAAGCTTTCCCTTAGCTAGTGTCAAAAAACCACCGTATTTTTCATCTGGTTCCTAAGGAAAAAGAGGCTAATGGGATGCTTCTCTCTTTTGGTTCAGTTTCTCCTTAAGAACCCGTTACCCACTTTGTTAAAGTCCATGGAGGCTGAGATTTTAATTCTCATGCATTTCAGGAGCTGAGTAAGGGGAAGACACAATTAGGTATCTGTTGAGCAACCTGTTCCATGTGACCAGGCAGCACGTGTGTGCTTCCAACACATGTGTAGCATGGAACCAGCTGCCTGTAGTCCAGCACGTGGTAGAGAAGGGTGGGGGAAGGCTGTGAAAGAGAAGGGAGAAAGAGTGATGGCAGGTAAGACACGCCCAAGTGAGGAGGAAAACTGCTTTGACACTTTGCAGCTCAGAACATCCACATTAGCAGCATTAACAGTCCCTTTGTGATGCTCCAACAGGTGTGAGCAGGACGGCTGTGACGGGCTCCTGCGGCCCCACGTGGTGTGGTTTGGGGAAGCTCTGGATCCTGATGTTCTCACAGCAGTGGAGAAGGAGCTCGATATTTGTGACCTCTGCTTGGTGGTGAGTGGGGCTTTTGTTACCTGTCCTCTCCTGGGTAAAGCAGAGGCATCTGTGCCTCCCTGAAGGAGCTGCAAACCCCTGAGGGACTCTGCAATGTCCAGTGTCAAACATTAGAAGACCTTGAAGTTTGGAAATGTAGAGAGACTTCTCAGAAATGAACAGGCACAGAGGTGTTACAGGTTAGCCAGTATTATTTAGCTGTTGAATTTCCCTCCCCTCTTTACTCTGCTGAGACCACACTGGAATACTGCATACAGTTCTGGTGCCTCCAGTGTAAGAAGGACATGGAACTGTTGGACTGAGTCCAGAGGAGGGCTGTGAAGATGATTAGGGGCTGAGGCACCTTTCCTGTGAAGACAGGAGAGAGCTGGGCTGTTCAGCCTGGAGAAGGCTTCAGGGTGACCTCATTGCAGCCTTCCAGAACCTAAAGGGAGCCTGCAGAGTTGGAAAGGGGCTCTATTGGGAACCGTAGTGACAGGATAAGCTTTACACTGAAAGAGGGAAAGTCTAGATGGAATATTAGGAAGAAATTCTTCACTGTGAGAGTGATGAGGCACTGAACAACCTGGGATAGTGGAAGGTGTTGCTGTTTATGGCAGGGGGCTTGGAACTAAATGATCCTTACAGTCCCTTCCACCCCAAACTGTTCTATGCCTCTAATTTCTCAAACAGTGAAAAATGGAATGATTTTGATGGTCAGTTTCAAAAAGAAAAGTGACAAAATGTTTTAAGAAGGTAGTGAGGTAACCACCTCACATGTAGGTTCCAGATCCCTGACCAAAACACTTGCTCAGAATATTGTGTTCCCTTTATTGAATAATCCCAAATAACAGAAGGAATGTCTTGGGTATTTTTCCCTGGAGACAAAGTTTTGTTTCTGAGATTTTTTTTTAATCTGCAGTTGCAATGGACAAAGAGGCTTCTTTGGGCTGTATCACAGGAACAGTTCCTGATTGTTACGCTATGCTAAATAGCTCCATGTGCAGTGACACTAACTGGAGGCACTGGTTTAGTTCCATTTCCATAGGGATCTTTAGTGGCTGTTTCACGTGCAGTGTTGTGAGCAGGGCTCTCATGGAGGGGCTGGTTTGGTGTTGTGTTTAACCCCTGTCCTGCTACACCCTGATTTGTGTCCCCATCCCACAGGTGGGCACCTCCTCCGTGGTGTATCCCGCGGCAATGTTCGCCCCGCAGGTCTCTGCCAGGGGAGTGCCAGTGGCAGAGTTTAACATGGAAGCTACTCCTGCCACAAACAGATTCAGGTGAGGCTGCTCACACCAGCACCCTTCGGTCCCCTCCATCTGCATTGTCTTTGCATCCACCATCATTGTCTTTTGCATCCACCATCATTGTCTTTTGCATCCACCATCATTGTCTTTTGCATCCACCATCATTGTCTTTGCATCCATCATCATCCTTTGCATCCACCTGTATTATCCTTTGCATCCAGATGCTACAATGCTGGGTTTAGACAAATTACGGTCTACGTTTCTCCCCAGCACTTAAGAAATATAAATTTTATTTTAATCACTAAGAACAGATGATAGTTCTTTCATGGTGGAATTAAGTTTTACTAAAGACATAACTGTGTTTTCCGAAGTCTGACCCTAAGCCCCAGAAGGGCTACATCGTTTTGTCTCTTTCCCCTCTCCCCCTGCCAGCAGCGCTCGGGCAACAAAGCCGCAAATATCGGGATGCGCTTTAAACCGGCCGCTTCTTTCCAGGTTCCACTTCCCGGGCCCGTGCGGGACCACGCTGCCTCCGGCTCTGGCGCGACACGAGACGGAGATCATCTCCTGAGCCGCCGGGACCGGGATGCAGGGGATGCTGCGGCACCCCCGCGGGATGCAGGGGATGCTGCGGGATGCGGCGGGATGCAGGGGACGCTGCAGCATCCAGGCGGGATGCAGGGGGATGCCTCGTGATGCCGCAGGATGCAGGGGATGCGGCGGCACCCCGGCGGGACGCAGGGGGGTGCTGCGGCGCGGGGGGAAGCGGAGGCGGCAGCTCTGTGCGGGCGATGCGCTCGGCAATAAAGGGGCGGAGCGGCCGCCACTACCCGTATCCGATGTCTGTCCGTGTCCCGTGTCTGTCCGGGGGCGGGGCTGCCCCGGCGTTTCCCGGCGTTCCCTCCATTCCCGGCGGAAGGCGGCAGCGGTTCCGGGGCGGCAGCGCGGCCATGGCGCGGCGGGGGAAGGTGGCGGCGGCGGCCGCGGGCAAGCGAAGGGCTCGGGCCGCGCTCCCCAGCCCGGCCTCTTCCTCCTGCTCCTCCTCGGACGAGGCGGACGCGGCCCCCGAGCAGGTGCCCTTCGGCGTGGCCAGGGAGGCGGCCAAGGCCGAGCGGAGGCTCGTGGGGGAGGCGGCGCGGAGGTGCGGACACAGCCCCGGGCATCTCAGCCTCGAATGGACATTCGCGAGCACTTCATCCCCCTTACTACCCACTTACTGCCACTTCATCCCTCTTACTCTCCCCTTACTGCTCCTTTATCTCTCTTACTCTCCCCTTACTCGCTCTTCATCCCTCTTGCGGTCCCCTCTTATCTTACCCGTCCTTTATCCCCCCTTCTAGCTCCTTTCATCTGTCTTACCCCCCTTTATCCGCTCTCTTACCCCCTTTCATTTTCCCCTTACCCCCCTTTATCCCTCTTTACCCCTGTTATCCCCCTTCACCCTTCTTACCCTCTGCCTTTATCCCCCTTTTTGCTTCGTCGTATTCCCCCCTTTCTCTGCCCCTATCCCTCTCCCAGCCCGTGTATATCCCGCTCACGGGGCCTCCCTTTCCCTCCCCGCAGGCACCGGGAAGAGCAGAAGGAGAAGCGGCGGCGGCACCAGGAGCTATTCGCGGAGCAGAAGGTACAGGAATGCTCTCCCTGCTCCCTCCCGGCCCCGGCGGGCACGGGCTCTGCCCGGCTGACCCTCCTGTCCCCCGCAGAAGCGCAGGCTGCTGCCCGAGGCCGTGCTGCAGGAGCTGCAGGAGCTGCAGGATGTGGCTGCCACCTCTGCACCACCCGCACGGTGAGAGGGGCCTTGGGAATGCAGGCGGGGGGCTCAGTGGGCACTGCCCGCCCCTCGGGGTCCTGGGCTGGAAACAACAAAGGAAGCATGAATTGGGATAATAGAAGAGTAACCTGCTGCCTTTTCCTTGCTCCCCAGACTGGCTGAGTGTGCTCCAGCAGATGACCAAGGTATGCTACAGCTTTGCTTTGTTAACACTTCTGTTATTTTGGGAGCTCATTCCTGTGCCAGAGCTGCAGTGGGAGCGCCCTGGTAAAGACCTTTTGAAAGTCTGAAACATGAACAGATCAGACAGACTGTGTTTTCCCAAGGAAAAAGATCTGAGGAAAAATCCAGTGTCACATTTAATCTAATTCTTGTGGCTATTACAGAAGTCACTTGTTCTGTGGTGGTTTCAGCTGAAATAGTCTCAGGTGTTTAAGGAAATTGTGGGCAGGTGTTACAGCAGAAAAAGCAAGGATTGCCAAAGAGGTTTAAGTTGTTTAAGATCTAAAGGCTTTTCCTGGATAGAGTTAAATTGCCTTAATACTTTACATATCAAACTAGAATTTAATAGCATCTGTAAAATATAAAATAACTTCTTTTCAAATTCAGAACTACAAAATCAAGTGTCTACAGTGTTTATCACTGCTGTTTTCATCAGTGCTTCGCAAAACCCCTTTTATTTAAGCAATTCTTTCATCTATACCTCATATACATTGCTGGATGGTATAAACTGCTACTTTCTCTTCCTTTTATTTAAAGAAAGATCTGTTGGCATAACAAGGAGATGAGCTGAGAAAAAGTGAGACTGGAGCTGAGGCTGAACTCCCATTTGTGGGTTACTTGTAGCACTCAAGTTTTTGTCCTGTAATGAATCCTGGTTTATTGATGTCAAGAAGGAGGAAAGCTGGCTAGCAGTACTTTGAGTTGCTCCCCTGAGCACATTTCTTCCCCTCTAACAGCCCTTCTTACTTCTTAGTGCTTCTGAAAAATGCTTGTTTAATTCCTCTTCCTTTTTCACTTGCCAGTTTTGATTCATGTTTGGGAAATTTTGTTTTCCAGTTACTTCAGATGAAGAACTTGAAGATGAAGCTGAGGAGGAAAAGCAAGGCCAAGCTGAACCGCAGGTGAAGGAAGGCAAGAGAAGCAAGAGTGCCAGGTAGGAGGAGGAGGAGATGATCCAGGGTGTCTGTGCCCATGTGGCAGCTTTTGTCTGGAGAATCTGTACCTTCAGGTACTGAAAGGCTGCAGTTTGGTCACCTTAATGTGTTTGTGTGTGTATGTGTACATATATATATATATGTACACACATATATATATTTGTGTGTGTATATATATGTGTATTACAAAATCTGTAATATAAGTAATTTGTACATGTTATGTATACATAACTGCTATGAGATAACTGGGCACAGCAGTGTACATGGTGTTTGTTATGTGCTGCTGTAAGTGTGGTGGTTGAGCACTGAATTCCTGCATTTCAATCTTTTTTCTTTTTCCTCTTTATTTCTTTGTCATTCCTGTCCCTAGAGAGAAATTGCCCTAGCTTCTAATAGGACTAGTTGGAGACTCCCAAGGAACAACTCAGGCACACAGAGGCAATAAGGACAGCCTAAGAGTATTAGTGCCAGTTTTTATTTTTTTAGTACTGCCACCAGCCTGATCTGAGCATCAGAAACCAGCACTGGCTGCTGTTCACAAGGAGCAAAGCTACCACACTGGTATGTCTTGTTTTGGGTTCTGTAACCGTGCCATAGGGATTTGTATCTGTCTTTTTAACTAGGTCAAAAGGAAACTACATGGCTGTGTGCTTAAAAGATCAGAGTTCAACAGGCCTGCACCAACAGCTGGCCCAAGACTTTCTGAAGGCTCAGCTCTACGGGCCACACACCAACCGGGTGCCAGGTGAGCAGTTGGGCTTGGGTGGGCTCTGCATTTAGTCTTGTCTGGCTTAAACTTGGTAATTAACACTCCTTTCCATTTCAGCAAATGAATTCTTTTCTCTTGCAAACAAGAAAGACCCAGTTAAAAAAGCTGCAGTTCAGTTTGTGGACAAATCTTGGGGTGAGTAAAAAAAGTCAAAGTAGGTGCTATTTTATGCATATGTAGTTGAAAGTACACTTGAATAAAACCAGTGTTCCCATGCTGGAGGGCTGGGGCTTGTGAACCTCTAACTGAAAAATGTTACAGTAAGGGAAGGGCAGCAGGGCACTACAGCCTCAGTGGGTATCATGAGAGGGTGTGAGGGGCACAACTTGAAAAAAAACCCCTCATTTTTGATACATTAAGAAGCTGTGGGTGCTTGGTGAAATAAATAATTTAGTAACTGTTGTTTTAGCCTCCAGTCTCTGAGCTGTTGAAGGTGTTTCATGTATGTGTAAAACTTCAAAGCAGAGATACCAAATTCCCAGAACTTCTTTCTTCAGAAATAGCACATCCTGGAGACAGACTCACACCCACACAGTCTGTGAGGCTCATGGACACCAGAGGCAAAAGTTACTGATGCTTAAAGCATGCAGGGTGGGTGCAAGCTGGTGCCCCTGGGGCCAGTGGAAGGCACCTGGTCTATGTACAATACCATAGGAAGTTTATCAGCTTTCCAGTTGGTTGTTCTGTTCTGAAATGCTGCAGCACTCAGTGGGTTGCTGCTTCTCTGGCAGGGAGGCAACTAACTGACATATTTTTTTTTTAAGGTCAAGAAAAAAAGGAGAAAGCAGCAAGGTTTAAGAAACGTTGGATTGCAACACAGACTAAAAATTGAATCTGGAGACAGCTTTTTCAGAAGATGCTGTTCAGGACTTTTACTGAAAGTTAATCTCTCAAAACAATGATAAGGGTATTTTTTCCCCACTTGATCACCACTTTGCTTTCAGCACTGACCTTCAGCAAGCTGTGGCCTGATCAGACTTTCCTGTTCTCATCCCTCCTCTTTCAGAAGTTCTTGGGGAAGCTCCAGAGCAGCAGGGCAGTGCTGTAGAACAGCTGGTGTTGAGCTGCCTCCATGAGGCAATGCCTTTGCAGAGAATAAAGATGAGTCCTGTTGTACCTGTTGTTGGGGTGCTGCATTTCTTACAGCTGCTATTTCAGTTACTTGCATCTCTTAAGAGCAGAATCACTGAGTCAGCTCACACCCTTCCCTGGAGCCCTGTGGTTACTGGCAATCAGTAAGGGATGTTCCTCATCTTCAGGGAGTACTGACTAAGCTTCCATCAGTGCCTGGACTCAGCCTTGCTGGACACTCAGCCTGTGGCAAGAACACGGTAAGCCTTTAACTTCCAACAGCTCAGCAGCTGCAGGGAAGTGGCATTCCTGGCTGGAGCAATGAGCTCTCCACTCACAGGTCTACATGAGCACCACTGTTCTAGAACCAAGATAATGTAGCATACCACTCCATGCTACCATGTATGTAGAAGTAAGTTTTTAATGGCTGGTTAATTAATGATATCACTACATTTTATTGCAATATAGTACTATTTAAGCACTTTTAAAAATGCAAGGTGTACAAAGATTAAATTAAGACTGTAAATTGACTAAATATTTGGTTTTTATATAAATAGGTCATAACCACACTGTGTTGACATGTAATACTGTTATAATACAACAGTTAAACTGGTGAGCCTACACAACAGAAGCTGTCTGTAGTTAAACAAGGAAACAAAGTTGAAAAGACCATGTTAAAACAAAAAACTACTAAGATCAACAGGTTGGGATTGTAAGTAGCAACAAACATATTCACTCAGCTCCTGAGTAATTCAAGTTTTACAGTACACATTAAAAAATATCATTTCTTCCCATCAACACTATATATCCAAACCATTTGCATTTTGCAAATTACACTGATTGAACTATGTAACAATGGGGGTGGAGGTTGGCAAGTCATCCTGCTTGACATTTACATCACCCACATGCTAATACATCCATGTTTTCTAGTCTTCCGTCCCACCACAGGGTAGCAGGATTTTTGGTTTGTTTTGGACAATCGTTTCAAGGATTGGTACTTGTCAATTTGGATGTCTGACGTTACCAGTGATATTTTCAACTCTTAGTTGTCTAAGAGGTTTAAAGATGGAAATTTTCTCCTAACACTAAGTTAGAAATCATTTGCATCATGCTGTAAACTAGGAAGCAACATAAAGCGACAGACTTGTCCTTAGTACATAATTAAAATTCCAAATTCCAGTCAGCAGAGCTGGTTTACTTTCCATGTTGAAGATGCCACACCACCTTTCAGCCCTCCCAATGCATAGCTAGTGTAGGTAATCCTCCACTGTGGCGAACGCACAGGAGCCGATGCCCGACCGGGCCATCAGTCCCAGACACTGTGACGCCTGTCCCATGGCCAGGGCAAGCGGTGGTTGCTTTGGCAGATTGTGAGTCTCTGCAAAACAAGCACAGGGGGAGGTAAAAGACATGATTAATTGCAGGGCAAAGCAGTGAAAACTTGCAATTCGAGCGTGCTTATATCACTCTTTTCAAAATGCCTGTATTTTACTTTCAAATTTTGCTCTTGGAGCAAGACAGAGGAGGAGCAACAAAGTGACGTTTTCAAATTGCCTGCACAAGTACCATTATTGAACAGGCCCATTTGTGGTCTGAAAAATGACAGGCAAGCACCAGTTACTTACTTTGGTGGTCCCCAAAACTACCCCTCTCTGCTGAAAAGAGTGTGTCCCCCAACATTGCTATCCGTTTGCTACTCACTCCCCCAGTGCCAGCAGGGCCACCTGTGTGGGAGCAGAAAGGGACACTCCCCACCCAGGTGGGAGCCATCAGGCTGTACCTACCTAGTATTGCACTATTAAGTACAGAGCACACTGGTTCTCGTTGTATGGGGTCCAGCTGATTTCCAACGGGGCTGCTCCAGGGATCGGAATATGCCAGTAAACTGAATGCATCCTGTGGGAAGATGTTTTTTATTACATTTCACAGCTGTACCCTGCTAGTGTAAACAAGGATGATTTTCTTTACCTATTTGATTCAGAATGATGAAGGTGACTGTCAGTGCCCATCAATACAGAAGGATAAAATGAAATTGTGACAGGATGTGTTCTGTTTGGAGCAAGCAGTGCTGCTCCCAACAGCAAGGCAAAAGGTAGGAGTATTTCAGTAAGTGATGGGGTCAGAGAAAACAGACAAAACTGCATGCAGTTCTTTGGCAAGAGAGTTCTTTTCCACAGCAGTCTCAAATCAAGGTAAACTAATGAAAGTAAAGAACATATTTTGGGTATCTCCACCAATCCTCCTGTGGTTCATATATCATTAGAGACAAAAACAACACTTCAGTTCAAGAGGCCAAATTACAAGGTCAGCAATGAGAGTGCAAAAGTTAATTTCTGGGTTTAATTGTATTACAGCACAAAATTATCTTCCCTGTACATGTGCTACACAGATAAGACAGGAGATTGTGCTACACCACAGCTGACCAGACTACTGTTCTCAGACACACACAAAAATAATTCTAGAATCATAGAATGGATTGGGTTGGAAAAGATCTCCGAGATCATCAAGTCCAACCCTTGGTCCAACTCCAGTCCCTTTACCAGACCATGGCACTCAGTGCCACGGCCAAGCTCAGTTTAAAAATCTCCAGGGATGGGGAATCCACCCCCTCTCTGGGCAGCCCATTCCAATGCCTGAGCACTCTCTCTGCAAAGAAGTTTTTTCTCATCTCCAACTTCAATTTCCCCTGGCAGAGCTTCAGCCCGTGCCCCCTTGTCCTATTGCTGAGTGCCTGGGAGAAGAGACCAACCCCCACCTGGCTAGAACTTCCCTTCAGGGAGTTAAAGCAGAAGAGTAGCCCAGCATGACATGCTGTGGAAAGGTCCTGCTGGGCAGCACAGTTATTCACCTCAACACCACCATTTCGAGACTAAACATACCTTGAGCATTTTCTTATTCACTGTGTTTTTGCCACATTCTCTCCTTAGTTGCTCACTCATTGCTTGCAGTTCCCTCCCGAAGTGGATCATCCTCTCGATGGCTGCCTGGCTGCCCCCACACAGCTGGCGTCTCAGCTGGCTGGAATCTACTTCTGCAAGAACCACACCGTCAGCACCAGCACCCCCAGAGCCCAGGGCACCCACCTCTGGAGCCAGAGAACCTGCTCTGATCCCACTCAGGGCAGCTGCTGCTAAAGAGAGACCCTGGCACCGTGTCCTGTACCGAGCACTGAACCGCTCCTTTATAAATGTGCAAGAGACTTCATTAACTAACAGAGGCTGTTGGCATGTGCAATGGTTAATTTAAAACCATGTTCATCTTGCAATGGTTAATTTAAAACTAACCAGACTAGAAATCAAATTTTACCCTAAAATTTTAGGAGAGTTTAAAAAACAACAATAAAAGTCCACGCAGTTCTACTTTTTTAATTCTTTGGCATAGCATTTCTAAAGATATGCCAAATCCAGAACTGCTAATTGAGGGCAAAATTTTGTGACCTTCCTAAACAGCTGTGATGGATTCTGCAACAAGACAATAATTTAGACTGTTCATACTCCTTGTAGAATATATTATCTTAATAATTCAGACATTTCAGGCTTCTTTTGGAATCAAGCAGAACACTACAACAGATTTCTTTACTGTTTGCTACAATATTCCCCAATACTAGTGATTTTAAATATATTGATGCAATTTATGAATAGTCAATCAACCCTTGGCTTCTCTGAAAGTTCTGCCCTTTTAAAATTTACAACATATTACAAATTTACAACATATTACAAAAAAGTTTTTTATCCATTCCTTGCCTTTTCTCATCAAGGGAATCAAGTCTTAAACAAGCATTTTGATGTACACTTGAAATACAAACCCATTCTCCTTTCTGACTTTAACTCCACTATCTACTGATGTATTTTGACCACTATTTCAAACAAAATTTTTTAAGTGGCCACTTTTTTTTTTCCTTAGATTTAAGCATATCACCTCTGTAAAATACCTGCCTACTGGACATTACAAAGACAGCCCTCAAAGAATATATAATATTTCAAAAAGCAAAAATCCACCAAACTCAAACTGGGGGCAGTAAACAGTGTAGGTGGAAGAACCACATTTCTTTTTTTTACAAAGGTTAAGTAAAACAAAAGTAATTTTTAAACCACAGCTATACAAAACAGTATTTTTTGGAGTGGAAAGCATGAAAAAATTATTTTGATTTTTTTTTTACATTTCCCAAATACAGCTGTTTCCTTGAGCACTAAATATTAGCACTTTGTATTCTTCAATATATGAGATTTAGAATTTCTACACTTACTGTGGAGCACTAAGGTGCCATGAGAACGAGTAATGGGAAAAGGGAGAAAAAACCTGCCAAGCCAAACACAGGAGTGTTTCCTTAGAAATTGAGGCTACTTTCAACAGCCATGAGTTACCTATTTTCCCTGTTCTCACACTGATATTGGACCACCTACATCAGTGGTTATAAAATTCACATCTAGTTACAGCAAAACAAACAAACAAAAAATTAAGATTTGAGCTAATAACCCTAAATTTTCAAGTTGGGAAGCATTGCAAGTAAAAACATAACCTTGTTGCCATCACTTAATAAAAATGTAAGAAATATCACTGCAGACCCATTTCTGTGTCACATTCTTCCATTTCGTGATCATGTTTAGAACTACCATTTAGGAAGCCATTGGATGAAGTCTCAGCAACCCCATTGGAGTAGTGATCTGTTTCCATGTCTACATCATTGCTGCAAAGAGAGTCAGAAATAAAATGTAAGTACTCAGGTTATCCTTCCAACTTCATCACAGTAATTCTCATCTTGGCTACTGAAAAGCTGCTGTTAAATATTACCAAGCCAGTTCACAGTCTCTTCCATAGCAACTGGTGGTACCAAAGTACCATGGAAATTTTAAGACTCTCAGTCAGTAAAATAGTGTTTCAAATGCTGGAAAATGAAACATGTCTCCTCCCATTGTTCAGAAGTAAGGAGTATAAATACACAGCAAAAAATTCTTGTTTATGTATCTGTATGCACACAGAGCTGGAGAAAGTGCATTGAGAAAACTTACTTATTGCCACCTTTTTTTAAACACAGCTAAGTCAATACACAGCCTACTTTGAAAATATCATATTTAAGTAACTAGTTCTTCCAAAAATGCCTTGATCTCTTATTTACTCTCAATGAAATGACAGGGGAAAAACAAAAGAAGAAAAGCCCAAAGCAAATGCTGAGCAGACCAAAACACTGACGAGATACTCAGAGGCAAATTCAGAGCATTCAAGCCCTCACCAACTTCACAGAACTGCTTTAGAAAATGCCAGCACAGCTTTGCTGACAGTTGCATCCTGGCCTGTTCTATTTTGTCATGGAGAATAACAACTTCAAACCTCTGTCAAGACCAAATTTATTAAATTTAGAAGTTTAATATCTTGCTTCTAAGCAACCAAAAATACTTCAGCTTCCTTTGAGGAAGGAAACCAAAAGGCCTCTCCAACTGAGCAACAGCACAGCCAAGAAACTGTCTTATTCCTGTGAAAAATCTCCAAGTTGCCTGGACACTGCCAGGCTTTTTGGCAGAGGCAATTGCTGATGCAAACAGAAATCATGAAGTTAAAAAGTAAATTGTTACTCTTACTCTTTTACCCCAATTATCACTATCCAACTGGAATACTTTTGGTTATCACCACTGCACCATTACACCCTCCATGATACTGTTGGGAATCCATTTTGGACAACACAGCTGAGTCCTGCTGAATTTCACATCAGATTAGGTTCCGGCACATCTGTGCAATCCAAAGCTTAATATTTGCTGTTTGTGAATATCCATATGAACCCTGGTTAATAAATTTATTTTCTTTCTCTGAATTGAATGTGTTTGCACAAGTGACAGTGACTGGAGTAGGCAAACAATCCTGGTGTATGTGATGAAAGGGAATCCACACTTCACAGACATCTCAGTCATGTTTACTTTGCAGATACTGCCACAAATGGAGAGTATCTGGGAAACTTTTCATTACCATTATGGAAAGAGCCTCAGTCAATGTCAGTGGCTTAAATTAAAACCCCAAGTGCCAGAAAGCAGTTGACTTTCACTGTACAACTTCAAAACTGACCATAAACAGCTATAAGCAAGGTAAGTTATTTTTGTCCATTGCATTTCTTTAACCCAACAGGAGAAAACAGCCTATTGAGCCTGAGCCATCAAAATAACCCCAAAGCACACCAGTGATTCCAAACTGTTGCTTCTTACACTGTGTGATTCCACTGTCCTTGATAAAAAGATCACATCAAATCCCACTGAAAACTTCTCTGCAATGCAAGCAAGTGGACAAGCCTTATTAATATAAGTCAGAAGCATCTCAAGTTTATTTACCTGGAATAACTGTTAACCTGCTGTGATCTTGATACATTTATGTTGTTGAGCTCTGGTACATTCAAGCTGGAGGTTGTGTGTTTACTGTGACAGTAAGACTGATGGGCTTTATTTGATATTACTCCATTACTGCAACTACTTTCAAACCCTGAAAGAAAGTTTTAACAATTATAACCATCCAAAAATTTGTAAATACCATTTTATAAAAGTGTAATAAGTCCAGTGTAATTGTTCCTGGTCAGTAAACACCAGATTTGCCAAACTAACCCAAATGCTTTGCCTCCATGTTTCTGCTACTTGAACCTTTACATTTTCTACAGTGCAGAAATTAAGCATTATTTAACAACTGTAAACACAGACATGAGAATGCTTTTCAGCTGTACTAGCACACCAATGAAACAGAAACCTGCACCAAGGTAGAATCAGTTTTTTTAGAACTGATACATTGAAAATGTTTTCTAGGCCACTCTAATCATTATGGACTGGCAGCAAACATGCACCTTACTAACTGTAATCACATAATTCTTTTGATAAATGTGCAGCAGAATTTGGTGCTGAGTATCTTACATGTTGCTTTACAACCTCCCTCCTTCATTGTGTAATTATTTTAACTTTTAATACTGTGCTTTGCTAAATAAAATCACACCATGCTGTGAAACTGGGATGGTCTGGTTAAAATCTCTTCTGACCCTTGTAAAATATAATCAAGAAACTACTATTTGAAGCAAACACTTCAAATAGAATTGCCAGTTCTATCAAACCAGGAGCTCCCTTGTATCTCCTAATATCAAAACAGGGCAGCAGTGATTCTGGTGGCCAGGCCACACTGGCTTCCCACTCCAGACTAGAAATAAAAATAAATGAATAAAGCACTCCCAATCAGCTCCAGTTTGGATTTAGAAATTAAATCAAAGTGAAAGCTGATGGTCACTGTTATCTTAAAGAGCCTGTCTGCAAGGATGACATGCTCACATACCATTTTAACATGCTCAGCTTCTCTGCAGGGGTGCTTTGGAAGGCACAGGGACCTCCTCTGAACATTCATGGCTTCCCACTGAAGATTTCCCATCACCTCAGTGCTCTGAGAACTCTTTCAATTGTGCAGAACTGGAATGTGGCTGCCAGCAGAAAGCCTTTTCCCTACTCCACCACCAAGTTTTGGTGTTTTCTACATAAGCACAGCTGTTCCTAAGTCTTCATCAACACCATAGGAAATGGATCCTATTTACCACTTACTGAATTTAAACCACCTTGCCCAAGCCATAAATTATCGTCAAAAGGACAACACAAATTTGTATCAGAACCTTCCATCTCCCAGGGAGAAGCATTTCATAGAAATTGGTGGCAACCCACTTTGCAAACCCACAGTAAAACCAAGAGTGCGTGCAGAGAACATATAAAACTTTTAGTCTGGGCAGTGACTGAAAAACACAAAATTCCACAGGTGTGGTATTTCCAAATCTATGTGGTATAGAACTTACCAGTAAAATGTGTGCTGCTCCCTTTGCCTGTTGCCAAATTGTGAATGTTCATGCCATGGCTGGGACTCATGCTGGGACTACTGAATGGCCTTGGGCTAACAGGGTAACTATCCTGAGACTTTGGACTGTGGCCCCCCAAACACCGCACCTCGCTGTCCGTGCCGTTCACCATCTCTATGAACTGCCGCACCCTACACAAAAGGCAAAAAGTTAAGCTAATAAAGCAACTGGCACATTTCAAATTACCAATGATAAAAATGGTTTCATTTTAGTGTTAAATAAAGAACAAGTCTGACTCAACAAAATGCTGGATGTCAGTAACCCAATCGCCAATGAGCTTTGGAGTGTTCCACCAAAACCACGCAACTACAAATTTGTGAGGGAGGAGAACAGGAATTATTATCCTTCAAGGACAGAGTTTGTCAGCAAATCCTAAAGGTTTAGAAAATTAAACTATATTTTCTTGTTTTAACTGTTTTATTGGCAGGGGGAAGGTTATTTCTTGAGAAAGATATGTCGTTATGTTGTCATGTCTGTCATTTCTCTCACAGGAAATGAGAACACAGTTTGACTGTCTGGAACAGTAAAGGGTAACTCTGAACAATAAACATTTGCATTAGAAACCAGTTTGAAAAGCAACCTCATATACAAACCTTCCCCTTAGAGGCTGTGGCTTTCATTTTAGATAAGGAGGTTTTACTATGGACTTTAAGGAAGCTCAGAATTCCTGCTTTATGGTTTAATTGCTCAAAAGGCAAAATTTAAAAAGACAGATTGAGAAAAAGGTAACATTCAACTGACATTATCAAGTGGAGTGTTTCATCAAAACGTTTGCGTTTTGTGAATTCTGTGATAAGTCTGGAGTACTACCCCGTGAATTCTGTTCAGCACTTGAGCATGACAGACTTCAAACACATTCCAAGTTACTCAACTGAACATGAAACTAAAGTGCTTTGTTCTTACAGGAGATAACAGATTTTTTTTCCACATTCAAACACTGCAATGTGATACAAAATTCTGGAGGAACAGAGCAGCTGGCAAGTGAAAATGCCAGAATGAAGGTGACTATTGTGTGCCTGGGAAGTCAAGAGAACTCTTTGGGATTATGGAATTTCCACAGCTTTAGCCAGAGGTTTCTGGTAAAGTGACATGGAATGAAACACCTCATTTAAACTGATCTTTAAAGTCAGTCACCCCTTTGGAGGAACAGACCAACTTAGACCAACGGGATTCTCAACCTTCTTGATGTGATACTGTATCAGTTTTCATTTTAAGTTTTACGTGACACCCAAATGGATTAAAATTGATTTAAAAAAAACTACAAAACTCAGCTCTAGAGAGCAAGTCTACAGGGAGATGTGAATTATGCTGCAAACCAGGACCTTGATGGCAAAACCTAGTTAAACATGTAGCAAATAAGAAGAGCATAAAAAAGTGAAATATACACATTTTCTAAAAAGCGCTGCTTAACTTTGTTTAAATTTCTGTGAAAGCTTTAAATGAGTAACTGTCTTGTCTCAGAAGGTACTGTGCCATCTATAAACACACATCTGTATAATTTTGAAGACTCACTTTAATGCAAATAAGAGATTAGGATTTCTTTCTAGTAAACTTGGATACAACTGTTGTGTTGTTTCAATGGCTTCTCCCATTCTTCCTGCTAAAACCAATTTCTGAATTCCTGTTCACCAAAAAACAAATAAGAGATTAGGATTTTTTTCTAGTAAACTTGGATACAGCTGTTATGTTGTTTCAATGGGTTCTCCATTCATCCTGCCAAAACCAATTTCTGAATTTCTGTTCACCAAAACCAACATCAGTTAAATGGACAGCTTATGGATTAATACACGTACATTAATGATTAAAAACAGTGCAACCATCAATCAACAAGATTTTTTTCCTCTTAGAAAAAATTAGTATAAAGAAAGATCATGCTTCCTTAAAATGTTCAACAGGAAAATTTAGGAGCTACAATCCACCTACACAGATCTAAATCAGAGCTCAGTATATTTATTGCCAGCATCCAACTGCTTTGTAGTCAGATCCTGCATTTAGAGCTAGAATAAGATTGCAGACACTCTCTGCAAGTCACTTCTCATTTTCACAACTTTATAAATAAGCACATACCAAACTATAGTCACTCAAGAACATCCAAACTGCACCCCACTCCCACAGGTTCAGTTTTGACTAAGAAAAACAAAAGTTTAGTCTCTCTCACCTACAACAAGACATACTTCCCATCAGGTTACAGTGGAGTAAAGGTTTTCACAAAAGTCCCTTCTGCAGCTGTAACTTGGCACAAGCTGCAAACAGCCTCACAGCTCTATCCACCAACAGAGAAACTGATCCAAATGAAAAACAGCCCAAAAACTGGGATGTATTTCAAGCAGAGCAGTTTCCCCATGTGGAATGTTGTGCAGTCATTTATAGAGCAGGGATTTAAATGGACGAGGAAGGCACTGCTTGGTCAGGCTGCCCAACAGCCCTGCCATGGCACGTTAGAACTGAGCTGCTGTTGGCTCTCCTTGTCCTCTCCCCCCTCACATCTGTAAGCAGGAAAACTCAAGTTTAACTAATAAAGCATTCTCTAAACTCAGTCTCTTGTCACAGTTGAGATAAAAGTCTAAACGTTTGACAAAACTGAGTTTTATACTCCTGTTTGTGACTGACCATTAGCTCTCACAAACACTCATTTAGAGACACCACACACATTTCTTTAAGGCAGATCCCAACCTTCCATTCATGAGAAAAGAGAACAGGTAATTTAGCACATTCTGGTACATCAAACACGTTCCAAAGTGTTACTGCACAAACTTTTCCTAACCAGCTGTTCATACATGTGTAACTTTGTATGACAGCAAAGAGCTGTATTACAGAGCAGTGCTGCAAGGGAATTCTACAATGATGCTTAAGAAAAAGCTTAATGCAATATTTAAGGGAGGAAACAAGGGATGCAACATGCTTTCCAGCCTTACTTTGTCTGTTCTTAATGGAAGCTAATTCTTCTAGCACAGTCTGGTCTGTGGATCTGGCGAATGCCTCTGCTGTTGCACAGTATCCATGGTGAACTAAGTAAGATGATACCATTCTAAAAATAAACAAAAACAAAACCCAAAAGCCCTCATTAAATACAGGTAAGAAACCAAGAACTTCTGAATGTAAAAAACCTTCTCTAAAAAAAGGTGACGCAATTAAAGAATTCTACTTGAAATTCAGAGATCTCTGTATAAGTCAGACAAAAGTAATCCATTTAAGAGTCAGTATCTTCTTCAAAACTGTAGAGAAAACTAATTTAAAAAATAATCAATGCATAACTGTATTATGATGGATTTTAATAAAAATGATTCATCACCCAAAAGTAGGGTCAGTTCAAATATTAACTGTTAATTAAGTTCCTTTTTTTGCTCACTACATATGCTGAAGTGAAATTTCCGCACAGTTTTTGTTTTAACTGAAAAAAATAAAAAAATCCAAAGTCACAACCACATTTTTTCCAAGAAACATAATGAGGCACAACTTAACCTGGCATGAGAACACACAGGGAAACTTCCAGAGCCAGATTATTGAAACTGCCCATTACAACCATGGCAACTTTTCTAAACTCTCCAATCCACACTTGATAGGTCAAATCAGAACAGAAGCCTCACACTCAGTGTTATAAACTCCAAATTAAGGACAAAGACAACTCTTACATAAAATCTATTCGTGCCCCATTTTACACTGTTATCAAACCTGCTAACAAAACTATTTGTACTAGTTCTTAATACTATCATTTTTTGCACAAGACAATAGATAGAATGTTTTAAAGATCTCTGAAATCATGCAATTAACCTTTTTTTTTTAAATGAACAATATTCAAAGTCTTACTTCTGAATCATTGTTTGCCACTCTCCTTCCCGATCTCCTATTGGAAATCTGTCAATTTGGGCTTGAATTTTGGTTCTCCATTCTCGCATATAGTCTTCAATATCAAATACAAAGGGGTGTTGTCCAAAATTAGCATCCACAACCTCTCCTGGTGTTTGAAGCCCTACTGTAGGGTACAAGTTTGGCTGCAAGAAATTTTGTAATTAGTTTTTTTCCTCTTATTCTAAATTCCCCACTTTCTGTTTGTTTGGTTGGTTTTGTTTGGTTTTGGGGATTTTTTTTACATTTCTGTAATAATATCCCCACTGCTACAGGTAGTGTGAAGAACAAAATACCTCTGGACCACCTGCCCAGCAGCAAAAGCAACTTCTGCCAATACAGCAATACAATAACTGATTAATTTTATTCCCAGTGGTCATAATTGTTTTCAGCTCAAAATAAGAACGTTTTACTCATCATTCTAGTTAGAAAATGCACTTTTTAAACTGTGCTAAAGTTTACAACTTTTGGTTTCAATTTTACTAAATACTAAATAACAGTTTTTCGATGATTAAATTTTAAAGACCGGTTTTTTTCTTTTAAAAAGAGAACAAAAATTAAACTTACAAAGTGGGCCATTTTCCTTTTGGGGTGAAATAGTTAAAACATCGCTGAATTTTAGTGGTAAGAACTGACAGGATAGAAAACTCAATAGCCTCAAAGTCCAAGTGTGGCATCTAAAAGGAACTGTAACAGTGCATTGAAGGTCTCGTGAATTCCTGGACTTACATCTAGAAAAAGACTTTAAAGCATTTATTGTTGTCTCAGTTTTATTTTCTGCTTAAAGATTAGGTCTCTGTGTAAACCTCAAACATGCCAAATATGAGAAAAGTAAAATCTGCCTGTTGGGATTAAGGTAATTTTTCTTAAATGCAACGAGCACCTCAGCAGTGGCAATGCAAACAGTTGGGTAAAGGGGTGGGTTGTTCCCAGGGTCTTTTCTGTTTTGTTTTTTGAAATTTGCTTTTAAAAATTATTTATAAATATACCTACATTGTATTTACACTGCAGACAATGGTGGTACAGTATAATGGTATGCTGATATACAGAACCATATGCTAATAAATCAGTTATCAGTAAAAAGTTATCAACATGCAGGTGAAATGAAAGAAAAATACTGTTTTTTCAAACCATAGCCAAGCCAATCTTGCCTCTATTTTCACACACACACCTTTCTGGTTTTTAATAAACGTTGCTCATAGTGTTCCCTACTCTAGTCTAATCAACAAAGCAGGAATATGAAATCTTTTAATGAGAGGCAAACAACAGATTCTAATGAGGAGGGGTCCAGCTTCGTGTTTCAGATGGTGGTGCCAGTTTGCCTGGCTGGAATCCCAAAGATCCTGCTGGCATCCCAAAGGTCCAGGACAGTGCTGGTGGCCTCCTACACAAAGCACTCAACCCTTGGCAGGACTGAGAGGTTCCTTGGGTTATTACTGACTTCATTCTTCCTTAATATCTGTCCCTGCCTCCCAAGGCCTCAGCCTGGAGTGGGTGGCCAGAGGGATGAGCATCACACACTGCACCTTCACCACATTAAAGCAGAACTGAAGTAGGTGAGAAAAAAACCAAAGTAAGTGCAGTATCAGGCCTGTATCAGTGGGAAAACATACCAATTTTAAGGAAAGGACAATTTAATTGACACAAAAGCTACAAGACTTCAGATATGTGCAGCTTTCTTAAAAAAAAAATTATATATTTGATCTTCTGAAGCAAAGATTTTGAAAATGAGGCACCAAGCATGAGTTGCAGGGACCATGTCTGAAGTAGCCACGCACTGTGTTGGTGCTGAACACACTTTGACTTTATATGTAAGGCTTGAATGTGTCCAAGTATGTAATAATTACTTGCATGTATTGTTTTCTGCTAAAACTTCCATTAGAACTGCCTGGTAAAAACCTGAAGAGGAAAACCCCCTTGTAAGGATTGGTGTAAAACTAAAATCCTTTCTACTTCACTTAACAAATCAGCACTGAAGTGATGATGAGAAATATCTGATATTTGCTTAGTTAAGAAGATTATCATTGCATTTCCAAGAAGCATAAGGTAAATGCTACTTTGATCTGAAACATCTGGTTATGGTACAAAGAAAAACTGTTTGAAAATGCACTTATCTTACCGGTAAATCTGTGAAAGCGATGCCTGGAAAGAAGAAAAAATTAAGATTAATTTCCATGTGTTTGGATTCTAGCCTCATTTCCTTAAGTTTATCATTATATGTTCAGAAAACTCACCCCAAATCACCTCAGAAATAAGTTAAATAGAGTGAAATCCATGGTGCTTAGGTACAACTCAGAGTAATAAAGTTGGCAAACTCTTGTTCAAAAAATACTCAATTTGCCCTCAATTTTTTCAAAATAGGGCATACAATTTACACAGATACGCAGATTAGAAAGTAAGGAAATTCTATCTACATATTAAATTTAAGGAGAAGGGTAAGAATATCTGGAGATACTTTTTCACTTGCAGGTCTTGATGCTGCAACATCCAAATGTAATGGTGTCTCTTCTTGATTGCTATTCCTTTTCTTCATAACCACTCTTGATTTTTACACAAGCAGCACATGCCTGTGATACTCCAAAGCAGCCTGGTAAATATTGCACTTTAATCCAGCCCAGCATGTTTTTGTTTTCAAACAGAAGAGCTTAATATGTTGTTACATAATTACAAGCATCCATCTAGCAGAAAACCAAGGGAGTGATTTTGCTGTCTCAGGATTAGAGAAACATCTGACCTCTGTACACTTTAGGAACTTCAGGCAATTTCAGGGGGTGGGAAGCTTCCAGTTAAAAAATGAGTATCAGGAATTTCCTTCTGACACCCAAATAATAACAGTATTTCATAATGTCCTTTATTGTTGCAAGTATTTCTTATTTTCTTTTTACAAATGTGTAATTATTCCAATCCACTTATTCCTTCAAACCCTTATTTATTTTGTACCATTGTCTTCAAATCTAGTATGAAAACAAAGCTTTTAACCTTTCTGTCCTAATTTCCACCCCTGTTTTCAATCTCCATTCTTCACCAAGACTTCAAATCACAAGAGCATCTGAATTCCTCATTCCCACCTTTGAGACAAAAGGCTGACACACAGAGTCAATCTGTTTCCTTCCATCACATCTCAAAGCTATAATTTTATTTATTACTAGTTCTCACCCTAACTTTTTCTAAGCTATTCCCACTTTCTCTGCTTGGCACATTTTGACATCCAACCCTCTCTTTTCCAGAACAGCCCTGGCTTAGGCATGACAGATAAATGACAGCTGAGAGATGTGTAGGTATTGGGCTTTCTGAGGGGGTTGGTTTTGGTTTTTTTTTTTTTGACCCAGGATTACAAACTTGCATGAAAATTGCTTAGCCCTTTTTGTAACAGAGATTTCCTATACTCTAGACCACATCTGTGGCCCAGAGGAAACACATAAATGTCCTCCAAGTCACGATCATATAGGAATTCTGGACAATAGCAGCAGCAACTCAGCAAGGCAGCCAGAATTTCTGATTTCTTTTTCCACTCAACACAGAATCAATTTTCCTCTGTCAGAAATTGAAGCCAGCAAAGCCCACAACAGCAGAAAAGCTGCCAGGTTTCCTCCTGAAATCCATGAAGTCTTTGTCAGACCCTGCCTATGACAGATGACATTTTATTAGCCCCTCCTCACCTCTGCCATTCTGTTCTCCTTTAAAAACAGATTGTCAGCACTTGGATTGTTGTTTCACCTTTGGCCTAATCAGTCTGCTTTAAGTCTGCCACTGAAAAAGAGGGTCCTGCTCTTCCCTTCTTGGCTCCCTCATGTGTGTGACCACCAGGGCAGTAAAAAACCTGGTGTTTCTTTAGTAGATCAACTGCCCCAACCTGCAGGCTCACTGTTATGGCTTCAAAAGGGGAATAAATAACATGACCTTTCCCAGCTTTAACCTAGTAAAAGATCAGGGCAAACAGGAGCTTTCTATCTTCCCTTTGGACATATCCTACAGTGGGGCCAAATGAAACAACCACACACTGCTTGGTTCAGGTGCCCCAGGAGTCCAGAGATAGAGACTCGTTCCATTCAGAAGGAACATTAAATCACAAAGAAACAGAACCCCAGAAGTGATTCTTTGGGACTGACCTCAAGAGACACCTGAGCCCTGCCCTGGGAAGGGGCAGGAAAACTCCAAAGGCAGGTGTGTTTGCTCAGGGCCTGAGCAGACAAACTGGCAGTCTTGTTCAGAGAGACCAGGAAAAGAATTTAAACCATGCCCATCCCCTTCCTACTTTCCAAACCTTCTTCATGTTTGCCAGTGTGAGAAAACAGAACAGTGACTTCAAGATTACCTATCTCAATAACTTCTTATTTCAAGTTACCTTCTCTTTTCCTTATCACATTTTACCCATGACAAAACCCTTACTGTTCTTCAAGCTTTATCCCTTTGAAATTCCAATTCCACTCAGCACCATTTCAAGATTTCTTCCCAAGCCTCCACTCTCTCCTAAATGGAGTAGATTTTTTATTTTTCTTTTTTTTTTACACTTTATCTTTAGTCATTAAATTGCATTGAGTAACTGAAAGAGATATTCGACCAAAATTTTTAACTCCTGACACCTTCAACCTCAAAAATAATTGCAGTGTTGGTTAATACTACAATTTATCACAAGAATTTAACGGACTTCATTTTAGCACAGCTTATACAATTTATGGCTTTAGCCCAACTATGAATGACTCCAGACTGGGAATCTAAAAGGCACTGTTCTCTGACACGTCCTCAGAATTACACCCAGTGTAAGGTTCTAGAGAAATCCAGGTGTTCCCCCTACAGAAGTAATTAATTTTAGCTATATCCACCACCCTTATTATCTATGTCCTTATAAACATCAAGCATTATTTGTGGATTTAGCAGGGGAGTTCATTAATGCAGATCCTGTGGAATGAGATGCTGTATGAGCAAATCCTCCCCAGTTAACAAGCAATGTCAGTGCAAGTGGCACCCAAGAAATTATTCCTCCCAATTCTTTAATTACTCCATCGATTATCAAACTATCAGAAGAACAACTCAAATACTTTGTTCCTGATGTGAAGAGAGTTTCATACTGACAGGAGACTCAAAGGCAGAATATTATCACTACAGGCAGTGCCTGTCCCTACCCAGGCTGTGCCCGTTCTTGGTGTAGAAACAGGTGTTGTTGATAAGGTTGACACAACAACCAATGACATCGCCCGTGGTGAACGTTGGCCCGTAGGGTTGTCCAGTTCCAGAGGAACAGAACGAGTGTCCATCATCTCCATGGTAACCATAGGAATGTTTATCCCAACCTAGAGAACAAAAGCATTTGCAATTGATTCGCTTCCTTCATTATCAAATAAAAGACTATGCAAAGATTAGTCAAACCAGGTTAATATGGTTAATTATTACGCTCAGCTTTCTGCTTTCTGAGATTTCTTATCTGAGAAATTTTAAAAAATGATGACTTCTTTTATCAAAATGGCTGAACAAGTAATTCTGTTTGCAGCACCTAACAGATAATGCAAATTCAGATAACACACTTTTCTCTTTAAATAAATGTACAAAACTACAAAACTACCAACACTGAAAATACAACCAGCTACAATGCTGAAATCTGAAAAGCTATATATATATATTTATAGAGCTGACATGTCCCAGCAAAGCAGAGAAGATTCCCCTGTTCTCCCTCTTATTTTGCAAAACTATTGCTACCATATGTGATAATCAGATCCTTCCTGGCCCAAACCCAAACACAGGTCTCTGGGGGAGCACATGTCTACTCCTGCTCATGCTCAGTGACTATTCAGGAGCAGCAGCCTCTGCACAACAGCAGAATCTCTTGACTAAAGTGGCACTATCTGTTCTGCCCCTAAAAATAAATTGAAAGAAAAAAAAATTATCAGTAGAGGTGAAAGTCACAGCCAGGAGCAAATCATTATCTATGCAAATGTGGTGCTGATTTTGCTGGTGAAGAAGCTGCAGAACCTCTAAGAAGCTTCATATTGTTACATACTCAAAGAAATTCACTGCAAGCACTTTTAGTCTGTGCTCACTTAAAAATACCTGTCTACACTCTCTGCAATTTAACACTGAACTTCTTTTGTCAAGCCGCTGCCTAAGAGGTTAATTTGAAAGTATTTCCCACATTTAGGCCCTTCATCTGTATCATCAGTAGCTTCAGCTGGTACAACATTAAGCATCTCTCAGTGAATTAAAGACCCCAATTATTGCAATTACTTTGATTAGTAATATCTTTGATAATTATTTGCAATGCACCCTAAATCATACTCAAAAATAATCCCTCACCCTCAGGTGGGCTCACAGTGTAACTGGGACTGCTGTGATCACAAGGATCTCTATCAGAACATCTGGATAAAAAAGTGATGATGCAATGCAGATACTTTAAGGTCAATTCAACATAATTTTATACTTTGGCAATTTCCAAAAAGTTGGTTGGTTTTCATTTAAGGGTGGGGATTT
Source organism: Sakesphorus luctuosus (assembly GCA_013396695.1). NCBI lineage: Eukaryota > Metazoa > Chordata > Aves > Passeriformes > Thamnophilidae > Sakesphorus > Sakesphorus luctuosus. The sequence continues at coordinate 394,377 of VWZD01004976.1, read as the reverse complement.
TTTATACATTTAAAGATCCATTAAAAAAACCCCACATGTACACACAGAGAAAACTTCTGTAAATATTATACAGAGATAGTGCAGGCAACTGTTAACAAGACTGTCCCTGACCATGCAGGTCAATGGAAGAGTCAAAACTTGAAATTAGGCTGCCCTATTAAGTTTGGAAAGGTAATGGTACAGAAAAGGACAGCAGAAGAGCTCTCTGCATGTTTGACAGAAAGTTTTTATCACAGTAGCTCATTTTTTGTTGCTAGAAATCCAGTTTACTGAGCATGGAAATCTATAGCTTCGTTTTTATCAGGAAACATGATGAAAAATTTAAAATGTATTTGTTTGCTAAAAAGTATCTGCATAAGGTAATAAATAACATTAAGAGTTGAGGGAGGTAGTACAGGAGCAAATGTACAGTAAAAGTTAAAGGTCTTTATTGCAAGTGTAACACAATTCCAATAATAGATACAACAGAGGTGTCATGGCACACTCTGCTCACCAAAACCTTCCCACCAAGGGGAAGCACATTCTAAAAACCACAGTTAGCCATTGTAAGTAACTGAGACATACCTGGGAGTCTGTTCATGTTCACACCCTGTGCCGAGAGCCCGATTCCCATGTAACTAAAAATGAAAGAACAAAAGAAATGTGGGTTTTCTCTTACAAAAACAAATATGGATGTGGGGCATTGCCCCAAAACACTGTGCTGACTAATCATATACCAGTTAAGCTGCTGAGAGGTCATGTCATAGCAAAGGAGCTGAAAAGTAACTCCTGGCATAGATGGTTTAATAATACAGGCTGATCCTGTCTGTGCGGGAGGTTAAGGACAACTTTCTTCTCTTTGCAGCATCCTGGGTTATCAGTGCAGAGTCCTGGGGTTAGCTGTAATATTTGAAGTACAAAGCAAGTCAAAGGCCATCCCTTATTTTGAAAGCAGGGGTAAAACCATACACACACCAATTTCAGAACCTTCAACATACCTAATGATGTTGTGCAGACAACCTGGGGGGAGTAATTTAATAAAATACATGCAAAACTGTGCATTATTTCAGTAGCCAAATGCATCTTTGCACAGCACTGAGGACAAGATCACACTAAAACATTAAAGGCCAGGGTAATAGAGCAGAATGCCATCTTTAGAAATGTACCAGCAATGTTACTTAGCTGTTGGCAATCTGATGGCAAACTAGAGGGGGAAATATTTCTACTACTCTAACCAGTAATCTGAAGTCTAACCAAGTTATTGCTAGGTCAATGAAGTCCAAAAGTCAGCTTTACAAGAGATGGTTTCAATAATGTCCAGTACAATTGTTAACAATTCAGTAGCAAATACTGGAAAGCTGAAATGAAGAATTTCCACTCCCCCCAAATAACACTATTAGAAGTTTACAAAATCAAATTTGTTTGTTTCTTAAGCAGAACTAATGCCATGACCAAGACAACAGGAATAGAAAAAGAGAAACAGCAAAATGGAAAGCTAAGCTTTCACCTTCCCCCTTGCCCTTAAAAAACCAGTCCCTCCAGATCAGCTAAAGAATCACCTAAACCTCCCATTTCCTGGTTATCAAAATATTCAAAGCATTTTGACACTAGTTCACATCAGTGACATAAATCTGCCACGAAATAATAAACTGTAGGAACACAAAATATTCACCCATGGCAATTGGAGAACAGTTTAAGTCAACAAACATGACCTTTGTATTTCCATCTCATAAAATGCAATTTTTAAGCAACTATTCCACAGGGAAGTGCAGGTTGATCTGCTATTTTAAATACACTTCACACAGAATGAAATGGAGCAGGAAATCTCAGAATTGTGTGCTGGGCTTTCTGCTTTTTCTGTGGGCCACTTCAACAATCACCTGCCCTGCTTCTGTGTTTGGAAAAAAGCTCTGCTCTGATAATTTCTGATGTACAGCACCATCTTCCTCTCCCTCCAACACACCAGCATGAAATGGAAACTCAGAGCCATATGTGGGAGATATTTCATTTAGAGATACTGAAGGGCTGAAGCAAAGGGCAACAAACAAAAGGATTATTAGTCTTTGCTGCATTGCTGATTATATTACTGAGGCACCACTGCAGCAGCAGATTCAACAAAAATATACATGAAAGCAACAAGTGGAAACCCCTTGATTTTGTCCTATATAATAAAGGTAGAATTGTTATTACCATAGTCTGGACTTTGATGCATTGTTGTAAAGTCTCCTGTTCAGGAGATCTTAATAAAGAAAGGACATTTCTTCTTCAAAATCATTTTAAATAACTTGAAGAACTCCCTCAACTGCAAGATGCTTTTCAACATGAATCATATTAAAAAACCCGTCATAGAATCAGAGAATCATAGAATGGATTGGGTTGGAAAAGACCTCCGAGATCATCAAGTCCAACCCTTGATCCAACCCCACTGTGATCACCAGCCCAGGGCACTCTGTGCCCTGGGCTGGTGATCACAGTGGGGTTGGATCAAGACCTGGTGGATTCTCACTCAGTGCCACATCCATAGAATCACAGAATCATAGAATGGATTGGGTTGGAAAAGACCTCCCAGATCATCAAGTCCAACCCTTGGGCCAACTCCAGTCCCTTTACCAGATCATGGCACTCAGTGCCACGGCCAAGCTCAGGTTAAAAACCTCCAGGGATGGGGAATCCACCCCCTCTCTGGGCAGCCCATTCCAATGCCTGAGCACTCTCTCTGCAAAGAATCCCAATCAAAGTTTTGTTTCAGTATTCTTACAGAAACAAGATTAAGGTCACACAAAAATGTAAAATGCTAGATAGAAAATCATCATCTAGGCAACATTTTGGTACCACCTGCTTTTTCTCCCTCAGATATCCCAATTTGCAAGCCCCCTCTTTAATTCAGCAACAACAGACCCCCTGTATCTAATCCAGCTGGAAAAAGGATTCTTTACCCACTGGCAGTGACCAGAAGGCACTGGGCACTGCCATCACCTCAGTAAGAAGACACATTTTCAACAGTATAGATATTTTTCCCTGGGATTCACTCACATCTACTTGCAATGTTACCACCATTTCATCAAGGGCAATTGCTATGAACAGAAACTCAAGTAAAGTTGGATTAAAACATTTCAAGTAATTAGTACAGTTACTACAGACATCTTTCAGAAGGCAAATGACTACCTAGAATTTATGGTTGGGAAGTGAGTGAAATAAAAGGCTCATCAATTAAGCTAATTTATTATTGGTTATAGTTGATGGATAGCTGATCTCATGTTCAATTAGATTCCAGTACCATGACAGAGAGGCTTTAAATGCTCTAAAATTTATCAACAGGAGTTGCATTTATGCCAAACCACTACATAACTTTCTTTCCTTTTCCTCACACCTGTAACCTTGACAGGCTTAAAAAGATTTCTCTGTTTGTTTGGTTTTTATGCCCTTAGCCTGTATTTACACCCAGAATAACTGTCTGCAAAAAGACTTGCTTCAGTGGGAGGAATCACATAAATGGTCCTCCTATTTGCTGCTTCAGGTTCACATTTCATGCACCTCAGAATTAGGAGAACAGTGGCAGAGCTTTGCATTTCATTTTCCTTCCTTAGTCCATGATAAAACTGCCCCTTCAGCCCCTCTGGTTGCTACTCCTCACCTCGTTAAAGTGCTCAAGTCTTAGAGGAGCTCATAAAATGACAAACAACTGCACAAACCCAACCCATGAGAGACTGAAATAAGAGGCTATAGCTGGAAACCAACTTAAGGTGCAGCCAAATTGGTATTAAGGACCAAAAATAAAGTGCATCTTACAGAGTCTTCATTTCTCATTTCAAATTGTATTTATTCTTGTTCCAGGTCAATTAAGATATAATTACCATTTTAGTATCTCAGCCCATCCTCTAGTTTACATTTCATAAGTCTTACAGGAATTTTTAGGAATACTACAGAAATACAGAGTTTAAAGATGCAATTTTTTGTCACAAAGTAGAAGAGAAAATGTCAAAAAACAGAGCCATTGTGGTACCTCTTTTCCCCTCTTACACAGCCTGAAAAGCACAGGCTGCTCTGCACTGAGATGCATCAGAAGCACCAAACTCACAGGAACTATTTTCTCCTCAAGTATCTTTCTAGACAGAGAGTCTAGTCAAAAATTCACATTGTTGCTGGAGCCCAAAGTTTCTGCTTGCATGCCTGAATGGACTAAATGTGAGAAATTGAAGAACACAGAGTCAAATAGAAGGAAAAATAGCAATAAGAGATGGCACAGAACTGCAGACTGCTAAAAGATAAATTAAAAATCCCTGTAGTTCACACAGAATACACAACTCTGATTTTTATTTGTAACTGTTCCATTAGAACTTATAGCCAATGTGTTGAAGACACAGGGAAGCTCCTTTGATATGAAAGCTGATAATAATCAGAACTCAAGTTAATTATATCCTATCTTACCCATTCCACATAGAGGAATGCAGAATCTCAAAAACTAAACCAAACCACAGGAACCTCAGAAAACTTACTGGTGGCTAAATTTAAGCATTAAATAATCACTTCTCTAGCTAAAAAAACCCAACAAATATTCCATGCTGTATTTATAAACACAAGTAAAATAATTGAGCATAAATTCACATAATGAAAAAACCATAAAGCCTCCCTACTGCTGAGTTTCATTAGCAACCTGCTCTCTGCAAAAAGTCAAATTCCTTCTGATTTTCACTGTGCCTACACTTTCTACCAAAGACCAGGGAGCTGCTACATCAAAAAAAATAGACTTTTGGTGTTGAAGAAAGGGAGTAACCAACATCTTATCCCTAAGTGCTGCACAATTAAAGAAGCAACTTTAACCACACTGTGTTAAAACTTAATTTACCATAACAGTTCTAAGGAATTTAAGTCCAGGCACTCACAGATTCTACACCCCTAAATAGGACAACTGAAAACATCCTCATGTTCTGAATACATCAACTGTTAAGAAAAGTAGAATTAAGACTCTGAAAAAAAAAGTAGGCTGCACAAGAGGTGCAGTTTGTTTTACCATCAAGTTTGTATCTTTTTAGAAAAGAGTATAAATAGAAATAAACTGCTGTAAGAATTTTAAGACTCAATGGTCTTCTATAGGGCCTTTGCAACTGACCTGCAAGGACATCAGAATTTGAATAATGTTCTCTTACAGTTTTCTACACTGTCTTCACTGACTCTGTAAGGTCAGAAATTCATCACACTTTAAAGGTACCACATTTCAGCTTTAATACAGTTACTCTGCATTAAAATTTCGTAGAAATATGCCAATATAAGATCTTTATTGTCTGCACAATCACAATAAAAAATGAGATGCTAATTTTGCCTCTATTGAAATGTTTCAAAATATGCCATAGACAGCTTGAGTCTTTCATTCCAAATCGAAAACAAGTTTAATTTTAAGGAGCATTTCCAAGGAAACAGTATTTTGAACATGATAAACCCAGTTTTCAGACTGATCCAGTTCTGCACAGAGAGGGAAAACCAAAAATAAATCAAGCAGTCATCTCGCATAGTGCTCCAAACTGTTACTCCTGTAACATTTTCCTTGTGATTCCTACAACATTCCTAGAAAGATCCTCATTTGCTGACAATCCTCTCACTTCCTGAGGTTGCACCATTTCATCTTGTGATACTTGTAAAGCAGTAAAGCCTTTCTGGGGGCCACACTGTCAGAAAAGAAGAGCTGCAGGGAAAATAACATAATGTCAGTGTGGGCTACACTAAAGTTCTCATCTATACACTACATTTAGTGAATGAACTCCAGAAAAAAAGAAACAACAGATTTTGCAAGAAGCAAGGACCAAGAAACTAAATATATTCTCCTGAATTTCCTTTTAAGTTAGAAATCTTAAGTTCTAGTAAACACCAACAAAGAACTAAACCTCTTGCTATGGTATCAATATTTCTGACCAGTTAAACCTCAAACAATCCTCTTAGACATTCAGTTGCTGTTCCTTTCTGGTCTCACACGTTCAGGTAACAAAGAAATTCCTGACACAGTTTAAGAAAAGATACGCTTGCTGATTCATGACCCAACCTCTTGCAGCTGCTACAATTCAAATGAAGATGCCAATGACAGAAAGATAACTCAGACATTATCAGATTCTACTCTACACACAAGTACTCTGATAATAATGCTGCAAGACCTACTTATATGTGAATAGTTACTGAGTGAACTTTGCATGTTCTCTTAACAAATGCCTGTTCTTGTAACAAATAACACATCAAAGCTATAAAAATAGTTCTTAAGACTGCACAAAGTTTTTATATTACATTAGTAGTATACAAAACAAATCAACCAGCAATTGACTATGTTGTCTGTTTTGTTTATTGGTTTATGCTTTTGTTGTGAACAAGAAAATGGGTGCACTGGATGCTAAAGCAAACACCAACTTACTGCAACAGAAATAATTTGCCATGAAAAAGTGTGGTTTCTGCATACAGAGCTACCATACCTGCTCTAGAAGACAGCAAAGCATTGGCATTTCACAAACATCAAACACCCTAAAACAGCTCAGGCTAAACCAGGGGTGTAGATGTCATGAAAACTCAGCCTTAATTCTCACAGTATTTTTGTTCTGGAGAGTTTTTTCTTTTTTATTTCCCCACCCACTTCACCACACACACAACACACACCACAAGGTACTGCCAAAGCAACAGATGACATGGTTGCACAGCCAGGGTTAAACCCAGACGTAACACAACAGGTTTCTAAAGCTTTACCAAACACATACTGATTCCTTGCATGAGCTGCTGTACCAACACTTTGGTGCCCAGCACTGAGCAGAACTTGCACATNCTCTGCCAGGGGAAATTGAAGTTGGAGAGCAGAAAAAACATCTTTGCCAAGAGAGTGCTCAGGGATTGGAATGGGCTGCCCAGAGAGGGGGTGGATTCCCCATCCCTGGAGGTTTTTAACCTGAGCTTGGCCATGGCACTGAGTGCCATGATCTGGTAAAGGGACTGGAGTTGGCCCAAGGGTTGGACTTGATGATCTGGGAGGTCTTTTCCAACCCAATCCATTCTATGATTCTGTGCCCATGAAGATCTGCACCAGCCCCACCACACCATAGACTAAACAACCCCCCCTGCAGAGACCTAAGCCAAGTGCTGTCTGCTGCAATACAGCCTTTCTACACTCAGTTTTCATTGTTTCTTCTAGATGGCTTACCCACTTTCAATCCTTGTTTTCATTCATTCAAGGTCAGGTTTGGTGGGGCTTTGAGCAACCTGGTCTGGTGGAAAGTGTTCCATGGCAGGGGGATTGGAAGGAGACAATATTTAAGGTCCCTTTCAACTCAAACTGTTCTATGATTCTGTGATTCTGCATTTTAAGCACACATCTTCCTCAGCTGTTCTCAAAGCACTGATGGCTGTTCAGAATTAAATGGCATTACTATCATTTGCCCGTTCTTGATGATTATCTTTACAAATCAGTGAATAAGAATGGACAGAAATTCAAGACACTGAGGATAATAAAAGCATTTCCCTAAAAAGTTCATTTTCCCTTGGAAAGAAACAGACAAGAAGTCTCCTCTGGTGAAAGATTTAAAGAGGCAAAAAGCTGTATTTAAAATAAAATTCAGTAGGCATAAGCCAGTACCACAAGCAAAAGTAGCATTCCTATCCTCCTGGGCCCAGATGTTGTTTCTGTCCAAAGTTTCCCTTTCTTTTGCTGCCAAAGCTGCTCATGAAGGGCTACAAACAGTCATACTGGGGAACAAACCTGGATGAAAACTAACTCACTCTTGAGGTCAACTTCTGGAGAATGGGTTACCCAGCCAGGTTTACCATGAAGCTGAAACAGAATCACAAACTGGGAAAAGGGACATGAACTCAGGGAGTGTTCAGAGATGCTGCTTCTTGTGGCCAAATCACCACAGACTTCACACTACAGTTTAGAGCAAGAATTACAAACCTTAAAGAAACATTACAAACCCAAGAAGCCTAAGACTGAAATTCATGTAGAAATGGATGATTGCTCAGTCAGTCATACACACACACATAAGCTGTTTATAACACAAAATAATGAAACACAGTTTGCTTCCGAAAGCCAGGCAGGCCAGTGGATTCCCTGGAGAAAATCCCTTGGAAAGCAGAACCAGAGTGTGCTCATGGCCAGTATGAAATGCCAAACAGTGAGATGTAAAGTTACAGCAAAGCTCATGGATTCTCAGCTGAGAGAGATTAATTGATGAGACTTCACCAGTAAAGGGCACCAACAACAAGAGCACAAAGCTTTGGACTTGTGCTCACAGAAACTGTGATGGAATAATGCAAGTACCTTCAGCTGTGTGAAAGAGGGAAATGCCAACTAGTACTCTAAATAAAGTATTAACTGGGGGCCTGTAAAGCAGATGCATTATTGCTTTGCATAAAGGCACATGATCAAACTATGTGAAAGACCAACACAAGTGAACTCAATGAAAAGCAGCATGAAAAAACTGAAATCAGGATTTGAGAGAGACTGGTAAAAGTCTCATTTGGATATACTGCCATAGCTAAGAGAATGGCCACTCACTTTTTTTGGAGAGTGAGAGAACAGTACAGAATTCTACAGACTTAGAGACTAAGGCTGACATTTCCAGATCACAAGAATAGGTCCATAGGACTTGGCACACCCTTGTTCATTCCCATTCCTAGACTGCCAATGTAGTTTGCTTTAATTAAGCTCATATTGTAGAAATTTAGATGAAACTGGAGTTCTGTGCAAAAGTCAACACTCTGCATACCTGACTCTCTTGAGTACTGTAATAAGAAATTACAGAATAAAAACCATGTATGTTAGTTCTGGGTCTCTGATAAATCAATTACAAATGAGGGCTGCAATAAGAGCTTAAAAAAGGTTTAAATTAAAATGGAACTGTTTAGCTGACCCACCTACACTAGAAATTAATCATACAATAGAATCATAGAATGGATTAGGCTGGAAAAGACCTCCGAGATCATCAAGTCCAACCCTTGGGCCAACTCCAGTCCCTTTACCAGATCATGGCACTCAGTGCCACGGCCAAGCTCAGCTTAAAAACCTCCAGGGATGGGGAATCCACCCCCTCTCTGGGCAGCCCATTCCAATGCCTGAGCACTCTCTCTGCAAAGAAGTTTTTTCTGCTCTCCAACTTCAATTTCCCCTGGCAGAGCTTGAGCCCCCCGTGCCCCCTTGTCCTATTGCTGAGTGCCTGATTGTACTTGCTGCAATTGACACATATATGTATTTATTTATTTTTAAATTAACTGGACATTTCAGTAGAGATGCAGATATAATCTCCTGCAGTTAATAGTCTCCTTCCTTCCATGCTTTCCAATCAACACCCTGGTACTGCTCCCTGTACTTACACCCATTACTCATCTATTCATCTCCAATCACTCACATCACTGTCCACAAAGTTCTACATGAAGCCAAACAAAACAAAACAGAAGAGTTTAAAAGGAGAATATAAATACATAGAGGCTTTTAAACTACAAAAGGCAACATGAAATTCAGAAAGAAAAATGAAGAAATAAAGAACAACAGAAAATATTTACAAAGCAACATGACAATTGGTTAGCATTTTTAACAAGAATAATTTGAAAATAAGATAAATATTTCACATATGTGTACTGTGGCAGCACATAAAAGAACTTAGGACTCCCTGAACTGTGCAAATATCAAGACTGTTTTTGTTTTAATGGTATTTCAGCCTTATTACTTTTATTGAACTGAATTCCCACTTCCCTTTTTCTCATCCATTACCATGCATGACCCCCTCACACCATCCTGAGGTACCAAAAAGCAGCTTCACTCTTTGTCTGCTCTGCAACACCAACCTCCAGACCTGGCTGTAACTTCCTAGTAAACCTGTTTTCACACTTTCTTCAGTGTTCAAAACACCTAAAAGTTGGCCATGAACTTTGCAAAATTAACATATTATGCACCTTCAAGACAGTTACTCCTCAAAATACACAAACAAAACTGCTGGTAGATTTATTCATATGATACAGTAGTGCATGGACTAAATACTTTAAGCTGAGTTTATTAAAAAAATAAATATAAGTAGTAAAGGCTACTACCAAAGGGAACTCCAAATAAATACTACTAAATTACCCACTGACATTTATGAAAGTTGGAAGCTGTTTTTCAGCTTGCAGAGAGATCTCTGGGTTGCCTGGGGTAGCCCAGGATTCATCTGAAACACTACAATAAAATACAGCTGTGGTGTTTCCACAGCAGGGCTCAGACCTTGAGAACAGATTATTTTGCAACACTAAGGCAATTGAGCTAATTGACCCTATTAGTTACAGGCTGGTCTTCTACAGATTTAGTCTTCCTGAACTCTGTTTCTTACCAGATGCCAAGTAAAGGATGAAAAAAACCCCAACCCAAACCAAACAAACCTAATAAAAATGTACCTGAAGCAAGCCAGGTGAAGTGCAACAGGCAGTGAAAAAGAACTAATAAACCCTATCAGATACAAACTGGTTTCTACAGTCCTATTTCTCTGCAATAAATTCCCCAGTATATTTATTACAGAAAAATGCATTAGTGTGAATGCAGCATAAACACTGAACTGTAAGACATTCATCCTGCAGCTCATCAAAGACCTCCTGGACCTGGAAAGAGGGTCCAGAGATACAGACATGACATCCAGGGAGGTTCCACATGTTGACTCCTGCTCTTTATCAGCCTGGCTAGACTTGGCTTTGGTTCTGTGCACAGAATTTCCCAGCATCCATACTATCTTATACAGTGAAAAAAATTAACATCTCAGCTCATTATGCAGTTCATGTTTCATAAAGTGACACTAGAAAAGGTCATAAGGATAAAGCAAGGACAAGGCAGTGGGTATTATCATTAACTGAAAAAAGTACCCTCAATTTATCGAGCAATATCAGTGGGCAACTTCACAAGTGCAACTCCCAAATCACCATTTAAATGACAAAACCCTGAAAAAATTTACTCTAAGGTGCTTTTCCACGTTTGTAGGATTACCTTGATTGGTATACTGAATTAGAAATTACTAAAATCAGACATAAATATGCAAGGTAAAGTGTTAGGGGAATTAGGTAAAAAGACATCCCCACACATGAGGGCAATTCTTGAAATCCACTGCTTCAGAAAAGGCAGCTCCCAAACTAAGCAGGCAGAAACTTAATTCAAGAAGAGATGCACAATCACTGGCAAATCACAGTAACAACCTGTCCTTAACTGCCAGCAGAGGGGCAATGTTTAAAAAACGTTTTAAAATTTAAAAAAAAAACCCAAACCAACACAGAAGGTGTTTCTAAAACTGATAGTAAAACATTACTTGAAACCCTGAAGTCTATTGTCTCAAATTAAAAATAATTAGGTCTTCATAGTGTGACAAAAGTAGCTACAGATCTCAGTTTTTCACAGCAAAGAAATCTACAAAAGATAACTTTTGGGAACAGAAATAACAACACTTTGGGGAACAGAAATAACAACAAACCCATAAATGCCCCTACAAAACAGCAGTTATAGTGAGAGGCTATTCTTTCAATATATGTCTATTCAATACTGTAAGCAAAACAAAAAAGTTTGGATATTGTTTATGACTTACAGAAGGCTCATGGAACACCAGGAAAATGAAAGAAACAAACTGCAACAAGACAAAGAAAAGACAAAGGTACTGAATTTCATCCAAAGAGCTACAATATCTCTCTTTTCACAAGAGCATCTGCAACACCCTTGCACAGTACCCAGAACAGGGATATTCAGTCCTGACTAGAACCTTGAAGACTGGAAAGAAGTTCTGCTTAGGTTGTCCCACACAGGCACCACAGTCAGTGTGTCAGGATTAAACACACCCTCTACCAAAAGCAGTGAAAGATGAAAAGGAATTCAGATGGTTTAGCAAGGACTTCATTAGCACTTGAAGACCTTGCCAGGTGAGATTCTCTCTGCCTCAGTGGAGTTCAAAGCATGGCATCACTTGTGCTTCGATAGATTCATAGCTCAGATGGATTCCAGGAAGCAGCAGGTTCTTATCTATCAACTCCTGTGTCCACAGGGTGACAAATTCTCAAACACCTGATCAGAACATTCCCCTTCATTCTTATTATTGTTCATCAACAAGTAGCCTTAAGAATAACTTTCTGTTTCAAATTGGTAGGACATCCACAAAAATACCACACTGAGTAGGGAAGTTGGTCTGCCACACATCCTAAAATCTTCCTAAAATTACATGAAGGTCTGGAAATCCACACAGCTGAAAAAACACCACCTTTACAGGTAAGAGCAGGATCAAACTATGATCATTCAAACCCTAGCTTCTCTGCCAAGAAAAAAATGGGATAATGGTATTTATTGTGTACAGTGATTTGTGAACAATAAATACCACCATGAACTCTCTCAAAACAACCAAATATAAGAGTGCGACTTCCCAAGAATAAGGAATGAAGCTGTATAAAGCAGTAAAACAGGAAAATATGTTCTGACACCAAAGACATCTGTTGAATGAAAGAAAGACAGTGAGACAGTATTTCAAGCAGTAGTTAATAATGCACTCAATGCTTACCCATCTCTTCCCTTACTGACAATTTTGACTTCGAAATAGTATATGCCACAGGCTGCAGGTATTGGATGTGTAGCTCGAACAGAAGCAGCATCTTTGGGAGTTTTTCCATGACCTGAAAAACAATGGCATTCAAAATTCAACAAAAATGTATTTGATATAATTGCAAAAGGTGACTCAAAGGTATGGACACCAACTACTCAAAACAAAGGGCTTATGGAATGACTAAACAATACTCAAATCAGTGCGATTTTTATATTTTCTTCCAACATTAAATTTTCACTGTAAGCACCACCTGTACTGCAACTAAGCATGCAAGGAGAAGTTCTGGGTGTATTCTAAAAGGTCCTACAATTATTTGAAGAGAAACCAGGATAAACTTTCACTATTGTGAACAACATAATGGACAAAAGCCCACCTGGGTCTGAGTTCTCAAATGCACATTTGTATAGACTGAAACATGACATGAGTTCAGTCTAATGCTTAGTGCTTCTGAATCTACAAGTTATTTAAGATACCTTAATTCTAATGTCCTTCAGAATAAACACCAGTCATTATGAGAAACATACTACTGGTCATTGATTTCCATGGTCTGAATGTTATTTCAGCAAAGCATTAAGTGTTACACACTCTGCAACTGAGCTCATGCAGCTCCCACTCCCTCTGTGACAAGAACTTGCCAGCTCTTGCCCACTCTCAGGATTTTCAGCCTAAACCCAAGAGCCACTTGCACTCCACTAACCATTCTGAATGTGCCACCCTCTTCATAGTCCTTTGGTCCAAAAGCAACCTGGGAGCAGGTTTTTGACCTTATGAGTCCTTTTAGCAACACCCTGTTCAAGCAAGCTCAGTGTCTCCCAGGTGAAGATCACACGTGGGGCCACAGGACATGGAATCACAGAATCACAGAATGGATTGGGTTGGAAAAGACCTCTGAGATCATCAAGTCCAACTCTTGGGCCAACTCCAGTCCCGTCACCAGATCATGGCACTCAGTGCCACGGCCAAGCTCAGCTGAAAAACCTCCAGGGATGGGGAATCCACCCCCTCTCTGGGCAGCCCATTCCAGTGCCTGAGCACTCTCTCTGCAAAGAAGTTTTTCCTGCTCTCCAACTTCAATTTGCCCTGTCAGAGCTTGAGCCCGTGCCCCCTTGTCCTATTGCTGAGTGCCTGGTTTAAATGGTTTTAAAAAGCAAGTTGGAAAGTATTTTTGATCCTGGCAAGAGAGAAGGTGATTCAGTAAGATGGCAACCAGGAACAGACTGTCATTGCCATAAGAATAATTCCAGCAGATCCCATGGCTCCTCTCGGTGTGATCTGTGGCATGATGCACAGAGCTGCCTGGTTTGGGTGCGCTGCACAAATCCCTTGTGCTGCAGCACTCCAGCTGTCACCTCCAGCCCAGACAGGCTGCTGCACCTGCACAGCAACTGATCTGCATGTGAAAAACCCACAGCCAAACATGCTCCTTCCACTGGCATCAACACTGAGTTACTGCTCAGGCTCAAATTAAACACATCTTGGGTGCAGCCAGTCGGGTCACACAGCAAACAACAACCTGCAGGAGAATGACAGCACAGGCAGCCAGAAAGATCAGGCCCAGCTGGCCTCAGGTGTTGAACCTCTCAGCAGAGGGCTCAGGCACTGACCTGTGGGGACCCTTTGAGCACACAGTGCTCCAGGGGAAATGCCCACAAAACACTCGGTGCTCACCAGCCTGCAGAGCCAGCACCAGCCACTCCAAACAAATGGCACCTGCTCAGCCAGGGAGAACTCTCACCACGGCCACACCTGCAATCAAAACTGCAGAGCTCACTTCACTCACTGAGATTAGGTTTAACCCACAAAGTTTTTCTCATGTAAATGGTTCACCCCAGTGTGCTATTACCTTAAGGCAATTGGCCAATTTTTACTTTTCTGGGTGCAAATCCATTGCCCACTTCAGTGTGTCACTGGTATTGCTAAATCACAGAATCATAGAATGGATTGGGTTGGAAAAGACCTCCAAGATCATCAAGTCCAACCCTTGGGCCAACTCCAGTCCCTTTACCAGATCATGGCACTCAGTGCCACGGCCAAGTTCAGTTGAAAAACCTCCAGGGATGGGGAATCCTCCCCCTCTCTGGGCAGCCCATTCCAATGCCTGAGCACTCTCTCTGCAAAGAATTTCTTCCTGATCTCCAACTTCAATTTCCCCTGGCATATATTTTGTAATATTTTGTATAAAACTCTTTCAGTCACCTCACAGGCTGTACAATGTTCAGCTTATTGCCAACCTTCTGCATGTTGATTTCTGAGGTCTCACATGAGGAAAACCCAGTAATTTATTCCTCCATACACAAGACAGGGTGCACGTTTTATTGTTCACTACTTCTAAGCTACTTCCTCAGGCTGTGACACCCAAGGTAATAACTAAGTACACAATCCTAGAGCTTCCATGGGTTTGCTTGGTGTTCAGGTGCTGCTAGCTCACTATTTGGCCATTATAAATTAGATTATTATTCCAAAATATGCAGAAATCCTTCAGCTAAAAGGGCAGAACATTAAATTTCTAAGATATCCCTTAAATTCAGATAGGTCTGATTAAATGACGTATTAGTTAGAGGAGGGTGAGGGGAAGGAAAAATACTTTGTTTTTAAATATCCTTAGGTTTTTATTTTAAAACAAACTGCAAAGAAGTTCCCTTGGTTACTCCATGCACTTGACAATCTGTGTAGTTTCAGTCTGAGTCATTCTCCTTATTTGGGAAAGTCTTCCACTTAGAAAAGACTAAAGTAGTAGGAAGTAGCCAAATATTATTGAAAATGTACATCTCTTACCCAGCAGACTTTACTTTGTGAAATCACAACCTCAGTGTTTGGAAACAATGCCTATTTAAGGTATTCTTAGCACCTCTTCTTGAAACTGCCCTTCTCTCACCCCCTTCCCACTACAGGTAACTCTTTGCAAGGACATCCCAGGAACAGATTGATCAGCTTTAAGAAACCCACCAGATTTTTTTAAGGAGCAGCTCCTTTCCCTGCTCCAGTTCCCAACACAGGCACACGCAGCTGTCACACTGCAAAGGAGAGGTCAGCACAGGGGCAGGAGTAACAGGACACCTCCCCAGTATTGCCAAACACTTCGGGTGGTGAAGCAACAGGCTTGGGGAAGTCAGTGCCCAAAACTACTTTCATCCCATTAAAACAGAAGGCACCCTAAATTTAGAACTGCTGCCCTTTTAATCTCCTACGAATCCCATTTTACTACTCGAGTCTGCTGCCTTTATTTGTAGTTACATACAATTATTACATTTGACAGAAAATTCAACATCATTGAGCATTTAACTGCTCTCAGATATTCCCAATACTTCGTTCAAAAATTCCAAATATGTCATTTAAACATGGAAGTTGAGACTTTCAGAACTACCAAGCTACACTGGATGATGTGAGGAGCTGGGAGACACCAGTTATCAGCCAGCCTTAAAACAAGAAACTGGCTCTTTACAGAACAGGTGGTTGAACTGCAAAATGTCTTACCAAAGGACACTACAGATGTTTGTTTATGAGGACATTGGGCAAGCTTCTAGAAAAAAAGCAAAGTTAACTGAGACACTTCCTTGAGCTCAGGATGTCCTTCAGCTTAAACTGGCTGGGAACTGAGAGGGGAAACACACACACCGTATTTCCCAAGATGTTTTTTGATGTTTTCCCAGGCACCAGTGGGACTCTGAGCTGAATGCCCCACTAGCCTGATGTTTTATACTCCTGCCCCATTCTTGGATAACCTGAATTCTCACTCCTTCCTTGCCTGTGAATAAAAAAGAAGTTTGACATCCAGCTCTGAACTTCTGAATCAGAGGTTCCAAAGACCTGGAGTAGGTCACATGAATACTCCCCCAGGTTTCCTCAAAACAGAACCCTTTCACAGTCACAAGCTATAGCTGAGAGTATTTAAAAGAACATTTGTATTGTACATCTTATTTAACACTAAAAATTAATAATTTCCAGCATTAAAAAGAGAATTCTGCAAACAGATGCACCGGGGCAGAGAAAGGGAAACAGGTCTACAAAGCTCAAAATTTACACTGCAAACGAGATCATAGGTAAGTTCAGTTACCAGGATTGTTTTCATTCAGGCCTTCATTAGAAGTGTTTAACAACCATGAGCTGATCGTGCTTTATTTAATTTTTTAAGCATTTACATTGATGATTTTTAGTAAAAGTAGTATCGCTGCTCCTTTAGCAAAACTACATTGAAATTAATCTAAATTCAAATTCCATTTATTTGGGAAAAAGTTAATTCAGACAAAAAGATGTTTGGAGAAGCCATTTCTGCTTTCAAAAAAGATAATGTTTGAACCTAAATCTAAGTGTATAATGCATATGCATCAAATACTCCCAAAGAAGCTTCTGGGAGTGCCTACAAAAGTGAGTGTGTTTATCCAGTTTAAATCCTTCAATGAAGTTTACGTAAGCTGAACTGCAGTTATTTCCAACAGGTGGTTCAATGACTTGCTCACACTGCCAAAAATAAAATAATCAAGGCCTAATCTTCTGTCGAATTCATTAGGAAAGTTTCACTGAGACAAGAATGGAATGGGCTGCCCAGGGAAGTGGTTGAGTCACCAGCCCTGGAGGTATTTACAAAACCTGGAGATGTGGCACTTGGGGACACAGTTTAGTGGTGGACTCAGCAGTGCTGGGTTTGTGGTTGGACTGAATGATCCTACAGCTCTTTTCCAACCCAAATGATCCTACAGCTCTTTTCCAACCTAAATGATCCTATGATTCAAAAAAACAAAAAAAGACACAAATTACTAATCTTACTTGAACTTTTTTCCCAGTTTAAAAAGTAAGAACATCTCAGAGCTACCAAGGTGTCCAAAGCAGGCAAACTGCACTGAATGTACTGTGTTTTCTGCCAGAAAAATCAACACCATCCTTGTCTCACTGAGTGACAACAAAGAACTATGACTGTAGAATCCCCTTCAGTTTGTTACAGAAAATGGAATGCACAGTTTGCACTGAGAAGTCATTTATTTTTGTTTTCTAGTTTGGCACTACAGACAGTTCAAAGGCAACTGCAGTGTAAATAAATGTCTGGCTAAGATTTCCTGGTCTGTGATACACTCAAAAAAGTTCATGCAATGGCAGCTTACTCAAAATTGCATAACTTTCCTCAGCCTTTTTTGGACACTTGTCACAAGACCAACTGAAGTGAAGTTACTATAGGACTTTCCATGATTTTAGCACTAGTGATTTAGCCTGTTTACCCAGTTCTGGATGTAGTTTCTTCCATGGTTACAATCTGCACTGAGTCTGTGTTTTTGTGTCCTTACACTACAGAGCACAGATCTCTCTCTATCTGCTGGAAACCCAACTTGTGGAATGTTCATATTACATACAGTGTTTATGAAATCCCTGTTATTCAACAAGCCCCATGTGTTAATTCTGAATATTTCAGAAATATGTAGGAATATTTTTAAAGATGTCTCACCTTAATAATTACATATTTTGTGTGGTAGCTGCTTAACATGCAGGAAACACTTATGCTTTCTTTACCACTTACCTACAGCTCAGAGCTGCAAATACAATAATTAAGTGAAATTACAGAAATATTTTTTTGCTAATTTCAGTGTCTCCCTTACATAAATACCCCATGAACAACAGTCACTAGGGCAGTGTTGGCTTTCCACCAGCTTGCACAGCTACCTGGCAGCAACACAAAAATGTATGTCTGTCCACCTGAAAAACAAAACTACTCCGGGTATTGTCTTTCATACATTACAGTATCACTGATGCCATTGTGTATGCATTTCACATCCAGATTTTGACAAAGCTACCTAATCAAGAATCAGAATTTGTAAAAGTATAACAGAATAGCTCACTGTGGAAAGAAATCAGCCTGTTCTGGTAAACAGCAGGGCAGTCAATGCATCTTCTCTTCAAACACCTCCCCAAGTCAGTTTTCCTTTCCTTTTTTAATTAACACTCATTCTGAGAGAGAACAACAAAGAGCACAGACCCTTTGGTTTTGTTGACCTCCAACAACATTTAGACCTGTTATTCTGATGCTACATTTCTTTTTTTTTTAAACCTCCACCACTTGATCAATGCCTGGATTTGTGGCAGTTTTCATTTTTAAGCACTCTGTAGGATGTTTGCAAAAATCTTCAGGTCCAGAAATGCAGCACACACAGATTCAATGGGAGAAAGAGACACCTACTGCAGTTCATGTTTCCACACAAGCTGTCAACTGGTAAGGAAGAAAATGAAATCTTCAAAAATGCCATAGAGAGGACCATCATTCCTCTCACAAACCAATGAAACAAAAATCAACTGCTCACAATGCATCAGGACATTAAAACAATGATGTTAACGATATGAAAAATGACTTTGAAAGCTCTTGCTCTGATTGTTTCTCCCCACTCATTTTTTCAGAGACAAGTATCCCCAACACATTCAGAGTGGAAGGAAAACACTGATGTTACCACTTTCTGCCTCCTATCAGTCACAGACAGAAGTTCTGAGATTACTCCAGAAAAACAGTTCTGTAGACACAAACCCACAGAGGCAGAAGAGAAAATGTAACTGTACAAGGTACCTATCATAGAGCAGAAAATAGTAAGAATTGCCTTAGGATACTGACTTCTTTGGCTTGAGTATTTTGGTCAAGAACACAACAGATCTTTATCTCAGCTCCATATGTGACACAAATTTCCTTTCCAAAAAACATCCCCCGTTCTTCCACAACTACTTAGGTAACTTCAGAAGAACTGACAGTGCCAATATTCCACAAGAAGATACTTTGGAGTCTTTGAGATCTCTGTCTGCACCTGATGTGTAGAAACATTATTTCATAGTTCTAAGCACATTGTTACTTGCTATCTTTCCTTATTCTCCTCACTGGACCTCCTCATTTCCTTCCCTTTTATTGTATTCTCTGGACTGCAGGATCCAGGAAGAAAAGGCAGCAGATGCTTTAGTGGGTTTTCCCCCAGTTCTCAGGAAGGAATGGCCTGATGCCCAGTTAGCAACTGGAGGTGCCAGGCTGGTGACATAAACATGGAGCTGCCCTCACAGCCACCTTCATTAAATTACCAGGAAGAAAAGACAGGCCACTTAAGAAGCCACTCAGTGCCATCTGCACTCCAGAAAAAGAAAAGCACAGACACGTTATACTGGCATCTCTCCTTTACACAGTCCTCTGGGCTGACCTAGGAACTCTTCAACCTTCATCACTCACCATCACTCAAGAGCCAGAGTAAAGATATTTTATGGTTATAACCTTCTCACTCTGCTTTATGCCTTCTGGTAGAGCATCCACACTATCTCCTCTGTTACCTCTGCTTCAGAAACACGCTGAGCCTCCTGCAATTTCTTTGAGGTAACGAATTTCCTTTTTTTAAACACTATGGAAAAGAAGATAAGTGAGGAAAAACAAGGCTAGCACAAGGAAATTTTAAAAATGTACTTCTACAATTACCCTGACAGATCAGAGGTTCCACCTCTAAATTCTAGCCCATAAGCAAAAGGAGTTGGCCAAAACAAAGCAAACCAGCAGAAGGACTTGATGGCCACAAAGCTATGATCATCTCAGAAGAAAAAAACAAAACCAAAACCAAACAACCCGCTGCTACTAAGCACCAGAAAATACAAAATACTTCTAAAAATACAAGGTCATAAAACACTGAACAAAAGCCAGGAAAATCAGAGTTCAGTATTAAATTACACATCCTTAAATCAGTCGGTGCCTCCCAGAAACCTGCTCTGTAGTCACCAAACTCCTTTATTATCTTTGTATGGTGCATCAAACTTAGCATTTTTAACTGAGTGTTTTGTATGTAATAACAGAGCCTCTCTATCAAAAAAAAGTCTCCCAGAGTACATTTAATCCTTTCATGGCAGCCAAATCCTGCCATGTGTTTGTGTTGCCGTCCTCCTTCTCCGATTAAACAGTAACATGTTTATCGAGATTTCCCTTCAATTTCTCCACTGCAAACTCCCAGAAAGGGTAATTGCACGGGTGTTTTTTCCCCTCCCACTACGTTCATTTGATTACAGACTGACAAAAGATGCAGTTCTTCACAGCCAACTCAGCAGCGGTTTTGAATCCACAACACTCCTCCTTTAGGACTTCGGGCCTAGAACACCAGATGTGTCTGTGTTTTTTCAGGTCAGAGTGTACACTTACGTCTCCAGGTTTGATGACATTTCATAACAATCAACACAAGTTTTTCTTCTATCGCCTCTCGCTGATTTTGTTTTTATACAAACGCACACTCTGGGGTTCTTACCTTTTATTTAAAAACGTGCAACTTTAACTATGCAACGTCTAGCAGAAAGTTACAAAGCCATCTTTATTAACGCAAGCCCCATTGTCATTCCTTCCCTCAAATCACTCCGTGCAATAGTTGGGCGAGCCTGTTACCAGTGACTTTAAAGCCAATTTTTTTCACAGTTTAAAAATAAACCGTGTTTTTCTCTCCGCTCTCCCCTCCCGTCATTTCCGTGTTCAATAGCTTAACGCTTGCTGCCCTTAACTCCGTTTAACCCTTGCTCTTCTCGAGAGACAGAAGGGGGGGGGGAAAGGACAGCCACTTCTTTTTCTCGCTCATTACCATAAACAGGACACGTCATGCCGAGTGTTCTTTATTCTCCTGCCTCAAACCCAGAGCTCTGGCGATACCTGAACCCACGGAAGGAGTCCCGGAGTTTACATAATGCCCACTCCGGCAGCGCAAGGAGCGGGGGCGGCCCCGAGGGTGCCCCCCCTTTTTATCCCCGCACGGGGGAGGGCAAAGGAAAGGAAAGGAGAGGAAAAAATAAAGCTGAAATAAGGGAAAACAAGACCCCTCTCTCCACGGAGGAGGGGGCACTGTAGGGGGTGGGAAAACAGGGAAGAAAGAGGGAGAGGAGCGTGTGTTATTTCCTGTTATTGTTACGGCTGTGCCCCTGCCCGGCGGAGGGGCCTCTCACCTTTGTAGTGCACCCGCAGGTTGTTCTGCGAGAGGCCGATGTAGCTGAATTTGTCCTTCGGGCTCCACGAGCGGGGCAGCGGCGTCTCCTGCTCGTCCACGGCCGGGTAGAGCCTCTTGAGGCGGCGCTTCAGCTCCTTCTCCTGCTCGTTCAGGGCCGGGTCTCCGTGCGGGAAGGGCGCCGGGGCGCTGGGGCCGCTGCCCGGGGGCAGGCCCAGCGCGGCCCCGCCGCCCCCCGCGGGCCCGGAGCTGGTGGCGGTGCTGGTGGCGGTGCTGGTGGCCGTGGCGGGCGGCGGAGGCGCCGCGGTCGCC
>VWZD01004976.1:324296-372011 GCA_013396695.1 Sakesphorus luctuosus | reverse complement strand
GATGGAGCAGGGATGGAGCGCGGTGGAAGGGCAATGGAGCGGGGATGGAGCGCAATGGAACGCGGATGGAGCAGGGAGGGAACGGAGATGGAGCGCGGAGGGAACGGGGATGGAGCGCGGATGGAGCAGGGATGGAGCGGCGATGCGGAATTTGGGAATGCCGGAGTGGGACCGGAGTGATCGCTGCGCTCCAAAGCTGTTCTAAAGCTTCCTGCCATGACTAGGACCTGTGCAAGGTTTTCTCCATGAGGAAATGCCACCGACCGGATAGTGGGAGAAAGGACATTGACCCTCAGTGGGCTGCTGGAGGGTGTTACTGCCGAGGGCCACGCGAATGGGAACTGTCCCCTCGGTACGGAATTGTCATAGGATCAGGATATTCTGTGCTGGAAGGGACCCACAAGGATCATCCACTCCAGCTACTGCACAGGCCCATCCCCAAACGTCCCACCATGTGCCCCAGAGCATCTTCCAAACGCTCCTGGAGCTCTGGCAGCCTTGGGGCTGTGCCTGCTGCCCTGGGGAGCCTGGTCAGTGCCCACCACCCTCTGGGGGAAGAACCTTCTCCTGAAATCCAACCTAACCCTGCCCTGACTCAGCTTCCTGCCATTTCCTTGAGTCCTGTCACTGGTCATGAGATCAGAGTGATAATTTTTTTTTTCTCTCAGTATTGACCCAGGCAAATCAGGCCCACTGAAAGGTTTTCTGGTGTAACCCGAACCTGTTGAAAGGTTTTCTCTGGAAGAAAGTTAAGCTGACCCTCAGAGGGTTAGTGGGGAGAAAACCGCCAACCCTCAGAGGGTTAATGGCCGATTCAGAAGGAATGACCTCCCAGGCTGAGGCAAACAGGCACTGTCCACTCCTGATGAAAATAAACAGCTACAATGCTGAACTTTTTCCTCCTGATATGATCTGGGCTCGTAACAGTTGGCATCACCCACAAGCAGTGGTGGGCTGAGTTACAATTCTTGTAAAGAACATGCACACCCCAGTCATTCAGTGTTGTTTAATCACCCCAAGAACCTCAGTTACCCTGCATTCAATAGCAGTCATTAAACTGGAGAAGAACTGAAGGAGAAGGAGGTGTTGTGGTGGGTTCTGCTGCCATCAGTGATGCTGGTGGGGATATCAGATGTCGATGGGCCGGTGTGGCTGTGGCTCTGCTGCCTACCCTCACACGGGGGTAAGGGGAGGTGCCACTGGGAGCATTGCCCAGAGGCAGGAAAGCTTGGGAGGGCCTCAGCTGAGGAGGGCAGGAGGAGCAGTGCAGCGTTCCTTGGGGGGGTTTTGTTCAGGGTCTTCTTGTCCTTCTTTGTAGCAATGCACTCTCAATAAATGGCTTGGAGAAAGGCATGCCAGAAATGGGCTGAAGAAGAAAACCAGCCATCTACTGAGAATGCTTTAACAACTGATGTTTTTGGTGTGGTTTGAATGTACCTAATGTAAAACTGCAAAGTCACTGTCTTCTTCCCAGAAGTCTCCTGCTAAGCCAGGGGGCTGGGACACAGATAGTGACCTCCTGTTATCTCGAACTCTCTCCCATTGAATGTAAATCCCCTTACTCTTACTGGCCTGAAGCCAGACTTCCCCCTTGTCCCTTATTGGAGCATTTGAATCCCTCCAAGTCCTTTATAAACTCGTCCCCCTGAATAAACTGCCTCTTTGATCCTGCCCTAACCTGTGCCTCCTGCGTGTCCTTTCAGGGGGGCTCTCAGGGAGCACATGGTTGGGCTTAGACATTGAGCACACACTTCTCCTGGGTTAATGGATTGAGAATCCTAACCCAGGCAGAAGCACCATATCGTTGCCGATTCCTTCAGCACACAGCATTAACGAGGCTACAAGAAACCACACCACCAGACTTCTTTAGTTGGTGGTGCCCAGTGACAGGACGAGGAGCAATGGCCATAAACTGACACACAAGAAGTTTCACCTCAACATGAGGTTGGCAGAGCACTTTAAGAGCTGCCCAGGGAGGTCATGGAGTCCCTTTCTGGGGACATTCCAAACCCACCTGGACCTGTTCCTGTGTTAGCTGTTGTAGGTGACCCTGCCTTGACAGAGGAGTTGAACTGGATGATCTCCAGAGGTCCCTTCCCACCCTAACAGTTCTGTGATTCTGTGGACCTGAAATGCTGGGCACTTCACAGACTCCTTTCCAGCTGCCACCATGCTGGAGAATAATTACAGAAGCAGGAAATAGAGGAGGTTAATTATGCATCACCTGTGTGAAATGGTGGGTGAGGTAATGCAGGTGTGACGCTCACAAAGGCTTGTGTGGAGCTGAACACTTCTCGCCTGGAGTTACCAAAATACCCTGTCACATGAGACTGCTCCATGATGACTAGTAGCATCTAGGGCTGGACAAAATGCAGGCGTCTAAAAATACCCTATCAAAAAGAGCTGCAAAATGTGGAAGAGTAGAAGTGCCTGGGATGGATGTCAAAACACGTTATGAATGGTGCCTGGGGGTCAATTCCCCTGGCACTGGTGGGCTATCTCCCACTATATTTAAGTTTGTTTTCTAAAATCTAGACATTGTTGTAAACCATGAAGCTCAGTCATTTAATTTTTTTTAAAAAAATACAATATTTGGCCAACTATAGACATTGGGCAATATATTTGTTATGTTTGTAAGTGTAGATGTGTCTTAGCTCCTTTCTGAATTTCAATAGATTTCCTGCCATGTCTATTTCCTGACTCATGGCTCACTTGTAACATTTAGGCCAAAACACTTCATGTCACCCATTTTGAGATTGCCACCATGAAGTTCCTGTTTCTGGTACAGTAAGACAGGAGAGCAGGTATTTCTGAGGTTACTTCTTGACAGTATTCCCTAATTTGCTCCTCTGGTTGCTTTTATCCCATCTTTTACCACCTTCCAAGAATAAATAATCCAAGTGTAACCAAACATTTGTTTTTACACAAGTCTTTTACCTCAAACATGCCCCCAGACAAACTTGTCCACATCACTTTTTTTTGAGTAAGGATATACTGTGCATTATGCCAAAAGTTCCATAGAGGTCTGGTAATACTTGTTATTAACCAGTACATTATTTATTCCTCCTGTGTTCTCTTGTTTTGTGACTATAGCTTCACAAGGAATAGAGATAGCACAGAGATATTTACATAAATGCCAGTTTCTACTTTCCTGTTGATGTATATAGAAACATAGAATCATAGAATGGATTGGGCTGGAAAAGACCTCCCAGATCATCAAGTCCAACCCTTGGGCCAACTCCAGTCCCTTTACCACATCATGGCACTCAGTGCCACATCCAATCTGCATTTAAAAACCTCCAGGGATGGGGAATCCACCCCCTCTCTGGGCAGCCCATTCCAATCCCTCAGCACTCTCTCTGCAAAGTTTTTTCTCATCTCCAATTTCCCCTGGCAGAGCTTGAGCCCGTGCCTCCTTGTCCTATTGCTGAGTGCCTGGGAGAAGAGACCACCCCCCACCTGGCCACAACTTCCCTTCAGGCACTTCCAGACAGGCACTCTCTCTGCAAAGTTTTTTCTCATCTCCAATTTCCCCTGGCAGAGCTTGAGCCCCCCGTGCCTCCTTGTCCTATTGCTGAGTGCCTGGGAGAAGAGACCAACCCCCACCTGGCCACAACTTCCCTTCAGGCACTTCCAGACAGTGCTGAGGTCACCTCTCAGCCTCCTCTTCTCCAGCACAAACACCCCCAGCTCCCTCAGCCTCTCCCCACAGCACTTGTGCTCCACTCCCTTCTCCAGCCTCGTTGCTCTTCTCTGGCCCCGCTCCAGCATATAAATGAAAGCTTGTCACGTTTAGAAGCAGTATTTGTGTGCCTTGTTTTCCATTTTCAATATTGAACTTAATTCACCATTCCATGAGCCATTCTGTTTCGTTAGCACTTCCTCATCATCACACTCCCCTCTTGTCTTGCTTAGCTGAAAGAACTATGACAGCTGCAAATGTTGCCATCTCACAATGCAGCCCTCTTTCCAGATCAGTGGTAAATACAGCAGCAATATGAGACTTGCTCTGGAGCTCTGGAGCTGTCAGCAGCCCTCTGCCATCACAGAAACTCGCACTTGAATTCTGCTCTTTGTTTTCCATCTGCAGATTTTCAGCCATGATAGTACTTTTCTTTTTGCCCCGTGATTACTTAGCTGCTTGACTTGTCTCTGGCTTAGGGATTTCATGAAAGATCTTTTGAAACACTGTAAAACATTAACTAGCCCACCAAAATCCCTTTGGTTTTTTGGGTGAGTTTTTTCAAAGAATTTCAGTAAGCAGATCAGCTAGAAATTATTTTGCTTTAGAAAAGCCTTGTCAGGCCTAATTTCATATGTAAACATTCTCTTCTGTGTGCATCATTTTTATTTATGTTTACTTTTAGCGACCATTTCAACCACAGAAAACGCCATCCAAGTATTTCAGGCACTGAAGGTATTTGTTTGGCCTCTTGTTGAGCATATCAACAGTGAGTCAACATGTCATACATGGGGTTTAACGTGAGTGCAGGCGATCACACCATCACTCCAGCCCTTTAGGCAGGCGAGCTGCAGGCGATCACACCATCACTCCAGCTCTTTAGGCAGGAGAGCTGCATGGGCATCAGCTCCCTGTTGGAATGCCCAGAGCTCTGCTCCGGGACTCTCGAGCCAGACCAGAGGGGAGAGCAACCTGTGGCTGACACTCTCCAGGCTGCATCAACAAGAATAAAGCTCTCCTGACTGCACAAGCCCATCTTCTTATCGTAGCAGAGCGTTGTGCATGGCCCCAATACTGCAGGGTTAATTTAGCTCTTGGGTCCTGTGTTGGCTGTTCTCTATGTTTTCATCAGGAGTAAGTGGCCTCCAGCCCTCTGTGCCAGTGGTGCTGATGGCATTCTGGTTGTCAGCAAGGAACAGAGGCAGGATTCTCTTTGGGAGTCTATTCCATGTGTGTCTTCAGTCCACCCTGTAGCACCAACACTCCCAGTTCCACATGAATTCAGTGTGTGTGCTTTTGTTGCCAGCCTGACAAATTCCCAGTCAGTTCTGCAATTTACTATCTCCCATTTGTAGTGATGGTAACTGTTTGCTGTTCTTTGTTTAGTGTTTCTCCCGGTTAAGTCTTTCCAATGCGTAGTTTCTTTGTAACTGTTTTGGAATTCAATTTCCCTGCTTCAAGAAGCTGCTTGGAAATCAGCAGTGTGTTATTTATTGTTGTGCCTGTTGAGCTGAATTACTGGTCCTAGTAAGAAAAAAAAACTTCTTAGAACTAGGCAATCATATTTCAACAATACGAAGGATAGATCTCTTCAAATTACCTGAAGGATTTTTTTGCTGAGCTCTTTGCTATTTGGACTGTTTTTTTTTCCTTGCTAATTTAATTGCTTGTATATAAGATAGACTTGATGAACTGACAAAAGAGTTACCAAAATGAATCATATATGAATTATAGGCCATCACCAGCTATTAACTCTGTTGAATCAAATGGTAATCCAGTTGCAATTTACAGTATTGCTGTATTGCTGCTCACACATAACACAATGTTTCTGCTTTTACAAAGCTGAGCAATCTGCTAATAGAAATAATTTTGTTGTATGAGTCAGCTATACCTGTGCTGTCTTATCTTACAGCAAGAACAATTAGAAATCTCACTTGTTTGCCAACACCTCAGCTGTGGTATTTTTATGTATATAACAATATGTAGGGGGAGATATAAATTTATTCAGTTTTGGTATACACAGTGGGAGCAGGTTTGTTCTCTTTATTCTGTCCTTACCTCTCTGGTCTGTACATGAGCACTGTGATCACACCAAGTTTTACAGAAGAATGATTCACTCTTTGTAAAAAATCTTACCAAATTTAATATCTACAGTCCATTAAAAAAAGAGATCTTTGCATTTTATTAATGAGTTTAGAAAGTTTATTCATAGTTAACTTCATGCTTTTCTTCCAAAGTTACTATTCATAGCTCTTTACCATATCCTCTTTATACACTGAAGAACGATTATTTTTGATCATTCTCTGGTGCATTAAGTTGAGATTTTTTAACTTAGTATTAAAAAGCAGTTTAAGGAGAACTTAAAATCTGTTCATTGGGATAGATCATAAACAGAAGATTTTACAGTCTCTGCTGCCTGGGCTACTGTACAAGAATTGTATTCTAACTAAAATGTCAAAATGTGCACAAGAAATTAAAATGCCCTCCAAGCTGAATAGAACGTGTTTTATTCGCAACACAAATTTATGTGGGGGCAGGATAGAAATTATGATGAGACACGTTGGTTTATTCCCTTCATGAAAACAGATATCAAACCACAGCACTATTAGAGAAGTGATTCTCAGCTAGGGGGTCAAGATCCATTCCTGAGCCACTGTGAATTTCTGCTGAGGGTGGAAGCAAGTTCACATGATTTAACATTGGGATGTAAGAAAAACTATTGAAGAGTGAGTAAAAAAACTCCAGAGTGGCCAGAATTTCTCCAGAAAAAGAGTTTGTTTGGCCAGATCAGCCAAAAAAAATCCCGTTGTGGTGTGTAACCAAGCGAAGTGAGGCTGAAGGACAGGAAAGATGAAATGAAAGAAGAGAAGAGCTCACCATGCAGCCTTCTTGGACTAATGGATGGAAAGCCTCTGTGCTGCCTTTTCCCCTCCCCTGGCTGGGCACACCAGCAGCCCTGGAGGAGTTCCAGCTCCCTTGTAGCTAACAGGGGGGTCAAAAGCTGCTGAGTTTGGAAACTGCTCCGTGACCAGGCACCACAAGACATCCTCTGAACGATGTTTAGGATGGGAATTTCAAAAGCTACGAGCTTTCAATAAACATTTTGAAGTTCCCCTGGCAGAGCAGGCGGTGTTTTGTTCCAGTCTGTGCATTGGTAGGGTGCCCATTACCATAGATGAGCAAGCTCAAAGACTGCAGCTTTCAGCAACACATGGGATGTGTCAAGCTGACCCACTTCTTGAAAGCCAGGCCAGGCCTTTGTGAAATGTCCTGCACTTGGTAGATGCTGGGATGTCAAGAATGTTTAAGTCTCCACTGACGTGATAATTATTGTTATGGTGTTTATAGAAGTGGGAGGGCCCTAAGGGAAAGGAGGCCAAAAAGAAGAATTAGGAACTGAGATGAGTAAAGCTCCAGGAATTGCACACAGATAGAGTTCTGTCGTGCTTTTTTCCTTAGCTCCCTTGGCTCCTCAGTAAAATAGGTGCTTACATATGAGAGACTATTTTTTTCCTCACATATACAGATTCGAGGGCTCCACGTGCTAATCCTGGTGGCAAAAGTAGATTTTAAATGGATTTCAGCAGTGTGAAATTGTCAGGTGAAAACACGGAGCTCTAATAATTTTTAGTTATTCCACCTGCTCCCAGTCCTGCTACCAATCTGTAGTTTGCCTCTTTCACGTCTGTTCCAGGGAAACAAGTTAACATTGAATCCTGAATATCTGCTGAAATCCTGGAAATCTGCCGCCCTTGTTAGATTGTAGTATTTTATTGTGCATGACTGATCATTATGTTCTGATTTATGGAATACATTAAGTATACAAGAAGCCTGTAGGATGTACAGACAGTTGCCTCCTTTTATTTTAGGAGTATAAAAACGTGCATCTACAGAGCACATTACCTGACAAAATGCAAAATATTTTTCTGACTTAGTTCAGTCACAGCAACCTGAGAGAACGCTTGCGTGACAGAGCAATTAAAACACTTCAAACAAGGTCATGAATTTGCAGGTGATTGTTTTTAAGATTACCTTGCCATTATGGATGCTGTCATGATTGCAATGTGTATGCTCAGAAGCTTGGAGGAAGAGCAGCTTCCTGTTCTAGCACATATTATTATAATTATTATGATCAGCAATTATTGTCGTTTGCCAAGCCACGCCTATGCTCACCTCTGTCATCAACAATATTGTTTAATCAGCTTCAAAATGACTGAATCTTATCTACTTGACAACTTCCCTTATGAACTAACCTTGTGTGAGGATGCCACAGAGCATGGCATGAAAATCTTCAGCACATAAACCCACAGTATTGTCACTGATTTGTCACAGCCGCAGGTGCTGCCCCCCTTGGAAGTGTCTCAATAATAAAGTCAGTTTTCCTTTCTAGGAATCAAAATGCTGAGAAAGACTGAGAGATGATCTGACCTCCTCTAGGCTGGACCTGCTGTGCCATGAGCATTCCTCACAGGCACTTGCTTAAACTCTTCATTAAACCTCCTGTGACTGAGCCATTAACAGGTTTCTCCTGTGTTTGGACTAGTCACAATGCCAGGGAATGCTTGAGTGGTTTAAAAATGCATATTGAGTTTGGATACTCTGAAAATGAAATGAAATGCAAGCATTTCTGTTGCTTTAAATTTTTTTCAACAGTGCTTTTTGAAACATAAAAATCAAGTTTTGGTCCAGATTTACATTGCCACAGTAAGTGTTCAAAACTCATGAGTCAATGCCCACCCACAAAAGAAGCTGGATTAAAAGCCCATTTTCTTAAAAATAAGGCATTTAGAGAGGATGGGTAGGCGGTTGGTTATTTGCCATCTGTTTTATGAACTTTTTGGAGTCCTGCCTTTCATATTTACAAGATTTGACATACAGAAAAATTTAAAAATTGCTTAAAAATATAAAAGCTGGGATTCTTACTGCAGTCTCTTGACTTTAGCAGCTGAAAAAAAAAGAAGTCTTGAAGGATTTGCAATGAAATAATGAAAATCAGCAATACCTAATTTGACCTGATAGCATTCTTCTCCATGTTACAGCTTTGCAGAGAAACAAACACTGATCTGTATATACAGATCCCCTCATATTTTATATATTTGGCATATTTTGAGGAAAAATGTGAAGTGCAAATCTTTTCCATGTCTAAAAGCTCTCCATTGTAAATTGCTAACTTCAGTTCACTCTTCTGTTTCTTAAGGTAATTAATGTATAATAATTCTTGTTAATAGGCAAATGCTGTCTGTACTCCCAGGTCTTAGTAGGTTAAGTCTCATGGTAGAGAGGAATTTATTTTAAAACATAAAGTTTGCAGTAAAACTAACAATTCAGCTTTGCCATGGATTTGTCACACTTGGCGAGTTGTTGGTGATTAAAGGAAGGTTTTGATAAACAAGGAGTTTACTTATTTTTTAACGTTCTGTGGTTGGGAGTTGTAGGATAAACTTGCTTGTTAGAGATCCCCTGATTCTCCCAGTGAATATATTGTGTCATTGTGTTGAGAGCCCTTATTTCTCCTGGTGAATATGTTACATTGTTGATGTGCCAAGCAACTTTGCCCAAGCTCTGTGAATGCAAACACCTCCCTTTGTGCAGTCCTTGCTCTCAGCTGCTGCACTTGTGGAGAGCACAGTTCTAGCAACTCACAAGTTTCCTGAAGTGCCATATGAAATTCCTGGAGCATTTATTCCCTGCCCTGAACTAACCCTTGCAGAAGTGCAGCCTGGAGGAGGCTGGATGGTGTAGAGAAGGTCATTCCCTCTAACACCAACTAATAGCATGAAGTTGTATTGGAGAACCTGCTCGTTAGTGACAGCAATGCAAATCCCATAAGAAAATCTTTAGGTTAATTAAGTTAGGTTTTTCTTGTTTGATGCAACAACCACCCTGGACTTTTAACTGAGGGTCCATGCTAAAAAAAAAAAAAAATTAAGTTCCTTTGAGACTCTGAAGAACCTGAAAACGCATTTTCAAAATTTGCTGCTGTACTGCAGAAAGGTACAAACTGGTGCATAGAATCATAGAATCACAGAATCATAGAATGGATTGGGTTGGAAAAGACCTCCAAGATCATCAAGTCCAACCCTGGGGCCAACTCCAGTCCCTTTACCAGATCATGGCACTCAGTGCCACGGCCAAGCTCAGCTGAAAAACCTCCAGGGATGGGGAAACCACCCCCTCTCTGGGCAGCCCATTCCAATCCCTGAGCACTCTCTCTGCAAAGAAGTTTTTCTGCTCTCCAACTTCAATTTGCCCTGTCAGAGCTTGAGCCCGTGCCCCCTTGTCCTATTGCTGAGTGCCTGGGAGAAGAGACCAACCCCCACCTGGCCACAACTTCCCTTCAGGCAGTTCCAGACAGTGCTGAGGTCACCTCTGAGCCTCCTCTTCTCCAGCACAAACACCCCCAGCTCCCTCAGCCTCTCCCCACAGCACTTGTGCTCCACTCCCTTCTCCAGCCTCGTTGCTCTTCTCTGGCCCCGCTCCAGCCCCTCAATCTCTTGCCTCAACTCAGGGGCCCAGAACTCAACACAACACTCAAGGTGTGGCCTCCCCAAGGCAGAGTCCAGGGGAAGGCTCACTGCCCTGGGCCTGCTGGCCATGCTAGTTTGGATCCAGGGCAGGATCCCATTGGCCTTCTTGGCCACCTGGGCACACTGTTGAGAGACATGTTTCAGTTCTGACTGACATGAGGTTCCTGGGCCATCCAGACCTCTTAGCCAGTGAGTGACACACTGGAGAAGCACAGCAGAAAACATCAAGCACAGCAATTTCTCTCTGTCCAAGGCTTGCACTCATCCTGGATCAGCTGGTGGTGAGTTTTCCTGGCAATAAATCCAGTATGCCCAGTAAGAGTGCTCTGTGTCAGTACTTGAAGCATGAATCACTTCCCTGATCTCACTTACCTTCTCCCCTCAGCTCTGTCAGCAGTTAATGAGGAAAGGCAGGTACCTGCAGACATCCTTCTATTCCAGCACATTGAACAAAAACATGTGAACCAGTTCTGGCTTAATCAGGCATTCTGTGTTCTTGAAAAAGCTACGTGTGATCATACAAATTAAGACTACCAGGATGCAAGTGCACTCAGAAGGAATTAAAGCTGACAAGCTTCATCTGAATTAACATGTTTCTAAATATTATGGATGCTTGACTTTGAAGCCTTTATAATGTCTTACAATATTTTTACAATAAATATTTTTACAATAAAGTTACTTACTTTAAACTCGCTGTATGGGAAATTCTAATCAATGCCATTTTAAATGGTGTATTTTGGGGGAGGAGAGGTGTTTGCTTTTAGCAACTTCTCTTAGTATATATTTGGTTTTAGAGACAGCATAATGTTCAATTTTGCTCTCCAAGTCCTCTGCCTGCAGCAAATATTCCCTTATTTGATGCAATTCAGCACAAGGGGCTTTACCTGTGGGTCCCATATGAGCAGCCTGGTCAGCCCAAGCCAAGCTGTGTGTGCAGACTGGCCCAGCAGAAAGGGCAGCAGTGGGGATGGGTTCCTGCTTCCCTGCCCGAGCTTTGTGTCTGAGAAGGGAGGACAGGAGGGAGTGTTGGCAAAAATGCTGAAGATGTAATGCAGCTGAAGTGAGATGTGACTCGGTGACATGTCATCCTTGGCTCATAGGAAGAGGTGAGACAAAGCTTGGGCAAAAGGAAACACATTGGCAAAATGAAACATTTCATAAGAAAAGTAGCCTCCTGTGTTCCTGACATCTCAATTTTCAGCAGGAATTACTGTATGTGTTACGAGACATTAATGCTGGCCCTAATTCTGTGGACTGTGCCTCATCTCTAGAATGAGATTTGACCTTTTGAAGACTTGCTACTCCTTTGCAGCATTTTCTCTCTGCCTTCCAGACCTCAGTCTGTTTTCTGCATTGAACTTCCCAGCTCTGTATCTTTTCCTCTCTTTTTATGCAGAAGTAAAAGTTCCTTGTGGGCAGAGATGCTTATTTGTCTGTTATAATTTATCCACTGTATGGGAATCATGAAGTTATATAAAGCAGTAATACTATTAATAGCAGAGGAGGCAGCAACTTCTCTTTGAAACTTTTAATACAAGTTCTCTATCAACTTAAATGAAGCACAGTCTATGGTTAAAGTGGCACAGTCTTATGGTCAGGAATATTGAATCACAGTGAGAAATACAGGAAACAGAACGTCACAGAGAATATAAATGCAGCCACACAAATCTTTTCAATGTTCCTTGGTCAGGTATGTGCTCACATCTTGCTGTTAGCTCAGGCAGGATTAACGTGAACTGTAAAACAAAAGCAGCAAACATTTTTGGAGCAGGAGTGCTGGAAGAGTTTAGGCCATCCCCCCACTGTAACAAGAGACTGCCCATTCCTCATTAATGAACTGCTGGTAACGAATGTGGCTGAAAGCAGCAGTTAAAAATTGGCCAGCAAGAAGTGCCAAGCTGTGGTTATCTCAGCTTATACTTTCTGGCTCTGGCAACCAAAGGCTCTCTGTGTTTCTGAAGAAATGAATGCTAATGATTACCTATCCAGCAACATCTTTTTGAGAGTTGTGCTGAAGGTGGACATCAAAGATCACTCTTTTTCCTTTTAATAAGGGTCCTAAAAGCAAGGGAAGGTGAGAATAAGAAGGGTTGTACACCAGTAGAATTAGCCCTGTATTTTATCAAAACCCTGTATAGTTTCTGAGCCTATACAAGAATGACCTTTAATTATTAACTGAGAAGAAAGGATAATATCAGGTATAATATCTAGCCTCCAATATTTAGTGCAGGACTTTAAAAGCATGGTAGGAAGTGGCCAGGTGTCTACTACTGCATTGAATTCAAAGACATTGTCAAATTAACAAGGCCAGAATTGCTATTCTATTTATTTACTTATCATTAAGTGGTAGAACATTCTCTTCCACATCCTGAAGGTCATTACCACAGTGTATTTGTTTTGGCTCCTCAGTGATGTTGAACATCCAGTACTGTGCTTTTTACAAACACACACATGAAAGAAATTCAATAAATCATGCTCCTTCAGTGCAGCCAAGAACCCAGCAAAGTGTAACCAAGCTGCAGATGATTTGACTGTGGTAAAATGTCTGCATCCTGCAGAAGCTACAGGTGTAGCTCTGCTGGAAAAAATATCCCAGCTAGATTGCAAGGGTTCGGTAAAATCCTTCTGGAGGAACTTGAGTGCCTGGTAGAAGAGATGTCCTCAGGAGGCTCCAGTTTGACTCTTCCCTCATACCCTGTGCCTTAAATGAGAGTTACATTCATTGCTGTGGTGCACAATTCCAATCCACTTACATGTTTTCCTCACACAATTATGAAGTAGTAGGGAAAACTATTTAACCAACAGTGCTTTAGTTGTAAAATCAGCAGATGCATGACTTGACTTCTGCACTGAAAGATGATGCCCTTAAAATAAACATCAAAACATTAGGCATTGCAGAGTTTTGCCTTTGTTTGCCGGGGGTCAGATGATGGACAAAGCATCAACTCTAATACTGCAAAAACCTCTGACCAGCAGCTCCAACACAGCAGTCCTAGTTCTGGTCCTGCAGTCTCACTTGTGGATTCTCACTGGGAGATCAGGCTTCATACTGGTCATACTGGTACTGGGTGTCAAAGCCAGGCCCTGTATCCAAAGCAGAATGGAGATGTTTGCTATAAAGGGGCACAAAATATTTGAACTATGCAATGTGTAACTGAGGAAATGAAGATGAGGTAACAAAGAAAAGGCAAACCAGTAACCTGACTAATATCTCCTTTCAGGGGGGATATTTTTTGATACATAGTTGAGCTCCAAATGTGAACTTCAGAGATAAGATACACTGATTACTATACAAGACTATTACAGTATCATGATTACGTATGTTGTAAAGAACCTTTCCAGTAGTTGATGCTCTGTAAGGAAATGTATTTCATACTAATTTACTTTTTTGAGGAGAAAATCATGCAAAACAGTGAAAGAGGAAACATCTTTTAAAATGGACTCATGCATCTTTAGCCAAATTACTTGGCTGCTGCACTTGCATCTCTTTAGAGACTCCTCTGTCTGAGGACATGAAAGTCACTGGAAGACAGATTTAATCTGGCTGCTGGGTACTTTTTTGAAAAGCCAGAGACACTACAAGAAACTTTCCTAAGTTGATACAATTTATACATGGAGTTCAGTGAACTCTCAGGCAGGATTGAAAAGTGTCACAGAGAGGTTTTCAAATTTAAGCAGCTCTCCCTACCATGTCCTGGGGCTGCTGCAATTCAAGCAGCACCCCTGCCTGGGCCAAGGCTGCACAGAGTTACAGGTGGAAGAATTGTTGCATTTGTTTCCCCAAAGGCCACCTGAAGAAAAAACAAAACAAAACAAAACAATGAGCAAAGTCTGCACTGATTGTACATGTTCCAAATAGGTCACAAACATCTAATTTAAAAGCTTGTCTCTATTACTGTTGTGCCTGTTTTAAACAGGCCGAGAAAAAGAAACACTTTGTGATTGTCTGATTTTGCCAGTTTTGGAGTAGATTAATAAGTGCTTTGACAGGTGCTGGTCTTGAGTCTTCCTTTGCTAAAAACAAAACAAAACAAAACAAAACAACAAACCAAAACACAACAAAACAAAACAAAATTCTGTATGTAAATCTGCTACTTCAGTGAAATTATTGCTATAAACAAGGACTATAAACCATATAGCACTTCATCTGCAGAACTCCCTGTGGTTTTGGAAAGGCTTATTACCCCACTCGTACTGCTGGGAAAACAGGGGTGAAGAGGTGCAGTGACTTGGCCAAAAGTCACCCAGCTGGCCATTGTCAAAAGTGTGGATAAATCCCAGGACTAATTCTTTATCCTGGAAGCTGCCTCAAAATAAATAATACAGAGAATTGTGCAATGGACAGTACTCTTGGGAACAGGGGCAGAACGTCAGATGAAAATCCATATAACAAAGTGGAATACTGTGAAATAATTAGATTTAGGACAAGAAAATAACCATGGAAACGTGTGAGATTAAACATTATGTAGTAAAGGAACTTTGCTCTGGCCAGGCAGTTTTTATAATTAGAACATGCCATATTTTCTAGATTATGTCTCTATGTCATGTCTTGGTTTTGTTTTTTTTTTTTCGTTTTTGTGGGGGTTTTTGGTTTTGGGTTTTTTCTGGGGGGGGTGGGGGGGGGTTTTTTGTTTGTTTTGGTTTGCTTGGGTTTGTTTTTTTTGTTGTTGTTGGGAGGGGGTTTTTTTGTTTGTTTTTGTTTGTTTGTTTGTTTCTTTTTTTTTTTCTTTTTTTATGATCAAGGGTAGCAACAATGGCTACAGTCCTGGAAAGATAATTTCCTGAAACACAATTTCTGGAATTAGAGTAGATAAGTATTTGCAGACTGTGAATGTAACTGATGGGTTTGACCCATGTTTACTAGCTAATAAGTTCTGAATCTTGTTTCATCAAGTGTTTCCATGCTCTCACCAACAGAGCACTCAGCTGGCTGTTACCCACTGCAGCAAGCATGATGGCACACAGCTCTGTTGATCTACAGGTAATTAACATCTCCCTTCAGGTGTCTCTCATGTCTTTCATTTTTTCCTCATGCTTATCACCATTCTTTTCCATAACACTATCTTGCAAACTTCTCTGAGTTTAGGCTACTGCACACAGCTGCAAATCACAGCCTCTGACATTCATCCTGTTCCTTCTGTTTTTCTTTCCAACAGCCCTCAAGACTTTCTGCTTGTCTCTTCAGGCCAGCCATACCTTTAAAATAACCTCATAATGTGGATGAAATCCTTCAATATGGAACATGTTGCTTAGCTACCTCCAAGGGGAAGGTCAGGCTTAAAAACTACTTTGCCCTGGGTTGCAGCTGCCTTGCCTTTTGGGTTGTGTGGGAACAGATCATTAAGATTTATTAACACCCAGCCAGCCCTTTGCCAGAAGTGCTTGGAAACTCAGCCCAGAAGGAGGTTTTCCACAAGGAGCAGAGTCACTCCAGGCAGAGTTTACATCCCATGCACACAGGTGTGAAGCCCCAAATACTGAACAGGGTGGGATGGGTTCATCAAACCATTGCAGATGTTATCTCAGGGTGTGGAGCCAGACCCCTAGAATCATAGAATCATAGAATGGATTGGGTTGGAAAAGACCTCCGAGATCATCAAGTCCAACCCTTGGGCCAACTCCAGTCCCTTTACCACATCATGGCACTCAGTGCCACGGCCAAGCTCAGCTGAAAAACCTCCAGGGATGGGGAATCCACCCCCTCTCTGGGCAGCCCATTCCAATGCCTGAGCACTCTCTCTGCAAAGAATTTTTTTCTGCTCTTCAACTTCAATTTCCCCTGGCAGAGTCAGCCCCTGCCTGACCCTTCCCCACAGCAGCATTGCCATGAAGCCCAAGCCTCCCAGGGCTGCCCTGCCCTGCCCTGTGCTGCAGCAGGGACACCAGTCCCTTCCTGCACCAACCTTGGCACTGCGAGGTTAGCAGGGGAAGAGGGCTGGCTGCTGCCCACATGTGGCCAAGGCCTTTCCCTTGCAGCAGTGCCAGGGCCCTGCTCCAGTGCACACGTTCTCTGGGACGCCAGATGAATTATGGATGAGGCAGCCGGAATTCTTGCACACTCTTCTCTGGCTGCACAGCACCGACCACCAGCGGGACTGTGGTTTCCAGCTGCTGCCTGCTTCGGATGTTCTAACACTGACACAGAAAATGTCTCTGTTTGCTGACAGGACATGGGGAATCCCAGTGCTTGTGCAGAGTCAGGCCCTTGGATTCATAACAGTTTGCTGAATAGCCTGGCATGTGCTAGAAATCATTTAGTCCTTCCTGCCTGCTTGGCTCCTCTGTCCCTCCCACTAGCTGAGAGTACTGACAGAGTCAATTAGAAGAGACAGCAGCAATGCTGAAGCTGATTTGAATTTCAACCAGAGCTTTGTACAGAGAGCTGAGGGCAGGCAGTTACCCAAGGACCTGGTGACTGCCCATATATGCTAAATTCAGATTAGCTGCTATTCAGCAAATGTTGATTTCTTCTGCTCTTCTTTCAGCTCATGAGCATGGAAAAAACAGCAGTCCACTTTTGGAACCATTTTGTATGAGACAAAGCACAAAATCCTTCTACCACAGCATTTGATGAGTCCTCTCAGAAAGAATGCAGCTTTGTAAATGCTCACAGTAATAAAGCAGCAC
The DNA here is from genome assembly GCA_013396695.1 of Sakesphorus luctuosus. Classification (NCBI taxonomy): domain Eukaryota; kingdom Metazoa; phylum Chordata; class Aves; order Passeriformes; family Thamnophilidae; genus Sakesphorus; species Sakesphorus luctuosus. The sequence goes on along the minus strand of VWZD01004976.1, from coordinate 355,175 downwards.
TGATGTCAAACTATACAGCACTGGAGACTGAGCATTAATTCAAGCCTTATTATAAATTTCTATTATCTGCATTTGAGTTGCATCTAGAACTCCCAATCAAGACAGGCTTCAGCTGTGCTAAACACTACATCCATAGAAATGGCAATTTCTGCTTTAAAGCACTTAGCATCTAAATAGACAACATGAAATAAAGTGATGGGAAGTCAAAGACATGAAAGAAAGATCCCCACTGGCTCTTTACCCAGGCACAATCAGTGGGCTACTTGCTGCACTCAGAGAAGACTGAACTCTGTTTATCTTTCGACAGCCTGAAAACTCCTTGATTTTAATGGGAAACAAACATAGGAGTATTTTTCCCTGAATACATGAATGGCCCCTGAATCCAGCACTGAGGAAGAATTTGAGGATGAATGACTTATTGTTTTACAGGCTAACATGACAGAGATGGCACAGGAAGAAATACAAGACAATCATGCTTTGGGGAAGGCCATAAGCAGTGGCTTCTGGATTTGCCCACAGCAGCAAGAGGAGAGTCCTTGATTTGCACAATCATCCCTTAAGAGCTATTCAAATGCAGATGTCCCAGCCAGCCCTTTTGAGTTCTGTGAGGGAAGTTTCATTTGGCACTACTTACACAGCACATCATCTCAATTATTCATGCACACATTTCATGACACCTTTGCCATATTAATGAAAAGGGCTCCTGTGGCTGTTAAACCAGAATATAATCCAAGCAAAATCCTGTGATGAAGTTAATTGATCTGTACCCTGAACTGCTCTATCCACTTTATTTCCGGCTTTCACCTCCTGCCATGGGCTGTGGCTGTGTCTTTGTCAGCAGGATGATAGAGCCCCTTGCAGTTAAGAACCTGCACAACTGCTGTTCATCATCAGGTTCCCTCTTAGTGTTCTTCTCAATAAACCAGAGACTGATTGTAAGTCTTTTACCACAAATCAGCTTTGCTTAGATATCATGTAACTTCTATTGCTCCTTTGTGAAGCCTAAATTGTCAACATGATTTTCCTCAAGCGTGGGCACCACCACAAGACACACCATTCCCTTGATGTTACTGGAATATCACCTCTCTACTCCCACGGAAGGTATTCTACATCCAGGGATCTCATCAGCCTCCTTAGTCACTGCATTGTTCTGGCAGCTCCTGTGCCTCGGGTTGCCCACGTGACGAGGTTTGTTGCTAATTCTTGGAATCCTGTGATTCATTCAAAGCTGTCTGTGCTTCTGCAGCCAGCAAAGAGAGAGCAGAAATCACTTTAAGTCACCTAGAACCTGCAGAGGTGGCCACAGGCAGAGAGGTGTGCAGCAATTCCTCTGCAGACCACCATTTAAATATTTCTGTCATTCTATTAAAAACCTCACACATTTGGTCGTGTACAATTAGTCCCTGAGCAGATTTCTGCATTGGTCTGAAACACATCCACTCAGCAAAGACCCCAAGGTTTCCTGTGGGACACAGTGATGGTGTAATTTCCTTGAAGAGGAGGAGGCTCCTTTCTTTAGGGATATGAGTATCTCTTCAAGTAGATAAACAGAGATAAAAGGTGGTGTTTAAAGAGCAGTTGTCTATTTTCCTTTGCAAATGAACATATGTTTAGAAACCTATGTAGCAATGTAAAGTTTTCATATGCACATTTATCTGCCCAGAAAATTTTGTTGTACAATTTAAAGTTTAGACAATAAACTAATAAAAGGATTACAGGAGTAGCTGTGCTCTATGGTACAGGTATTATAACACAATATTATAAACCAACACAATAGAATGCCTCTAATTTCACAAATCAGTGTTTAATTACCAGATTTGAAGGCAAAATAGTTGTTCTCATTTCTCAAATATTCTGTCAGATTTTCCATCTTAGAATCTACGTTAGATGTAATAAAATTATTATATTCATGCATTATATAAATGTATTGCAAAAGACTAGAGTGTGCAATGCTTTTAAGTTTTCTTGTCTGAGATTACAGAGCCAGGATCCACAAAGGTAAAAATTAACAGTTAAAAGTAAGTTGGTTGTTTAGTCCTGGAAACACATTGATGAAATTTGGATTTAGCTCTGTGCCAACAGATAAAGCATGAAGGAAAAGAAAAAAGGAAAGCACACAGAAACATATATTAATGTAGGGTCACTGCAAGCCAGAGTAGCAAGTGACCAAAATTTTCTAAGGAAACTTTGTTCAAAAGATTAAAACACCTGCCTTTGTTTCCACAAATAAATCAGAACATAACATATAGCATATTTTACATATTTTAATTTCAGTAATAGCACTGGAAACTGAAACATATGTCAGTCTCAATAGAAAATAGACATAAATTCATCTCAACTCAGTACCTGCTTGTCCCTGTTTTGGTGCCAGAGCCAATATAATCAGGAACAAATTAACACCATGCCTGACTCTGACAATTTGGGGACTGTGCCTGTAATTTTTTGTATTCTGATTTAAGGTGAGAAGTTGGTGAGTTACTGAATGTATTGGTGGATGTGGAGCTGAACTGTCAGGCTCTTGTCACACGCCTTCCAGAGATGAGAAAGCAGAGATTTACTGAAACTCAAATGCTCCCATTCAAAATAGGAACATCTTTGGAAACTCAGATAGCTGGAGGATGAATCATCTTGCCAAATTGGCCTGATGTCCAGGAGTGAGGAATGGAAGGATTTTTTCACATGTTGCCCATGGACCAGCATGGGTTTCTCAGTGTTATTGGGTGGGGTGTGGTGATGCAGCCAAGCCTCCCTGACAGCTCTGAGAGCAAATGGAGCAGTCCTGCCTCCCCCAGGCTGTGCTCATGGAATCCTGGGGTGGGATGGCTCATCTAGGCAGTCCATCAAAAGTACTGCTCATGGTCCTGGCAGAGTTAGTTTTCTGCTGCACTGGGTGCCTTGAAATCCTTGCTGTGAGCCTGGGAGAGCTCCAGTGCCACAGGAAGGGGAGCTGCTGGGGTACATGGCCAGGGAGCAGGTGGAGTGGGATCACCCCTTTGGGCAGAGAGAAGTTACTGGATCAGGTGAGATGAGCTGTCTGATCCCACCCTGGGCCTGACAGAGGCATGGAAAGCTTGAATGGGAGAACAGAAAAGACAACACTCCTTTCATGGCATGTTGGTTTAGCTGTGAGATCTAACTCACAACTAAAGAATAAGTTTCCTGTGACTTGGAGGAGAGCAGAAAGTTTCAAACTCTCTGATCCCAGCCCCAAAAAAGCTCAGAGGCCTCAGGCAAAGAATAGCACATAGATACTGATTATTTTGCACACAGCTGTCTATTCCTTGAGCTGCCTCAGTAAGGCATATTCTGTACTAGCACCCCCCAAATGCATGTGCCTAATTGATTCCACAACATTGCAGCCATGAAGAGATTCTCTGTGCTCAGTAACTCAGTGTTTCTTTACAGAAAGGGAGGCACAAAGCCTGTGCTTGAGCTAATAGGAAGCGTGGGGTAAAGGGAGGAGCAATTATGTTTTGGGAGATTAGAGGAGCCAAGCTGCAAAAGGTCTCCCTTCTACAGAGGGCTAACAGAGGGTTTCTGTGCAAGAAACCAGGGGCAGAGCCAGCTCTGGGAGCTGCTCAGAGTAAACACAGTGGGAGAACACATGGACCCAATGCAGCAGGCACCACCTAGGAGCAGGACTATGTGACAACCACAGGGCCTATCTCCACCTCTTTTTTTCTCATAATTTTTCCTTGGTGGAATATTAGGAGCCTTTTTGATCCAGCCTACATCTGTATTTCCTGACTGAAATGAAATATGACACTCCCTCCAAGTCCTCCTGCCAGCAGTGCCTCATTTACTTTAGGGGGGGCAAATGATTTGCAGTCATTGACTCTATTTTTCTGGTTATGAAATAATTTATCAGTATGCTAGATATGGCCTGCTAAGCTAGCCCATATTAATAAAGCAAAATGCAAACTATGGCATCATCTTTTCTAACCCTGACTTTGAAAACCGGTTTTTCTTTTGCTGCTTCTCATCTTTGACAAAAGAGACAGGCACAAGCTTAGAAGTCAGCAGGTATGTCTGCCTGTCACATAACCCAAATCCCATTTGTCATTACACACTTTCAGTACAGTGGATAGAGAGAATGGATGATGCTCTAGGAAATGATAGACGATGGATGTCAGTGGGCTACTTAGATAGTTCCATATTCTTCAACCAAAATCCTTCCCTGAACTCTCTTTCCTTATGGGTAATTCTTCCCTTCCATCTTTCTGGTTTGTCTGAAAACCAACCTTGATGATAAAGGATCTATGTACATCCATCAGGTTTCAGACAGTAGAAAGAAAAGTCTCTGAAAACATCTTCCCTACCCCTGCGGGCAAACTTTCCCCTATGACCTTTTTTCACAGTGCAAGACTGTATAAACCAATTCCTGAATATTCTAAGCCTCACACCACTTCTCTTCTACATGCTCTTCACACTTCACTTTCTCATTCCCCCGGTCCTTCAGAGCCTTCACTAACTTTCCTGTAGTGTGCACACTGTTATTCTCAATAATCACAACATCCCCTCACTTCCTTGGCTCAGCTCTTACCAAAACTAGTACCAGGACTCATGCACAGAGAGCACTTCCAAGCCTCTTTTCCAGTCTGTGCTGCATTTCTGACATTCTGCTCTCATTGCACCACTGAAATTGCTCTCTTAACTTCTGCTTCCTTAAATGATGTTGTCTTTATTTATATCTTCCCCAATCCCTGTCTCTTACTTCTGTCATCTCTCTGCCAACTTTATCTTTCCTCTCAACACTTTCTCTCCTTGGCTTTCACAACCCCTTCTTCACTTCTCCCTTTTGACAGCTGATTATTCCTTTTCCATTCTCATTTGCCACGGAAATCTCAGCAGGCTTTTTTCACTCTTCTGCCTTGCCCTGTGTCCCAGTACCCAGTCACACTGGCAGCAATCTGCATCAGTGATGCGTGCATTTATCTTGGTCTTTTCATCCATCCTGTGCTACACTTTAGCCACTAGGTCTTCTTGGAAGACCATCCTGGCAAGTCTATGGCCAAAGATGCTCTTTCTCTGACAGATGGACCTCATCAGCCCACCTTAGGCCAGATTTCTCAGAGTGAGAAACCCACCCATGGTAGGCAGGTCCCTTCATGAGCAAACACTTACTTGTCAAATGACATACCAGCCCACTGTAAACCAGAGCTTCTCTCTTGTATGGAGAATCACAGAACACCTGAAACAGAAGTTATGCACGTGAAGGTTTTTCTAAAACTGGCCAGCAAGACCTCTCGTACCCAGGGGATTTTTCTCATCCTATTTTTACATGGAGAACCATGTATTGCTGCAACCACACCAATATAATTAAAACACTATGAATTAATTCCCTGTTAGGGAGCCTGAGAAGCTGTATAAAGGGACTCACACCAGCCTGTTAGCATTGTATGTTCTATCACTGTCACAGGATACATAATATACACATTTTTATAGATATGAAATGCTCGGTGCTTGAAGATAAAACAGGAAAATCAACCACTGGCTCAGCAGGGGCTGACAGCACTGCAGTGCCTGCAGGGAGGAGAAAGCTGCACTCCCTGGAGAAGGGGACTCCCAGCAGCACAGAGAGGCTCCCCTGTACTGGGGGCCTGGGGAGGCCCCAGCTGTGGGAAAGGGAGTCCCAGCCCAGGGAAAGTGGGGTGGGAAGCAGGAGAGGCCCTGCTGTCAGCCACTTCCAAGGCTGGAGCCCAAGGAAAAACAATCTTACTGAACTTTAGTGGAGAAGCTCAGAGTCTGGAGGGCTTGCAGGGAGGGAGATCTGAAGAGGTTTGGCTGGAGAGCAGTGGCTGGTGGCACAGAGAATGCTAAAGGGGAAAGTTCCCTGCAACTCTCCTGGATAGCTGTGAGGGGTGGCTCAGGGAACCCAGACATTCCCTGGTGGCTGTACAGCTATTTTGGTCATTAAAACTAAATCTCAGCCACCCTCTCCCTGTGATATAGGCTGAGGCAAAGTGACTCAGTCTCTCTCCAGAGCAGATCTCAAAGCAAAGCACAATCTCATTAGCACAATAACCTCGGTTACTCATCCACACTTTCTGCAGCCTCCTTCCAGATCTCCTACTCTCCTTGATGTGCCATTTATTTAGTCCAAAAATGCTTTACTCTAAATTAGCACTGCTGCCACAGCTATTCAGGAGAGTTTATCTCCCCAGAGTTTGCATTCCTGGATTAAAAATTGCTGCAAGTCAGCCTTTCTGCCCTTGTGAGCAAGGGGAAACGTTTCAGCTCGTGCCACTCAAAAACCACTTTCTGACTTCTCACTAGGCACAAGCCATGATAGAAAAATGTAGTTACTTGAACTGCATAGGGAAGGGCTAAGAAGCTTTTGAAGCTCTGCACTGCACTCAGCCACATGTATTAATTACTCAAATGAACACATAGTATAAGCAAGTGGTCTCAAGCAGTTAAATCTGAACTCTGGACAAGGCCTCTGAAGCCCATTCTATTTTTTTCCAACTTGATAATTTCTGATAACAATTCTAGCCCAACTGAGCATCAGCAACTTCAAAATCCCAACTAGACAAAAACCCCTCACCCCCCCAAAAAGAGAAACAGAGAAAGGATTATTTACAAATGATGAGGCAGGAGACAATGTAAACCAGTTTGACTAGGTGTGACTGAGCAAACAGCAACAGACTGTAGCAAGTTACTGCAAAAATTGTGTGAGGCAAACCCCGTTCCCTTTGCTGCTGCCCTGGGGGAAGTGTTGCTTTCAGCAGGATCCCCTTGACTCAGCCTACGACTCACGTGGCCACATTGCTGGGGTGGAAGCCTTGCCCACTGGCTGTATTTGAGCCTTTTAGTGACACATTTGAGGTGTTTTTTTGAAAGCCGATCCGAGCTGTAAGATGATGAGTGTACCAATGTGTTAGGTTTGACCCAGTGTAAAATTCCTCAGCAGATCAGCTAATGAGAGGAGCTAATTCATTAGCCATCCTACATGTGCAACACAAGCTTTATTTTCGCCTCAGAACACATAAAGGCAAGGTGAGCAAAATCAGAAAGTCTTAAAATTCAGCTCCTCCGTTTCTCCACCAGGCATACCCAACTAAATTAAACCAACAATGTACCAGGAATAAAAGACTCTTTTTCATCTCCCTTTTTTGTCCAAGATACCTTGGAGTACTAATCCGTATCATGTACAAAGAGCCTGTGAAAACTTCTTTATAAAATTATAACAGAAGGAATTAGGTCAGCTACTAAAGAGTAGGTTGGATATAATCAAGCTCAAGCACCCCTGGGACACCAAAGGTAGTGCTTTTTGCATTTGCATTTTGTCAACTTACACAGCTCACTGCTGTGGGAGGAATTCAAGGCCAATAACACTAAGACTGGATTTGCCAAAACGTTGGAAAACTGTTTGATCATTAATCGCATTTGCTGAGACCGTGATTAAGGTAATTGCTCCGTATTTCTTTTCACAAACACGCTGTCCATGGGGGGATCAGGAAGGACTGTCCCCTACCCCATGAAGTACAGCACAGCCCAGTTGGCTCTTCGTGCCTTTTTTAAATTCCCCTGAAGTATCAAAGACTTGCCCCCAAAAGGCACAATACTAATGGCTGGATACTGAGTAGCCTCATGGTAGGATCTACTAAAGTAATTTTTGTTTCATTGACGTTGTGTCTCATTTGCTGTCTAGGTGAGTAGTTATTGTTTGGAGTGAATTTTCAAAGTTAGCAATGGGAACAGAGAGCTGGGATTTGATTGCACTTCCATAAAAACTGGGTTTCCAAAATGCTATCTAGTGTTTGAAAACACTTCTTTTCCTCAGTGGTGGTCAGTGGCAACAACAGTGCACAAGGTCTCACATAGTGTCAGTGTTGTCCCCCAGTTTGGCTTTAGCTTCCTTTTTTTCTTTTTTTTCCCCTTTCTTTTTAATTTTTTTTAATTACACGACCACATAAAAAGGTTCTTGTCTGAATCTGATGCAATATTTGAAAACTCTGTTTTAATTACTAGCACATGCATTTCTGTGACATACATCCCTGTGGAATCTGGGCATTGCCACTTTAATTTAGGAACACTGATATCCTTATAATGAGCATAATACAGACCTTAGACTAGCTCCTGTTCTCTCTCCCTGCAGATTAAAAACTCCCTTGAATACAGCATTCTTTTGTGCAGTGGCTGTTAAAGTTTTCTTGTAGGTTGTTTATTTCCATGCTTATTTCAACAAATATGTATAATTGGTGTTCAGTTCTACAGAAAAAAAAAATCCTGTTTTTTCTGTCAGTACTACAGGCTCATCCTATGCTTCAGAAATCCACTGGATTCTTTCCCTCTCAGATCATCAGCTACAAGGGTTCTGTAGGATAAGTCTGTACCTTGTTTACATTGCACAACAATGCAGTCTTCAGGTCCTGCTCTCAGTGTGTGTGCACAAAATGGAATTGCATCCAGCTCATTTGTGCTCTCTGTGTTATTTCTGAAGAGCCAAGAGGATTAAAATAAAAGCAGCAAACATTTGATGTGGTTACTAAACCCAGTTCATCTGACTTCAAGTAAACAAAGTAATAAATCTGTTAAGAAATAGGATGCAACTTTTACAGTTGCTTTCCAGAAGAGCCCCATGCCTTAAGGAAGAAAGAGAAATTGAGGAGTTCTTTGCTGGAGGCATTCCTGAGAAAGGTAAGGAGTTGTGCAAATAGAAATCTAATCTGGCTCTGACGTATGTGCTGGGGCAGAAAGCTATTGTTAGACAAACACGTTGTTCCTGAGCAGCAGAACTAACGAAGCCTGATTTCCTATGGATTTGTGTCCTTTGTCCCACATCTCTTTCTCTTCACCACCATAATCCCAGCTCTCCTCGTGCCTCCAATGACACTGTCACTACCAAGAGATAACAAACTGGGACTGGTCTGGAGCTCTAAAAACACTCACTGTCGACACGTGTGTGCTGACTCGCCAGCTGGCTGGAAGCAACATATAATGGCTGAGATCCTTTCCTTCAGTCAAGGCAGTAATTTGACTCTCTGTCCCTTATCCTGCTGCCAGACTACATGAAATGTTTAAAAAAACATAAGCATGTCCAACACGATCACTCTTTCAACTTTAGTCCAAACCTGATTTGTCAGAGGGTTACAAAAATTACTAGGTACAGGACAAACACTGATTGCATAAGAATTGTTTCCACAGAAAAACAGATCCAGAAGTTCAGCTACTTTTCTCTTCTTGAAAACAAAAAAAAACCCCAACAGGGCTAATTAGGAAGTTTTCCCACAGTCATTTTCAGCTGCAATAGTTTGTGAAAGAAATGGTGACTGACCTGCTATCTCATGCTAATGGTTAATGTCTGATTAATTTTTTTTAATAAAGAAATGTGCAAAAGCTTCTATTCTGCTGCTAATACCGACACCTTTTATATGACTAAATATTTCCAGCCTACTGCACAATCATTATTGACCCTTTCCAAAGGAAAACCTCCTCTGTGGTCTACTCTCTGTGCACTTCCCCTTTCCCAGCTTCAGGAGAGCTCCATTGCACTGCATTCTCACACTGCCTGGACTTCAGACTGCATTGAGCAATAAACATTTACTGTTCTTGAGTGTTCCCTCTGCTATATTTGCTTGAATCGTGACCTTATGTTTTGGTTTTGTTGTTTATTCTAGTTTCTTCAATACACACTCTCACTGCTTCTTTACCAAGCTGCCAGCTAAGAACCTAATTTAAAGGACCTTATCTATTTCTGCCCAGGAAAGCTAAACAAAGAAATAAATAACTGAGGACAGGCGAGCTGAAAGCTTGGACTTCCCAGATCACTTAATTTCCTCTCCCCATCACACCTGAACACCTTGTTTATGGCAACTCTTGTACTGGTGGAGGAGGGCAGGATGACAGCCCTTGAGGAACAGGAACAGCAGATGTGTGTCATTTTGCCAGAGGCAAAACACGGGTTTCCAGCAGCAGTGCTGGGCTATGGAACAAAGGATGGGAACACAGAGGCTTGCAGAGCAGCGTTGCAACATCTGAGAGCTGGACAGTGACCAGTAGTTGGTGAACAGGAAAGGAGCAGAGGTTAGTTGTGCCATCAGGACACCAGGAAAGGCTTTAATTTCATCTGTTATCTAAAGGACTGCAACTTCCTATCAGTCTCAGCTGTTGGAACACCACTCCAGATCTCCAGCAAGAGGCTGTGCAGGACCAGCACAGTGGGGACCAGCAGAGGCAACCCTGTGAGGTGGCCAGACTGAAGGCAAGGCACCAAGGCTGTGCTGAAATGAGCCTTCTGCAGTTTGGGTGGATTAGGGACCAGCAGGTGCAGAGCACAGAGGGAGACTGAGAAGACTGTGAAACAACCAGATTGCCTGTGGGCCTTGGGTTCTAACACTCAGAAATGACTTTCATAGCAGTGTGGGAAACTCCTTTTTTCATCCTGGAGCTGTGTGTACAGACATAATTGTGCAGAAACACTAGAGCTGGACACAGTGAATGCAAAACAGGACAGACGTGTCTTTCTCTGCCCTCCCTGCACAGGTACACATATGTTTATATACACATACATACATATACATATACATATATACATACACATATACATATAGAGAGACACACAAATATATATACACATATATACATATATACATACACACACACGTATATATATCTGTCTATAACTCCCTGAAGGGAAGTTGTGGCCAGGTGGGGGTTGGTCTCTTCTCCCAGGCACTCAGCAATAGGACAAGGGGGCACGGGGGGCTCAAGCTCTGCCAGGGGAAATTGAAGTTGGAGATGAGAAAAAACTTCTTTGCAGAGAGAGTGCTCAGGCATTGGAATGGGCTGCCCAGAGAGGGGGTGGATTCCCCATCCCTGGAGGTTTTTCAACTGAGCTTGGCCGTGGCACTGAGTGCCATGATCTGGTAAAGGGACTGGAGTTGGCCCAAGGGTTGGACTTGATGATCTCGGAGGTCTTTTCCAACCCAATCCATTCTATGATTCTATTCTATGATTCTATATACATACATACATACATATATATATATACCTATAGTGCACATATATACCCCCATTTACCCTTTTCCACCTTTGGACTTCTGGGAGCAGGAGAGAAGATCCATCAAGGTGTGGTGATGCAGAGAGCACCCAGGCTGAAGACTCTTTCTGGGTTTGTTCCTCTGCTGAGGACCTAGCAGGAGGGGAAGATAATTGAAGTACAAATTATATTTAGCTAAAATTAGATGTGCACATAAATTAGAAATATCTTTAAAGAAGTTCAAAGGATGGTTTCAAGATGAAAATAAGGTGTAGCACACTTCAGAATCTAGATGTTTCCCCTTTCAGACTCATGTTTATACTGAGGGGAATAGCCCATTAGTGATGTCTTGAGTTTTATAGTAAATTATCTCAGATGCATTGGCAGAAGATTAGAAGACTAAAAAAACCCCAAGCCTTTAAAAATTGCCTTTTTCATACTCACTGAACACTAGGGCATGACATGTGTTTTTTGATCTCCTGAAATTACTGTGAAAAAATGCTGACACAGCCCTGACACTTGAACCAGTGCATATAATGTTGTAGTTACAACCCCAGTAAAAGTTTCCAGATAGCCAAAAAATAAAAAGCCTTTTCCTCCAGTGTTTATATAAACCTACACAGAGGTAAGTTCCCTGTGGAGTCCTGTCCTTGCTAACACAAGCACCACACAGAATATAATGTGAGTCTGCTGGTTTTCCAACCACATTTCTTGCTGCTTCTACTGGACTAATATTCCAAATCCTAAATTATCTGGTGGTCAGGAACATCTTTAGGATTTCCGTGCCAAATGTACTTATGGCAAGTCTGTGTCCTTCACCTTGGATAATTCTTTCCTTTTTCTCATGTTTGCTATTAGCAGAGCACCCCTGAGAGCATTCCCAGAGTCAGCCTGGCTTCAGTTTTAATTTATTAGGCTAAATGAATCTCTGAACATCCTCGTAGCCCTTCAGCACACTTACAGTTTGAATTGATCTTTCTTGAACACCAGTGAACAGAACTCTTTTTGTCTTGAGATCATGAGGTAACTTCTTAACAGCATTATCTTTGTGTCATCTTTGAGTCAGATTATGTGGACCCTGAAGTCAGGATCTATTAGATCTATTGTGTTTCTTTTGCCTAGAAAGTCTGTTACACAGTTGTTACCAAAGAAAGCTGCCACATTAGTCTGGCACAATCTACCCTTGATAAAACTATACTTTTTGTGCAATTTTTCCTTTACATTTCCAAGTATTCTTTCCTTTGGATTATTTGAAAAGTCCCCTGTACTAGTGGAGGTAGCAATCCACAGTAAATTAAATTGGATGTACTGGGGAAAGAGCTCAAAGAATCATAACTATCATACAGATCAAATGTGACTTTGCAAGTTTGACTAGCTGACTAACACTTATTACATACCAAAAAGACTGAAATCAAGATTATGGCCACAGCCTCTGTCAGTCCACTGCATTAGTGCAAGGAATAAAGTCTCTGTAATGCATAGCTGTACTTAGCCCTATTTATCAATCTCCATCACAAATGCCAGTTACATATTTGATGAGCAATTTCATTGATCTGAGCCCTGCAGTAGCAGAGACCACAAATAAAAAAAAGCAACCCACACATAGCCCTCCTGGGACAAGGTTTAAGTAGAGTGAATTTATTACTGTGTCTGGCTAGGGACTCATTACTGAATTCATCACTCTTTGTCTTTGGAAAGGCTAGAATCCATTCTGGGAGAAAAGCCCTTCAGCCCTTGGGATCCCAGCAAAAGATTAGAGTCTCTTTTTATCATTCAACAGCCCTATTGCATCCCCACTGCAGAAAAGATTATGCCAAGGGCCATTGTTTCCCATCCTCAGGCAGGCTGGGAACTCTTCTGAGAGGGCAGCATTTTTAAGTGCTTGCAGCCCTTGGTAGGAAGTGCTATGAAGAATAGTCAGGAACTACCTCCCTGCTCCAAAAAACTATATTTTCCTGTATAATTATCCCAGTAGGAGCTGGAATTTGAAGGACTCATCTGAGTGTGGGACCCGGCAAGGGACAAAGGCTGGTGCTGTCCCACTCCCCCAGCCCTACCTGGAACAGAAAACAAGGCAGCTCCTTTCCCTGGCAATGCAGATACCTTTCCCAGAAACAGAATCTCTGTACTCTGTGTGTGATGATTTGATGTTGAGAAAATGCTTCCACATAATCTCTGAACATGGGAACTGGGCACAGACCTGGTAAACCAGCCTTGCCTACACAGCTGCTGTCCAAAATTGCCTCGTAACTTAGCAACTAACTTGCTACCTGCTATCAGTCTTAGGCCTTCTTTAATATTACCATTTCTCGAGTTTTTTCCTTTCATTATGTGTATGTATTTCAAGTATTCCTCCCCTTGAGGCAGTGCTTCAAGAAGCAACTCACTTTTCTTGGGTTTGGCCTTTTATAGGCTCTCGCTCTGTAATATTCCTACAGAAATCTCACCAGTGTGGCTACAGCTCATTTTGTCTTAGACTTATCACCACACCACTTAGCCCATTTCTAACTTCAGTAAGGGTAATTAGCAAGGCTCCATCATCCCTTGCTAATTAGCAGTCAGGACCCAAACAATATGCTAAAGCAACACAGATAAAAGCTCTGAAAAGCAACCAACACCCACCACACGTTTCAGTTACGATTTTCACACCAAATATAATGCAGTTTATATAAAACTTAATGTATTTATAATGAAGTTTTTCATTCCAGGACAATAGAAGAACACAGAAAACAAGCCCCATTTTAATAGAATCATAGACTGCTTTGGGTTGGAAGGGGCTTTAAAGATCATCTAGTCCCAATCCCCTTGCTGTGGACAGGGACACCTTCCATGAGATCAGGCTGCTCAGAGCTCCATCCAACCTGGCCTTGAACACTTAAAGGGATGGAGCATCCATGACCTGTCTGGACAACCTGTGCCAGGGCCTCACCACCCTCACAGTGAAGACTCTTCTGAGTTAACGAGTTAACACACCCTCACCACCAGCTAAAGGAACAGGCAGCTACACCTGCTGCAAAGGCAGTTGTTCAGCAGCTCTGTCTCCACTGCTGGCCTTGTCCAAGAGCAAAGAGGAACTGACTGCTTGAACCTTCATTTATGGACTGAAGAGTCTGGCTTTGCTTATGTTTTCTTTTGGAGTTGCTACAGTCACATCTGTTTGGAATCTTAGATATTTGTACACTACACAGACTTGTAGCACCTTGCAGGTTTTGCCCCCTACATTTTTATTTCTTTGTCTGTGATCCTGTGGCTTGTTTTATTCAGAGGTATTTGAGTACCTCAGGGTCTTGTGGGTTTGCTGCATGTGGTGATGTAGCAACAGTGTACAAAAATATTTAAGTTGCTACTTGAAATACAATTTGTACAAAAACATAAACAAGCATCAATCAGAAGACTGATACAAAACGTTCACATAAATAAGCCTTTAACTTCAGTGAACAAGTAAAGGCTTGCAAGAGAGCCTCTGGTCATATTTTAATGCATTGATCATGGTCTTATTAAGAAATACATTAAATCCCTCATTAAGAACACACTGAAAGCCAACCCCTCCCTCCTCCAAATCTCTCTACAATCAGGGGAGTGGGGGCAAGAAAGCTTGAAAACGATGTTGAAACTACAAATGTCATATAGAAGAATCCTAAAGAATTTAAGAAATGACATATTGAAAATTTGAAGTTAGGAACTGCAAAGGAAAATGAGCTAAGAGTGCCCCACTACAGAACCACCCTTTTTTTGTGTGTGTTTTCTCTTAGGTAAGAGCAGAAAAAGAAAACACCTTTCAAAACACTGGCCCTGAAGTAAATGGAGATGAGGTTTCTATTAAACATTTACCTTTCACACTGAGTTTATTTTGCTTTGTTAGCTGATGACTACCACTGTTTATCAAACAGGATTAGCTTCCTCAGACAATCCCAACCCCCAGAGAACAGCACCTTATGAATCATCAAATCTATAACTCGTCAGGCGTGGTCTGATACCTTAGGGCAAACTGGGACCCTGTTGCAAACAAGACACATTAACTGCTTAACAGCTCAGCAGACAATACAATGGCAAATTTGCTGAAATCTTGAATGCATTTTTGCTGAGTGGTAAAAAGAGAGAGTGATGTCTTAGCAGGGCTTTTTTTGAGAGCTGTGGTCATGGCTATCCCCAAATCAGAATATTAAAAATGAAACAATTCTCATAGAGGAGTGTGCTGCAATCCATAGACTGGAAGGTGGCCAGGAGGATTAAAAAAACTTTTTAGAATAGGCCCATGCTTGTTGCTTTATTTGGTCTCAAAAGCTCAGTGAAAAGCTCAGCAGCTCAGACAAGAGCTGGTTCGTTCTCTGTTTAGTTGGTTGAGGGACACAAGGTAACTCTGCATGTAAATCACAAGGTATTGGAATTGACTTCTTTGAAATCTGTGATATAAAAGATTTTTAAAATCTGACACTATCCAGATCTGACTGTGGTAAGTAGCCTTTAAAGGGAGCTTCTGAAGTGGCCTTTGTATTTATTCATTTCTTGCATAACTGAAAGAACTTTTAAGAGTATAATGCAAAGTACACCTCTACCACAAGAAAATAGATCCTGGGTAAAGACAGGATCAAAAGACAGGAAAATGATTTGAAGTGACACAAATTACTCTGGACAAAATCACAATTAAAAGTGGCACATTTAATAGCTGCCTATTTATGTAGTAATATGCATTGCTGAGAATAAAATGTAAGAGGTCTACAGGATTTCTAACAATGGAGAAAGACTAAAGCATGCTGGAGATTAAACTGTAAGCAATATAAATGCCAAGTTTTCCCTTCATGCTGAGAAACCTGCCCTGCTTCCCTTCCTCACCCCTGCCAAGATAACCATTACTGTCTCTATCCATTCTGAGCCACCCCTGGAGCTCTGTATCCAAGTCTGATTCGACCAAATTCAGTTGCTTGCTATAAATATGCCACTGTTACATCCATGCACCACACAGCTCTGTTTAAAGTTCTCACAGAACATGTGCCACTTACCCGCAGGGAAGGAAAACAAACCACAATCAAAACAACACACCACCCTCCTTTTTTTCCCTCACTACATTTTTACTCATGCAACAGAAGAGACTATTCACAAGTAGTGTTAGTCATGACTCGAATCAAGCTGATATAATTTCAGAATATAATGGGGAACCTGATGAACTTGTAGGAGTTTGCTAAAGGTGCACATTAGAACAGCAAAGGGATGTGGGGTGTTTGAAATATTACACCACACTGACATGGGGATAAACATTGGCCCAAGGTTGATATTTGCCACAATATTTTGTTACTCATTTCCAGTATTTTGTTTTTGATACCAGCTGGGCACCCTCCCAAGAAAACGGAAATCTTCTTCCATGGAAGGGCCAGATTTCAAAGGAATGCTGTGCAAACACTGGTTATCTTGCTCTGTGATCTTTATGTAGTTACAAAACTGCATGTTGAGGATGAGAGGCAATTGCTATGACATAGAATGACACTACAGCTTTAAAATATTTGGCAATAGGGTAAAAAATATGTTTTAAGCCAAAGGAAGCTTTCCTAACAAAGACACAGCAGGCCATCTATCTCCAAGGGTGTGCTTGTTCTCCTTAAAGCAACCCCCAATATTCCAGGCACATATTTCATTGTAAATGAACTTTCTATTTAGAGACTAAAGGAAATTAATTGCTTATAGAGAAAGCCTTATTGTAAAATCAAAAAAAACCCCCCAAAATTCCCAACAAAAAACCCCCCAACAGCAAGCCATAAAAATTCGAAATACATATAACTAAGGGAAAAACCATTAAAAAGAGAGTTTTCAAACCAATAATTTCCAAATATATTAAAACATTAAAAATTAATTTTACTGTGTACTTATTCCTTGAAAAGAGACTTTACATAGCAGTTTTGTTAAATATTAAATCGTCCTGTAGTTTTATTTTTAGAAATCATAACAAAGGTGGTTCATTTGTTTTCTGAAAACTCACTGGGAGATGCAAAACTGCCCACATGTTGCAGTAGTTCAGAGAGACTAGTTACAGAAATTTACCTAAATTTACCCAAAGAACGAAACCACATGAAAAACTTCACTGGTTTTCCTGTGTGAGGTCTGCAGATGGTAACAGGAGTAAGAGGAAAGTCCACTGGAGCAGAATGACTCAAAGCATCTTGAAGGTAAAAGGATCCTTCTCTAAAGTCCACAGGAAATTTTTTACAGCTGCCTGGAGTTAGGATTTCACCATTTTTGCAAAGGTCAGTTAAGTGAACATTCACAACCAGCAGAAGGCTTCTTCTAGTAAACCAAAACATTTGTGGTTAGTAAAACTGAAACAGATTTCATCCCTACATTAAAAATGTTTCCATTTGCAAGCTTGTAGTTTTAAGTACAGCTTGACAACATTCTGGGAAATGAATGATGCAACCAACACTTCCAGTAGAGAAGGGGCTACACAGCATGTGATTTAATAGTAATAAAATACTTGAAGGAAACAATTTGGCTGATACATATCAGTGAAAGGGAGGCTGCTCCCTTATGGATTTTTACTGAAAACAAGAGGGAAAACAAAATAGACAAGCAATTAAACTCAGGATACACCCACTAACAGATTACAAGTAAATACAGTTTTGTAAGAACTCTGGATCTCAATTTGGATTTCTGTAAAACACAAAGAGGTTTTGGAGCAACTTAGGAATGATTCTAAATTTCCTTCACCAAAGGAAACAAATCCTTAAAGAACCTCCTGTCTTTGCTGTGTGAATGGGGAAATTCACAGGAAAACCTCCCAACTAGTGTTAGCACAGACAGACTGTTACATGCTTTCAATAGAAATGGGCTTTTCCTGAAAGCAAATTAGGGCTGGAGCTCAGCTTTAGATTGCAAATTGACTCAGAGAGAGAGCTGGGAGATCTAACACTCCTAGATTAATTTTTTTTTCTTTTATCCTTAATTTCCTGCCAGGCAGGAAATGAACAGATACATTTCTGAATCAATGGGGAGCTTCTACAGATTTTCACAGCTGAAATAGTTTTATGGTGAAAGAGTCTAATTTATTTTTCACTTGCATGTTTTGAAAGAGCTCTGCAAATTAAAACCCAAACTACGAAGTCAGAGAACTGGAAAGTATCTTGGTACATTCAGAGTTGCTACTGATTCCAATTAGAGACAATTTACAGCATGACACAGAGTCTTACAGAAACAAATTTGGAGAATCGCCACCTTAGGTCTCCTGGTGATGAATTTAGTGATCATTTGACACTCAGCTGTTGCTTTTCAAGAGATGTGACTTCTATCCCAGAGTCAGTGGAATTCTGGGCTGCATCACCACGGAGGGGATTGTGCCCCTCTGCCCTGCCCTGGTGAGACCCCACCTGGGGTGCTGCATCCAGCTCTGGGGGCCCAGTATATGATGGACATAGATCTGGTCCAGCAGGTCCAGAGGATGATCAGAGCGCAGGGGCACCTCTTATGCAGACTGGCTGAATGCTGGGGTATTTCCTCCTGGAGGAGAAAAGGCTCCAGAAGACCTTAGAGCAGCCTCCCAGTACCTAAAGGGGCTGCAAGAGATGGAGAGGGACTTTTTAGAGGAGCATGTAGTGACAGGACAAAGGGAAATGGCTTTAAACTGAAAAAACGTCAAGTTTAAGATTAGGTTGAGAAGAAATTCTTTACTGTGAGGGTGGTGGGGCACCAGAGAAGATGCACCATCCCTGGAAGTGTTCAGGGCCAGGCTGGATGGGGCTCTGAACAACCTGGTCTAGTGGAAGGTGCCCCTGCCCATCCAGGGGGTTGGAACAACATCATCTTTGAGGTCCCTGCCAACACAAATCATTCTGTAATTCTAATATTTAGTAGTACTTCCTGATATAACAGATTCTCATCTGTAACAAAAGGCTCATTCCTCGAGTTTAAATCTGTCAGATTTGTGCTTGAAAACATATGGAAGGATTTTCTAAATTTCTGGAATGCCAATAATACATGTGGCACATACGATGAGACCGAGTTAGACAGAGGAAATGGGAGAAGATTCTGTGTCTTTGCACATGGAAGAGGAGTAATAAACTTTTACACAACACTTGACTTTGTGGGCTGGGAGATAATAATGATGTTCTCTTTATAGATATTTTTCCTGAAGGACACATTAACCTTATTCCTCACTTAAACACTCACCAAGTGCTGGTTTGCTGATACTTTGCTAATTCCAAGACAACATTTCTCTATGATCTTTCACTTCCTCCTGCCACCTGCCCAAAACAGACATTTATTTGCATAGTATCTGGTTTTAGCAGGATAGACCCTGTACTTAAAATTAGTCTAAAACAGTTATTTTAGCAATGATTTGTCAGATGCTCAGGCCTACAGGCAAACATATACTGATCACATAGACATTTACAGAATTATCTGCCCTGAGAAGGGAACACCAACAGCAAAGTCATTCTAAAAACTGAGTTATTGCTTGTTTAGTTCAAGAAAGTGATAACCCTGTAACTTAGTGCAAAAAACCATTTTTTTAAACAAAAAGGTGATTCATTAGTTTAGAGAGGCTGTGAAGTGAGTTGGCAATAACAGTTTTCCTTATGTTATTGCTCTTCAGTGCCTTGGAGGGGCTGTTGACTTTATGAATTCTTAACTTAAAAGATGTGCTATTAGCAGTGACTTACCTTCAACCAAAGAGATTAATTTTATACAGAAGTTGCATTTAGAATGAAAACTCATCATATTTTATGAAATATTCAAAATTCTTTATTTCGGGCCAATATTTTTACAGGCATCCATCTCATCCTCCACACTTGTACATGATGAAAGTTGGCACTCCCAACCACAAAAAAAGTGAAATGGTTATTACAGTACAGGCACAAAGTAGCCAAAAAGCTTTACTTTCATTAAGCAAAGCTGTGATTGTGCTCTAACAGCATTTCTCACCAGTGCATAAATGGATCTCCCCTCCTAGGAGCAAGCAGAACAGGGAAATTTCCCTAACTGGAGGAACACAGAGTGCAGCTCTGCTACTAAAGCAGTCACTTCATCACATCTGCACACACTGGACACCTTTCTTCACTGCTTTGAGTCAAACCTACTGAACTGGATTAAGCATCCTCACAGGTGTCCATTACTGCTTGCATTATTATAATCACTATCAAGGCTCCACATTTGAACAATCAACAAGATTTTTTTTTAAATAAAGCAATAAAAAGTTCAGAAGTCTGTTGGTACTGCAGTTTTCCTGCCAACACCCTGCTTCATAACAACCATTTAAAATCTCTTTCCTTATTAGAAACATCAATTTCCTTTCATCAAGAGGCAGCATGAGAGACATTTTGTATCACCTAAATACAAATTAACACAACTAGTGTATTTTACTGCATTTCAAACTTCCAGTTATAGTGGTATGGTCAGCAATTAGCATATGGAATGAGTATCTGATACTTACATGTACCAAAGGCAAGTCAGTCACAAAAATCTCCAGAAATACCTTACAAACAAAACTAGCAGCAAACACTGCTCTCATTACACAGTACTCGTTAGTGCCACAGGACTGACTGGGCAGCCACCTGGAAAACAAGCTGATAGCTATCTTATAAGAACAGAGAAACAAATATTTGCTCATAGTAACTGTGTGAACAAGTGTCAGCAGGAGGGAACAAGCACGACTCAGTCAAACTCTGCCTATCCAAGAGTGCCTCCAAGCCACAGAAGGGGCAGTGTCAGTTTGACATTACTGATCAATACTTCAGTCCAATACATCCAACAGACTCTGGCAGCTTCTCCAAACAGGCAGTGGAACACAATTCCACTGGCTCTTCTTCCCTGCAGCAAGCAGGCCCTTCTGATTGGCATGAATGCCAGTCCTTGCTCCTGCAGGACACTTGGCAGCAGCAAGCCCAGAACGGAGGGAAACGGCACAAGTGCTTCTGTCAGAGGTAAGTCTGACATATGCTTGATATGTGTCAGTTTGTTTCTAGGCACATCTTTGGTTACATTCTCAATACAGTCTGCTTTACAAAATAATAAATAAAATAGTCAAGATTTGGTTAAAATCCAGGCAAAGATTAAAATCTTCTTTTTTTTTCTTTTTTCAGGAACCAAGACTTTAAATTCATGTCTTGTTATATCCATAAACGATAAAATCCCAGTGCTACAGTAAGGCATGTAAATACTGAACCTGAAAGAAAATAAAAATGGGGATGAAAATGGCATTAACATTGACATTAAATGACACTAAGTCATTAGCTCTCAGCATCTCTTCACAAAGCTATGTATGTGTCTTTACTACAACACTAAAAATGTAACCACCACTCCTTCCCCATGCAGGAAAATAAGGTTTTTGATTTACAGCAAACAATTTCAAGGTGTGAGGAGTATAAAAATGACAAATAAGGAAGGCAGGAAAAAAAGAAGAATACAGGGAAACTGGGCTGAAAAACTCTCCAAAGGCTAAAAGAAACTCTTACTTGCTTACCATTTTAAAATAATCAATATGGCAAGTTAGAGATGTAAAATGAGAAAATAAATAACAGGATTAATAAATCACAGTCAAGTATTCAGCAAACAAATAAATGAATGCCATCTTTAACAACACTTTTCAGCTTTCAATTTTTAAAATTTCCATTTAAATAAAATCAACTTTGGATTTTCAGATACACACACAAGAAATTTTTGCCATTGTTTGCAACAGGATCATTCAAACACAATGCAAATGATTTTTAATTATTTTTTTCCATGTAGAGTTCAACATGCTTTTGAGTAGGAATGGCAGAGAAAAGAATTTCTTCTTATTTCAATGAAGTGCCTTTTATTTTCCATTTTACTGGTTCTCTCTGAAGGATATGTCTGAAATTAAGTATTACAAATAGGCTTAAGCAATTGTCCTGGTGACAAAACTCATCGTGAAAGAATGATCGGAAAATTTAAATCATAAGGACAATTTTCTACTGCAAACCTCATTTAACAGCAGTGCAGACTCAGTAGCAAAATGTCAACTTATTAAAGTTACCTTGGGTGATAACACAGGCACACACTCACATTTAGTATTTTCTCTAATGCACATGTGGAAAAATGGAATTTTAAAGAATACGTGGAGCTGAACAGTCAGAAAGCTGAAATGCTCCATTTTGCACATGGATGGATGAAGAAATCCAAGCAATGCACACAACAGGCTGCTTTCATGTACTAAGTCAGGCACAGAAAACTTTTTGGCCCTTGTTAACAGGCAGTCTTTTAGATTTGTCATACACATTATTATTGCTGTATAAAACAGGGCAAAAAGCAGAAGGAAGTCTCTGCAAAGTAAAGCTGTGAATCACAGGAAACATTGTCCATTTCAGTACACAAATAAGGCTGCTAATCTTGCCTGAGACTATTTCAAGTATTTTAATTTTTTTTAACTGGGGCCTCTATAAATACAGCCCATCAAGAGTTTGCCAAACATTTGGCAATGTTGAACAGTTTCACCTTCAGAGACCATGAGATTCCTTACCTGCTAAGTACTTAATATTATCAAGTTTGTGCGACTCGAGCATTGTTTTCAGATCCGCAACTTCTGTGTCTATTTTTCTGTCTGTCTGGGTCAGAGCCCGATCTTGCTGGGCATGCTAAAAGACAAAGCAAACAAAATGATGCAATTTGATGACTTTCTAGTTTATTCAGAAATTTAACCCACCCTTCAAGTTGTACTTTTGCTTTCACAGACTATCACAGGCTAGTCTGAGTTGGAAGGGACCCACAAGGACCATCGCGTCCAACTCTTAAGTCAATGGCCCACACAGGGGATTGAACCCATGACCTTGGCATTATTACAGCCAAGTTTTAACCAACTGAGCTAATTTCTCCTTAAATGCACGCTAATTCCCATTCAAAAAGAGTAAGTTCCTTTTTAGCTGATTATATTCAATGGAATAATTTGGTGAACTCCAGAAATCTACGTGATTACATGTTCCTTACACATAGTCTTGGAACTGGCAGAACTGGATGCCTTCTTATCTCAATCTAACAGCACAAACATTAACTTCAACCTGTGATCCTAAAGTCACTGCTCAGTTACAAGAGCTACTGAGAAGCTTAAGAGCCTCCTGTGACAAAGAGCATAAAGATTTATGGATCATTAATAAAACTGAGAATTGGTCTTTCTGTGTTGTAGAAAAGCATGTGTTCATCTTGTAATGAATTGACCAGAAAAACAGCTCCAGACAAATTCAGAATCTGACTGTGACAGAAGACAGGACTTCTGTTAAAAAATATGGGATAGAATTATTACTCAGAAGAGCAAACTGAGAACAGCTGCTGAGTTGCTGATATTTTCAAATCAGCACTACTGAAACACTGTGGGATCAGTTAATGATTTACTGCTAGACAATTTCCTAGAAATAATTCCCCATACTGCAGAAAGGAAACAAAACAAGTAGTAGTGGCAAAACCATCTCTAAAATGAAGAAAAATTAACCTAGAAATAAGTTTCTTACTGAACGTGGGGGGAAGAATTTATTTCACATTAAGAGTGGAACTTCATATAGAGAAAATACTACATGCATGAAGTTTCAAAACAAAGTGACTGCTGGGTAGTTCAGATATACATTAGCTCAGTTGGTTAAAACTTGGTTGTAACAATGCCAAGGTCATGGGTTCAATCCCCTGTGTGGGCCATTGACTGAAGAGTTGGACTCAATGATCCTGGTGGGTCCCTTCGAACTCAGAATAGTCTGGGATTCTGGGATTCTACATTTAGAAGGCCTGATATATACGAAAGACTTTTTATTCTGTAGACATTTACATAAAAAAACTTAAAGACATGAACAAAGTCCAAAAAGGACATCAGGTCTGTAACACAAGCACAAAAAGATTTGCTGTGTAATAATCAGCTACCAAGTTCTTACCAATTCCACTATTTCTGTCCTCATTTCAAGTAGTTTTCTTTCATTAAGTGAGTACTAGAGAGGGGGAAAAAAAAGTTAAACATGATACTGTCCTTCAACTTTTCCACTCCCTTTTTTCCCCACTTAAAAGCATGATTATTTTTTCCAATTTATGCAGAACACATAATCTGGATAAGATTACTGCACTTGGGAGGCAGCATTTTAGGATAACTGCTGTTATTTTCAACAGCACAATTCAGACTGATGTTCATCCACACTTCTGAAATATAAAGTGCAACAAGTTCATCAGACACTCATCTTCTGCAAAACCTCTATGTATTGGCAAGCAGCTGGAAGAAAGGCTGGCAGATTGGCATTTCTGAAAAACATGATTCTATCAGGAATTCTGGAACAGTCAACTAATCTATTGAGCATACAAACCCAACTAAGAGTGAACCCCCTACTATGGGAAGAACTGTAACAATTTCAATAATTTTATAGACTGAAATAGTTCACCTGTTTCACTTTAAATAGACAGTTAGCCAAATCCTCTGAATACCTTAGATTCTACAAGCTTCTTTCTGGATGTTTCCTAAAGTTTTCTTTTGTGGGTAGAACTCTCTAGGTCAGACCCAAGGATTTTAATCTCAGGTTTAAGACAGTGAAATTGGCCTTTTACTGCAAGGCATCACCACACATCTGTAGCAAAACCAGTGTAAGATGCTCTTACTCAAATTTGGAAATTACTCAGTGTTGACATGTTTCTAGAAGAAAGTTACCAAAACTTACCAGTTCTTTCACTCTGCTCTTCTCTAGGTTTAGGTGTAACTTGTTATCTGCACGAACTTTGGTAATTTCATCCTAATGGGAAAAATTGATAAAGCAGCAAGCAAGATTCTGTTTAATCACAAGCAGAAAGAATTAGACAAATATATTGTATCTTGCTTTCTATATCTCACAAATCAAACTTCTCTTCAATTAGTGTATATAATTTTCAAAAGTTTCTATTCTTTGCCTGGGAAATGCTGATGTTCTCCAGTATGAATTGGACCTCGAATCAAAAACTAACAATTAACACCGAGAACAGCACTTAATTGACAACACACCTTTCCATAAATGCAGGGCATGTTTCATATATCCCATGTATACTTGCATTTTACTTTATCAACAGCTCCAAGTGATTCCTGCTTTCCTCAGTGACAGCTGCCATTTCAGTGCAGCCTCCTGGCAGGAATTCCAGCCAGCTGACAGTTTGTCACGTGGCAAACTGTCTCTTGTCATTGCAACAGAATACATTACAGTTTAACAAATCAATATTACAAATAATTTTTCTTGCACTCTTGTGCCTTTCTGCATGAGCAAACATAACACAACTTTCCCCTGTGAGAATTACACTTACAGTCAGAAGTGAAATGTAAAGACATTCAGCTCTTAAGAAAAGATGACTCAGATCCTTGATGCTCTACCAGTGGATTACACCAGCTCATTTCCATGCAAATAAAACCCTAAAGTAAGTTACAACTCAAAACTTAGATGCCAAATGTATTTTAAAGTGGTATTCTGAAAACCCAGACGCATTAAGCACTTCCTGACAGCGTGAAACATGCAGGATTAGGCTTGAAAAGTTTATGCTTCCCTTTTGGAGATGACGGTACAAAAAGCAACATAAGAGAACAGGAACAAAGGGGCAAGGAGGCACTAAATTGAGTCTGACCACACTGTCAGCTGGCCCAGCAAGTCCAACAGCCCTGATGCTTAAACCTGGTAAGAATTAGAATCTGTATGAGAACTAACAGATAAGTTTACTACTCAGAGCCTGTTTTCTTGCAATGGCCATTTACTCTCAAACAAATGGGACCAAACATAACGGTCCCAAACTTGGTGGCTTAAAAAAGCCATTTAAAGACTGTTTTAAATTCTGGACAGCTAAGTCTTCAGAGAAAAAACCAAACCAAAGCAAAACAAAAGAAACCTCTCAACAACTAAAAAACCCAAAATTAGGCAGTGCTGTAATTTTAGAAGTATCCTGCATCTTTAATGTACAGGTAGTCATAAATGCAGAACTTCATTCAGCCTTAACCATGACATGGCAGCCACTTTCTGACTCTGAATTAAGGACAGATGAGTAAAAATGTCTTCAGTTATAATTTTCTTCACCTCTTGTACCACAGTTCCCTGTCCCCATAAATGAAGTATGCAGGAAATTGTCTCTGCTGCAGCCCACAGCAATTTCGGTGTTCTGTGTATCACAACAATTAAGCACTGCTTTGAAAACAGAACTCTGAAAGCAACATTTTTTATTTTTTCAAGCAAACTACACGGGTGTTAATTCTTAATTATCTTACCATGAGTTGCTTCTTTATCTGCTGGAGTTCAAGCTTTATTTTCTGAAAGAGTAGGCAAAAATCATACACTTTATTACTGTATATAAAACAACATAATCTAGAAATACTACGGAAAGTGATTTTTACCTCATTTTCTGAACGAAGTGCTGAAAATTCACTTTTTTCCAAAATAATCATGTCCTTTTTCACACCACCAATATGGGACATTACTTGCTGAAGTGCAATTTCCTTTAAAAGAAGAAAGAAAAACCTCAGGACATATCATGACTATAACGCTTTTCCTCATTTGTGCCTACAAATATGACAGGCTGTTTCGGTACTCTGAAGTTTTTAGGAATTCCACGTTGATTATCCGAGTTTCAGAAGGCAAGATAAAGTGACAGTGACAAAATAAGCAAGTTAGGCTCAAATGTTGGTAAAGTTTTACAAAATTAGCAGTGCTAACACAGGTCAGAGAAAGTCAATTATCAGCCTAGAAAACAGTTTCTTCCAAGTCTTCAAACTCTTAAGCAAGGAAAGGCACTAGAGAGAAGTGTCTCAGAGCTAAATGAGCAAAGCTGGCTTTCAGACCAAAACTCCTAAGCACAACCATACCCTGTAATTGCCTCCTTTTTTA
The DNA here is from genome assembly GCA_013396695.1 of Sakesphorus luctuosus. Classification (NCBI taxonomy): domain Eukaryota; kingdom Metazoa; phylum Chordata; class Aves; order Passeriformes; family Thamnophilidae; genus Sakesphorus; species Sakesphorus luctuosus. Next base: position 328,400 of record VWZD01004976.1, on the reverse strand, counting down.
CCTCTCCTGGCAAGGAAGTAACTCTGCTTCACTACTCAGAATCATGCACTAACACTTCAAATTGCTCTTCTTAGTCCATTACACTGAATGACAGAAGACAAACACGAATTCTCGGCAACCTTCAGGGATGGAAAAGTTTGCAGAGGTTGTTCTAGATCCTACACTATGCACACACACAAACAGGGACTGCCCTCTCTTCTCTGAAGATGTTCCTCTACTAAGCAGCCCCTTGCTTTTGATTCTGGACTGAGAACCCCACAAACCTGACACAGCACTGCAACTTGTTTTGCCATGAAATGCTATTCTAACTTACAGCACTGTATTTCTAGAGGCCTCTTCAGGCTGACCATAAGACTAAAAAATGCCTCACTGGACTGGACACATTACCAAAAACCTACAGAAGGAGCACTGCACTGACACCTCTTTTCTTACTCCCTGGTATCTCCAGCTTGCTCTTGTTCTCTCTTCTCCTCAGTGAACTCAGCAAACAGAGAGCAGAATCTTCCACATTCTTTCTCTTCTTCATCTCTCTATATACACACACATGTACCTGTTTTTCCCTAAGGTTTTATCTAACCAGTGTAACACTTCACCTTTTACATACCCAACTATGGCCTAGTGATCACAGCTCACCCACAACATTCCAAATCTTTCTTCCTGTCCTTCATTCTCTTTTTGCACAAGACTAAGGAAGCACAGGTTTTTTCTCACAGTGCCCAGAGCTCATGGCACACACACCTCCTGAGCTGCTGTACAATGGCAGAATGTCACCTGAGGGGGCCAATCTAACAGTCTCAAGACATCCACCAGCAGTGGCAACATTTAATTCAGCACACAAAAAAGGAAAAGGTTTACTTTAACCCCACCACTGTCTCTGATCTAACCTGCTGTACTTTGGTGACCATGTCCTTGTAAATCATGTCCAGGTTGGTGTTCATGATTTTCACTAATGCAGACACAATGACCTCCGACTGCTGAGTAGTGAACCCTGAGCAAAACAAAATGCAAAAACATTCAGAGAGGGATACAAATCTAGACAGTTTACAGAAATGCCACTCACTGACACTCAGCACCAAGTTAAAAGGAGTGTCAGTTATGAAAGATAATACAACACACACCTCTTGATCCAGCACTGACAAAAGAACACAACCAGGCAGTACATCCAAGCTTCCCCACCCCAACACAGAATAATTTACTCCCTCCAAAGGGCTCCCTCTCTCCTTATCCCTCCTCCTGACACTTTGACCTGGTGCTCACCCAGCTGCTCCATCAGCTCATTAAACCAGAGTCTCAAATACCAACCAAGCAAAAGAACTGGAGTTTCCTCAGGAGCTCCTGACACATGGAAAAAGATGAAACCCCGTGGAAAGGAAAAGGGACTGGGATGTCCCCTTGTCAGGAACGAAGAGCTGTTACAAGTCAATTCAGCTGTACTGAACTTCACCTTAAGGTACCTCCACCCTCTCAGGAACATCAGCATGAATGCAAAATTATCTATTCCCTCATCTACATTTTAGTATAAAAGCAGCCCTATTTTCTAGAGTATTCTACGTTCTATCCTAAAAGCTGCATTTTACAAAATAGTCCATATTCAATCCTATTAAAATACATTGTTGCATATGCAAGGAGTAATATCCTAAATAGGCAGGAATCCAATTAATACATTTTAACCCACGACCTTGAAAACTCTGGGGCTTTTTATTAATCAGTGCTTAAAATTTCATTTTTCTTTAGTGTTTTTAGCTACCTGCAGGGTAATAAATTACTCCAAACTGAAGTCATATAAACTCAAGGTTTCCTTTTTGAAGAGAAAACCCAGTACACAGAAAAGCCCCCCCCAGATCCATAAAACTTCAGCTGTAATATTGCATGCCAGGGAAAACTAACAAACTTTGTAAACTAAAAAACCACCCACGACATGACATTAAAAATAGCTACTTGTTTCAAACAAATTACCATTTTCTTCCAACAGGCACACCAGAGCATGAGTGTCAAAAAAAAGCCTCCTGTTTCCTAGCAAGGAAGTACTTCCCTTGCTTTGCAAAGATGATGATGCAGAGTTGCTTACATCTGAAAAAAAAAAAGAAAAGAGAAAAAGGAAACCTAAGTTATTTCTTAAGAAGGATCATTTAATCAACGTGTCTGCTTTCCAGGAGTTTACTCACTACCCCAAATGTTTCTCATTTATGACAAAATATTTTGTGTTGAGATTAGCACAGCTTGTTTGGAAGCCACGAGACATCCCCCTACGTAGTTCTATGTGCAAGAGCTGGAAAACAGAACACTCTGCCACTGCTGCCCTTCCAACATGCACTCCAAGAAGAGAATGTTGTAGGAAAAATCCCACCAAGCACCAGGGTCCCAAATCTGTTCCTTTACTGTAATCCCCATGGCTGGTGGGAGCTGTGAGGTCTAAATCCACACACTCCCATTCTTTCTTAAAGAAGTGGCATTTCATCACTTGCCCTTGAGAGGAAAAGTAACCCCTCAAATTTTCCCAATTACTTTTTTTTACAGAAAATACTCTAAACATTGAATGCCAATCTGGGACACTGCATAGTTTCCACTGGGACAGGGAGTGTATAAACCACCCTGGCAGAATGAACGGGAGGTGGAACACGAATCTCCAGCAGGCAGGATCACAGAATCATTCAGGTTGGAAAGGACCTCCGAGATCATCGAGTCCAACCTTTGATCCACCACGTCAGCCAGACCATGGCACTGAGTCTTTCCTTTCACCACCAAGGACAGTGACTCCCAGTCCATTCCAATGTCCAATCATTCCTTCCGTGAAGAAATCCCTCCCGATACCCAGCCTGCATCTCCCCTGGCACATCTTAGAATCATAGAATGGATTGGGTTGGAAAAGACCTCCGAGATCATCAAGTCCAACCCTTGGTCCAACTCCAGTCCCTTTACCAGATCATGGCACTCAGTGCCACGGCCAATCCCAGTTTCAAAACCTCTTAGGGCTATGTCCCCTGGCAATTGCTGCCTGTGAGAACGCACCGACCCCCNACGTGGGGCGCGGCGCGGCGGCAGCGGCAGCACGGGCAGCACGGACAGCAGCAGCGCCCGCCTCCCGCCGCTCACGGCCGCCTGGCCCCCGCCGGCCATGGCCGCGCTGCCCGGGCCCGCCGACGGGAATGGAGGGGCAAAGCCGCAGCTACTGCGATGCCATCACGGAGCGAACACCGCCCCGGCGTCCCTCGCTTCCGCTTCCGCCTCCGGCCGTGACGCCACACGCCGCTCGCAGCGCCCATTGATTCTATGGCTCACGCGGGGGCCAAGCCGAGAGGAGCGACGCGGACGGGCAGGGTCGCTGCGGGTGGGGTTTGCGAGGGAAGCCGGCCCAGCGGAGGAGGAGGAAAAGGAGGAGACTCCCGGCCACGGAATGGTGGAATCAGAGGATCATCAAGCTTGGAAGAGGCCTTTGAAATCGCGCAGTCCGGCCTCCAACCCAGCGCTGCCCAGAGCCAGATGCAGACGCCTCTTAAACACCTGCAGGAGTGGTGGTTCCATCGCCTCCCTGCGCAACAATTCCATGCCTGACCACCCCAGCAGGGAAAATTCTCTTCTAATGTCTAAGCTGAATCTTGGTTTAAAAGGTCATTCACACAGAATCCCAGACTATTCTGAGTTGGAAGGGACCCACAAGAATCATCGAGTCCAACTCCTTAAGTTAACGGCCCACACAGGGGATTGAACCCACGACCTTGGCATTATTGCAACCAAGTTTTAACCAACTGAGCTCATCTCAGGGTCTAATTCCTTGGTCCTCTCCCTGGGGGATACAGACAGCCCGTGGTGTGCTGGCTGCCAGGACGTGGCCATTGGTGGCACCTGCTCTGCCAGGCTATTCCCAACCTTAATTCTGGGGGGAAATATCAANAGGCTCCCTGCGCTGATCCCGTTCCACATGGAGCTGATCCCGTTCCACATGGAGCCGCTCCTGCCCCACACGGAGCCGCTCCCGCCCCACACGGGGCCATTCCCGCCCCACACGGGGCTATTCCCCCCGCTCCCGCCCCACATGGGCGCTGCGGGCGGGCCCCGCCAGCCGCCGAGGCCGAGGCGCGCGGGGCCCGGGGGCGCGCGGCGGCC
>VWZD01004976.1:299992-323982 GCA_013396695.1 Sakesphorus luctuosus | reverse complement strand
GGTGGTTCCATCGCCTCCCTGCGCAACAATTCCATGCCTGACCACCCCAGCAGGGAAAATTCTCTTCTAATGTCTAAGCTGAATCTTGGTTTAAAAGGTCATTCACACAGAATCCCAGACTATTCTGAGTTGGAAGGGACCCACAAGAATCATCGAGTCCAACTCCTTAAGTTAACGGCCCACACAGGGGATTGAACCCACGACCTTGGCATTATTGCAACCAAGTTTTAACCAACTGAGCTCATCTCAGGGTCTAATTCCTTGGTCCTCTCCCTGGGGGATACAGACAGCCCGTGGTGTGCTGGCTGCCAGGACGTGGCCATTGGTGGCACCTGCTCTGCCAGGCTATTCCCAACCTTAATTCTGGGGGGAAATATCAATAAAGTGTTTTGGCAGAGAGGTTGGTCCCGGTGCTGCAGGATGGGAACGATCCGGTGCCTCCTGACTCCTTCCTGAGTATCATTTCTCTTCCCTCTGGACAAAGACAGATGTTGAGCAGAGAAAAGCACATTCTATGGAACCATCCAGGTGGAAGAGACCTTTAGGATCATCAAGTCCAACCATCAGCCCAGCACTAATACTGTAACCCCTAAACCACTAAACCAGACAAATAATTTCAGACAAAACTTGCAAGCTGACAAGTTGATTTTTTGTGTTAAAAAAAAAAAACAAACCCAACATGCTGCACTTTTTGTTCTTCCTACCAGAATCAATAATTACAGTGAATCAGTAAAACAGATGGAATCATTCAGGTGTATCAGTGTAGATGCACAGCAGGTGACCCACCCTGGCAGGTGGCAGTGGGACAGGGCAGCAGCTGGGACAGGGCAAGTACACAGGGCCAGGTGGTGATAAAGCAGAACAGCGGAAGCCATGGCTGTTTTGCAAAATAATCTGTAAATACTCCTTCAGTATATCAGAAAGATAGTATTGTATTCTCAGACTACATGAATAGCCATTTCTCAAACTTATTTCACTCTGCATGTTCAGGGATATTGGTGGTCTGACTTGCACGGCTGTGTTTGTTTTCATTGTAAGTAAAACCATTGCATCTTCTTGGCTGTTGTGTGACATTGTCTGGCATTAGCACAGCAGTAGTTGCTGACATCTGTGAGTCTGCAGACAGTTGTCTTTTCATCTACGTGTGAGAAGTGTGAGTGTGATTGGTGTGGGTAAAAACGAGTGGGTTATTGGGGCTCCTGTAGTGACATGAGAAGGAACCTGTGGCCAGCCAATTAAACAAATATTCCAACTCACACTCACATGGAGAGATAAACAGGATAGTGTTAAATCACTTTGTCTCCTATAACTTTGTCAAGGACCACATGAGTTGTAACAGGAAGGTTGAAGAGTTAAACTTTCCCATATCTAAGGGGAACAGAATTTATGGTGGGTTTACCACTAGGGTTGTTGAAGTGACTTAGCTATAGTGGTGGATGTTAAACTGCTTAACAATGTAATTAGAATGTTTATGCATGAGTTGAATGAATATGTATGTAGGGACTAAATAAATGTTAGAGTTTCACTGTGTTTGGGGTGGGATGGTGAGCAATGCTGGTGTCCATGGTACCCAGCATGCTGAAATTGCTTTATCATGCAATAAACTTTAATTGAAACCCTACGAGGTTGAGACTTTGTTTCTCACATAAGGATGTTTCAGAAATTGGGGCAGTGATACTTTTCTTTGATACTTTCTTCAGTGACACCTTTCACAGTCCTGTGCTTCTACGGCACTTCAAAGGCAAAACTGTGACTAGTGGAGTGTCTTCTTTTATATCATCTGCTAGTTGGCATTTTGCAGTTGGGCACACTGGCAGATAATGTGTGCAAGAAGTGCTGTACAGATGGAGGCTCTGACTGCAGCTGGAGCCAGCCCACTCAGGGGCAAATGCTCCCACACATGCTGGTTATCACACAGTGTCCCTTTTCATCTTCTCTAATGAAAGCAAAGTCACTTCCATGAGCTACAGAGATCTCCTTCTGCAACTGACTTTCTATCTTTATTTTTTTTTCTCTTTCCAGTGTCACATCACCAAGTTGAGGGAGGTGATTCTCCCCTTCCACTCAGCTCTCATGGGACCTCACCTGGACTCCTGCATCCAGCTCAGGGGCCCCAAACAAGGTTGTGGTGGATGGGTCTTTGAACAGCCTGATCTAGTGAAAGGTGTCCCTGCCCATGGATTGGAACTAGATGGTCTTTAAGGTCTCGTTCAACCCAAGCCATTTCATGATTCTGTGATCTTCCAGATCCCATTTTGACCTCCTCCATAGAATCACAGAATGGATTGGGTTGGAAAAGCCCTCCGAGTTCATCAAGTCCAATCCTTGGTCCAGCTCCAGTCCCTTTACCACCTCATGGCACTCAGTGCCACGGCCAAGCTCAGGTTAAAAACCTCCAGGGATGGGGAATCCACCCCCTCTCTGGGCAGCCCATTCCAATGCCTGAGCACTCTCTCTGCAAAGAATTTGTTGAAGCCTGTTATTTATTAACCAGCAGATAGATTTGCTGAGCTCTGGAAGCACCTCCAGGAGGCTAGCATAGGTTCAGAGTCACACATTTCAGTAACTGAGCATCAGGGAACAATTTCTGCATAAAGAGGCATAAACGGTGTAGTTGCAAACCAGAAGGGGACAGGACAAACAGCTTTCTGCTATCTCATGATTCTGAGTTGCTTAATGGTTGGCTTTAATCTATCCATTGCCCCTTGAAAGCCGTTAGGTCCTGCCTAAAGCCAGTAAATGGAGCAAATGCTTAGTGTCCTGAAAATGTTATCCCTGCAGGCACAAGGCATTCACTGATCTGTGGATTTATAAGCCCCTTGGTTGTAACAGTGAGGTCTGCAGAGAAAGATTAAGAAGTGGGGAATGACCTTAAAAACTGGGGTAACAGAAATGGCAAAGTAATGCAAAGTGCAAAGTAAGGACTGATTACAAGAGCTGCTGTACTTTTGGTGAAAACTGAAGGAGGATAAAATGAGCTTTGGGATGTATTGGTTGACCCACCAATGTGCTGTGGCTGCAAGGAGAGAAATGGAACCCAAAGGTGTATCAAGTAGGATATTTTCAGTTGTTCACCTGGAAGATTTCATTGACTCTTGAGTACAGTGTAATTTCAAATGCAAAATACCTTCTGGACACTTCAATACAGTAAAGATGAATTCATGTTCAAACTGGGCTCCTTGTGTAAACAGGATAATTAAGAGGAGTTAAGTGGCTTTTCTGTTGCAGATAATTAAAAAGAAACTGGCCTGTTTAGCTAAGCAAAATGAAGCTTGAGAGGGGTTCTTGTTTCCATCTCTGAGCAAAGTGGAAGAGTAAAAATAGACAGAAAAAGAAAAAAAAACCCAAACCTGTTTATGTCAAAGAACATTACTGGTAAAGGAACATTTGTTGTATAGTGGCTGTAAATAAATGTATATTGGAAATTAAAAGGTTTTTTCCACCGGAATCTGGAGGGATCATAAACGGAAATCAGTTCTTAGATTCGTGTGGTTGGCTTGTGAAAGGGATTTTACAATGCAGTTACTTCTAATACCAAGGGACTGGTTCCTGTGCCCTTGCATTATTTCTCTACTATTGAGGTTTTCCACTTTGCCCCCTTGAGCATCTGGGAGTAGCCACTGTCAGAGAAAGGCTAATGAGCTAAAAGGACCACAAGTGCAATCCAAAATACCTTTGACTAGGCCTGTTTCTTACTTGAAATATTTTAATGTAGTGACTGTATAGAGTTCAGGGGGATTAAAAGCTGTCAGGGGTGATTAATGCCCCAAACTGCTCTTAATTCTGAATGGGGAAGGCTGAAACCCCCCCAGGATGGAGAAGAACGAGAGTCTGTTCCGCTGTTTGATCCATTCTGACGTGGCGGATCAAAGGTTGGACTCGATGATCTCAGAGGTCCTTTCCAACCTAAATGATTCTGTAAGAAACAGTAAATGGCAAATTTTGAGGGGTTGCTTTTCCTCTAAAGGGCAAGAGATGAAATGCCACTTCTTTAAGTGCATGAATGTTTTCCCACCTTGAAGGGATTAAAAGAAAAGGGTTCTCTATAACTCCCTGAAGGGAAGTTGTGGCCAGGTGGGGGTTGGTCTCTTCTCCCAGGCACTCAGCAATAGGACAAGGGGGCACGGGGGGCTCAAGCTCTGCCAGGGGAAATTGAAGTTGGAGAGCAGAAAAAACTTCTTTGCAGAGAGAGTGCTCAGGGATTGGAATGGGCTGCCCAGAGAGGGGGTGGATTCACCATCCCTGGAGGTTTTTCAGCTGAGCTTGGCCGTGGCACTGAGTGCCATGATGTGGTAAGGGGACTGGAGTTGGCCTAAGGGTTGGACTTGATGATCTCGGAGGTCTTTTCCAACCCAATCCATTCTATGATTCTATGATTCTAATAGCTTTCAAATGAGTGCACAAATGATAAGGTGCATTTCAAGTAATTTCAGTGCTGTTGTATCAAGGATGAGCTGCCCCAGTGGTCTGAAGCAAAGGCAGAAAATAAAGCCATACCATTATTTTCCTTGTCTACAACAAGAAAATCTTCCCCCATTCTTTTCAGAGGGATACATAGGTGAAGTCCTCCCTCTGTTACTTTGTTTTCTTTTTAGTGGAGAAATCAGTGCTGAGTATGTAATTTCTCCCGTTATATTTGTTTCTGCACGGAAACAAGTATATTGCTAGGAACTAAGAGTAAGAATAAAGCCAAAGCGATGCTACCCATAGATGGCAGCAGGAGCTGCTCCTGGTGCTGCCTGTCTGTCAGTGCTGCTCCAATTCAGCCTGGGGACCCAGGCAAGCTTTAAACCAATTGACCTGATCCTCTGAGTTGCTAAACAGCCATTCCAGAGATCATAAAAAGGGGTCACGCACCGAACTCCGTGCAGGAACCACCAGCAGAATGCATCTCACTGGAAGCTGTTTCAATTGCCAGAAATAACCCTGCTGTGATTTCTTGAAGGAAGGAGATATAATACTTATTCAAGTGCTGTGGTTGACAGCAGTAAGAAATGCATTTATATTAGAATATTAAATCTTGCTATGTGCTCACCAGACATGTTTTTCCTGTCAAATAAACAGATAAATACCGTCTGTATTTAAAGCTATCAAAACTGAGTGCCTTACAGCGGAGGACAATTTGAATCAATATCCTTTCCTTCTAAACCAAGAATTATCTTGTATACACAATATTTATGTATTCACCACCTTTGACTGAATAAAGGCAGGAGGAATTGTTGTCATGACACAACCAGCAGCAGAAGCTGCTTCTTGTTGCCATATGCAGGAAGACAGAAGGAAGAGAGGAGATTGTCCATAGGAGTTACCTAATTTTTATGTTTACACATAGGAAATCGTGTAAGTTGCAGATAAGAATTTCACATCCTCACAACCCTTCTTTCCTAAAGGAGTCCTTTAGTAGTATTGTCAGGCAGGACTTTCCAATTTTAATTTTAATTCCTTCTTGGAGATCTGGCAGAAGATTCAGAAAAAATATAATTTCCAAGTAAGTGACAAGGGAAGGAGTAGATTGGAATTTGGGCATCATCTCTGCAGGAAGAGTCTTTTCTTCCTAAGGATGGCTGTGCATTGGGGTTTTTTTTAACTTTCTGGAAGTGTATTTATTATTTACGATTTTTCCCAAGTATCTCAGGCAGGGCAGTGCAAATATACAAGACAAAGTCACCAGCCTACGTGTGTTCTTTTTAAGAAAGGCATATTATATTATGCTGTGAAGAGAATGAGGATCAGCGGCAGTGTGGTGATGTGTGCAAGGATGCATGAGCAACCTGGGGGTGTTGCCAGCAGTTTTAAAGTTTTACAGCTGTCATATGAGGATAGTAACACTTTAGTGGCCTCTGGTGTAGGGCAGGAATTGTGGGTTTGAGGGAAGATTTCAAGGAGGAGGCAGAGCAGAGGGATTTGTGGAGCAATCCAGAGGTGTCTTCCAGGCATACAAGTGGGAAAGAAAGATTACAAGAATCAGTAGGCAAAAATGTCCATGGAGGGGAAAGACATGAACATAAAGGGGTGAAAGGAGGACAGAAGGGCTGAGCATAAAGGTTTGAAAAACAGTCTGAGAATACGTTGTGAATATACAACAGGTACAGAGCTGAAGCTCTGCATGTGAATAGACAACAGGTGCAGAGCTGAAGCTCTGCATGTGAATAGACAACAGGTGCAGAGCTGAAGCTCTGCTGACTCTGAGGCAGCTGGGAGAGAAATGGGGAGGGACACCAAAAGGGGCCAAAGGCATCAAAATGGAGGAGCAGGGGACTGGCAATAGCAGTGACAGTTTGTACTGGAGGGAGAGGGTAAACTGGATGTCAGCAAGGCTTTGGGTTGCCTTGTAAAGAAAGGAAGAGGCTGATGTAGGGAAGGGAAATGGAGGTGAAAAGTGGATGGCCATTACTTACTGTTCATTTCCTGTGAGATGGTTAAGCAGTGAATCAATTATGAGACCAAGCAATTGTGTAGATAATGAGTTAAGCAATGAAGCAGTTATACAGCAAATTATTTCTGATATTAAATAAAAATGGGGAGAATCAACAGCAATATGAATCAATTATGCAGAGAACTATTACCAAAGTCAGTCAGTTAAGTAGAGAAACAGTTATAAAGCAAGAGGATGAATAAATTAATTATGAAGTGGGACCGTAATGTTGAGAATTAATTATGAACAATCTTCCTTTGTGATAAGAGGCATGATGTCTGAGGCAGCTTCACATACAGGAAAAAAAAGTCTGAAACAAAACCATAAAAACAGATGCAAAATGAAGATACTAATGAAGATACAAGTCCTGCACCAGTTCTCAGGCTCTTTGTGACATCCTCTCCTGTGTCTGTTTGGACTAGACTCTCCTGTGTTGCAGTAGATGCTGAAGCCACTGCAGAAGCAGAGGAGGGGAAACCTGTTTCTCCACCGCGCCTTCCTTATTGGGGGGTGTGGAGGTGAGATGAAGGAAGTTCAGAGATAATTCTGATAAGTGGGATGGTGTAATGGGAGACCTGTTTCGTTCTGGTGCAGACGATTCCACAAGAATTAGCAGCAACAGACACTTTATTAATAGGCGCGCAAACTTATATACACATTTGGAATTGTAACCTTCCTCAGGTGTTGCCACTCGGACACTGATTATTGGCTAATGATGTCGTTTACATTACAATATCCTTCTGTAATTGGTTAATTATACACATCTGCTGAGAAGGTCCGGTTTCTGATCTCAGTCGTTAGATCCTTAAAGGTACATCACACTAACTACAGAGGCAAGTTCAGTACACAGCTTTGCCCTTTAGGTCAAATACCATATGAAATCCCAACAGGATGGAGCCTGTGGTCGTCAGAGCCATCTAACCTGCACAGAGAGGCTGGCTCTGCACCCGAGACTCTGTGATTGATAATTATTAATATATTGCAGGATACTGTTAAACGTACCCTCTTGCTTGATCCAAATGATTCTTTTTCCCTCCATGGAAAAATGCAACCTCTGTGGTCTGGAGGTGAAGTATTTTGTGTTATGCTCCATAGGAACTGTAAGTTGACCGAGCTGGTTATGGAAATATTTTCTATAGGACCGTAAAGTTTCAATTCAGAAAACTTTTTAGCTTATAGACAGTTACCTTGAGGACATGCAATCCAACTCCTTCTGAGCCTGGAGGTACTGTTGGTTTTAGGAGTGACCAATGACACTACAAACTCCGAAAAATTCCAATGAGGTCCAAGGTGTACTTTCCAAAATGTTGGTTACCTGTGCAGAAGTCCCACAGAATTAAAGAGGGCTCAGAGAAGACTGTCCACCCAAGGAATGGTGCATGGGCAAGACAGGCACAAGCATCAGCCACTGAAAATACTGTTATCTAATGCTTTGTTTCTCCTAATCATCTCTTAAATATGAGACCTCATCAGAGACTCCCAGGGGAGATGACACAAATGGCAGAGCTGACTGTGTGTCTGGGCTGGGACTGGTTGCTGTGCAGAGCTCTGTAGACTCATCTAAAAATAGGGGACATTCACCTCTCCAGCTGACACAAAGAGTGATCCCTGTTGGGGTGCACTTGGAGTGACTCACAGGAGGACTGAGATAAAATGAACTTCATAACCATAAGGATGACACAAAATAAATGCCTGTTTATGTGGAAAAACATTAAAATGTCAACATCAGCTAGAGAATTCCAAAAATAAATATTGTGAGGCCAAAAGACCTGAAAGAAAACATCTTTACATTGTGATAGATAACTGCTTAACTATTTAGAGAGAGAAAGGAAATTACCAGCTAAGAGCTAACCTCCGTTTCTTAAGGATTTCACTAGACCACAATTCCTTTTTAAATCAAATTCAAATCGCTCAGAAAACATTTCTCTCCCCTACCTAAAAGTTATTATGAATTAATACTGTCTCTGGAAGAAGTAATAGGTCTCCTTTTCCTACTGAACAATAGCCTAAGGTTATAATATTTTCCAGATGGAAAAGACCAGTCCAACAAAAGATTTTGCATCAGTAAGGTCGTTTGGGGACATAATTATCTGTGAAAGACACTGCATTTTTGGCAATATATGAAAAGAGGTTACAGTTCTGGGTGCCTGGTTTTGAGGTAGGTCTGTGTAGAAACTTTTCTCCCCTGCACTGTTGTCTAAGTGTCAAATTTCATTGCATTTAAGAAGAGTAAACACCGTAACAGATGGCAAAAATGCCATTGAATCATTTTAATAATAGCAGAAAGCTAATTGCTTGTCAGCAGAAAATACCTTTTCCTACAGAATATATGTGTTGGTGCCAGAAGGTTCAAGCTAGTTGATTTTGTAAAAATCTGACAAAAGTAGTCTTTGCATTCATAAAAACACATTTGGGGAAGGTGCAGCTGCTGCAATGGGTGCCTGATGGGTGTGAAATGCTGCTGGAGTGCCCAGATGAAACAGCAGAATTTGAAAAGGTGAAATTACCTCAGCTGTGGCTTGGCCATGAGGTGAGCTGAGGTGCTCTGGCTTTTGGAAGAGCTTTGTATTCATTTATACACACTGAAGGCTTTCATTTTGCATCTTTTCATTGACAGCTTTATGTAGAGATGGACTCTGCCTGCTGAACATTAATGAATGCTCTGAGAAATGGCAGTATTATTATCAGTTCTGTATTACAGATGTAAAGCCCCTAAATTATAGTCTTTTTGACTTTTTTTTTTTGCATATGTTTTTTCCAATAAGGAAAAGTTCAGTAGAAACTCATTATACATTTAAATTATCTCAGTTTTGTTAAGGTTACTGTGACTGTCTGAAGAAGTTTGATTTTTTTTGCTTTCTGTGCTTTCCTCCTGAAGGAATGGCACACCCAGGATTAAACTTTATTTAAAAACCTTAGTTCAGTTCCTTAAACTTTGTACTCACTCTTCTTCTCACTGAAATGGGACCTGGTGCCATTTCTGGGCACTGTTTTCAGTTCTGGAGCAGGTTCCAGGTGTAGGAATTTCAGTTTTGTGAAGTGCTTCAGCATCCTTATGACATCTGAGGAGTCTCCCTAGCAAGTGAGATGGATGTGGATGCAATTTTAGACAAAAAAAGGTGAAAAGTTTTTGTATTTAAAAGAAAACAATTTGTATTTTAAACAAAGAAACCCTAAATAATCCTCCCAAGGAGGATCCCTCAATTTGCAGTGCCTGGAAGAATTAATCAGCCTGAATGACTGTCCCATCACATGTTTACAAAACACAATGCTGTGTTCTCAAAGATCATCACCCAGCAGCTGATTTTAAAACTTTCATCAGAACTGGTCCCATGAAGTATTTAGATTTTTTTTGTATAACTCTAATCCAAAGAAATACTTTGAAATGCAACAGAATCAGATGGGAATTATTTCTGTCTTAGGAAAGACCCTAACCTAGTAAGCACCCTGTAATTTTTTGTTGGATCTTTATTTTCCTACACAGCTGTTGATGGGAAAATTGTCTTAGTAATTTCAGAGTGTGAGTCTTTTCCTTCTTAGTTTGATACAATATTGGAGACATGAATAGCTGGAAGAATAGATATAATTTATTGCTTGATAGGAACACAGGAGAGCAATACAGGGAATCTCACACTCACCACCCATCTTTGCTGTGTCAAGACAGTAATTTGAAATCTGAAGGCCTTCCATGGAGTTCACATCTGGCCTTCAGACCTTGGAATTCTCAAAGTCTGGAAGAGCTTCTATCTGTTGACTCTGTGGGTTCAGTAGAAAGACCCTCATTTTCCCCTGAACATGACTGTGATGGGGGCAGATCTCGCTGGTATAGAAATAGAATTCCAGCTTTTCATTTGCCAAGTATATTTCGAACTCCTTATCTTTGAGTGGCTGCTCTGCACTTTGCTTTAGTGTTATTTTTATAAAGATAATTTGTAGCTGTGTGAAAGGTGCTGAGGGTGCACTTCCAGAACCTTTTTGTGCATATGCAAAAATAAGGAATAAATAAATAAATGCTCCTTTCACACGACCTCATCAAGAGCAAAGCCAAATTCCTGCAGGAACAAACCAGCTGGGCAGAATTTTCCAAGTGCCTGTATTATGACTTTATTCCCATTGCACCTCCAGACCCAGTCACAGACTGGGACATTACAATGGGAAGTGCCACACAAAAATAAAAAGGATGTTTTTGCTTTTATAACAGCAGTGGTGGAAACAGAGCAATATCTGTCAGAAGGACCTGGGATAGTTTTTAACATTTTTCTCAGTGTGGAAATGTGTCTCAGCACTTTCTTTTCACACAGGCCCGAGGACAGATGGGATGGGTGTGATGACATCTGTGTACAAACCCATAAATGCTTCAGAAGAGCCAAGCTGTACACTTGCTGTACTTGGAAGAGGTAAGTTAAAACCCAAATGCTAATCAGGCAGCTCTGCAGAGATGAAGTGGGGACAGCCAGCTCAGGTTTTCAAATCAGCATTGCTGAGGGATTTTGCTTATGTAAACACTTGTGGTCTTGTTTTCTATGGCTACAACCATCTGAAGTTTTGCATAGCTGCAGACTGAACATCTGCATAAATCTGAGTGAAAGATTTGAGCAACAAATAAGAAGATTATGTAGCAAAACTACGTCTTTGTTGCGGCGTTTTGGAGCTCAGACACAAAAAATCAGACACATTATATGAAACTAACAATACAAAATTGTGTTTTTGAGACATGTAATCCATCTGGACACTCCCATTGATCATCACCTGTATCACCTGTATCATCACCTGTATCTTCAGGTTGGAGCTGAAGGTGGCAACACTGAAGGAGCAAGGAAATCATTATGAATTGTTGGGCTGGTATTGAAGACACTGCAGAGTTCCAATAAGTGGACTGTAAGGACATGTATTTGTGGAGGTAAAGCCAAATGGACTCATGTTTCAAATCACATTAACAGAGACACAAATCTGGGATCTGGGAAGAACTAGAGAAGGAGTTGCAGCTTTAAATGGCTGTCTCTTTTCATTGCTAACATCTACAGTTCTGAGTGCCATTGCTAACATCTGAGTTCTGCCCATTTCAAGGCAGTACAACCAAATGCAAGACAATTTATGCAAAATCTCAAATTCTACCCAGCTGGGTAAAATGGAAATATTTTTTTTGATTGACCAGAATGAAACCATTTTTGCTCAAATGAGTCAAAGCCTTTTGTGCTAGATCAGAGGAAAACAAATCTGGCCTGATGTTGTGCCATCAGCCAGTGTATCTCTAGATGAGCATCTTTGTGTTTAGATTAAACCTTGGTCCTATACCATAATGTGCCTGTAGGTTGCACTGGCCCTGCCAAGTTCCTTGGCTGGAGGGAAGGGGATAAGGAGAAGGAGCCCCTTGGGCAGCTCAGCCTGGCACTGTTCATTGGGGGAGTGCTGAAACTTTTCAGTGAAATCAAAATTCAGCTGGAATGGGTTTATTTGAACACTGGAAGTGCAACTGGGAAGTAACTGGTGGGTTAAAACTGCAGCTGAAAAGCTGTGGGCACTTGCAGCAATGAAGCAGTCTGGAGTCTTTCAGAGAATGAGCAAAAAAACCCCCACATTTTAAATACAGTGAAAATACCAGGCAAATACATCTCTGTAGCCTTTTCCTGGCACTTTATTTCAGCCCACAGTGATACTACTCTTCATACCCTACAGATATTTTTCCCCCCATGATAAGGGGGCACGGGCTCAAGCTCTGCCAGGGGACATTGAAGTTGGAGAGCAGAAAAAAAATCTTTGCAGAGAGAGTGCTCAGGCATTGGAATGGGCTGCCCAGAGAGGGGGTGGATTCCCCATCCCTGGAGGTTTTTCAGCTGAGCTTGGCCGTGGCACTGAGTGCCATGATGTGGTAAAGGGACTGGAGTTGGCCCAAGGGTTGGACTTGATGATCTCGGAGGTCTTTTCCAACCCAATCCATTCTATCATTCTCTGGTTTCTTTAAAAATCATGTTTAAAATATGGTGGAAATGAATGGCTCAGGTCCCTGTTTCAGGGTGTCAATTAGGGGCTACTTTTGCACTGCTGAGGAGTTGACAACATGCAGTTAAAATCACTCCCACCCTCCTCTGCTTCTTCCTCCATTAGCTCCTATTGTCTTTAACATAAGCCTTGGTAATTCTTCCACTGATTTGAATAAATAATAATTACAGTTCAGTAATCCTTGTTATAGCATTGCCTAATTAGTCTCTGTAGCTGAGTGATGCTTTTTAATCATGAAGATAGGAATGAATTAAATATAGGATAAACAAAACCCCTCATGAAACAGCTTTCTCTCCAACATCATAAAAATATTTCCTAAGGAACTATATTAAAAAAAATCACTATTTAAAAATATTTTAAACTTATTTTCCTGACTCCTTAATTTGTTGATATTTTTATTTTTCTCTCTTGGGTTTCAACTGGAAGATGGACCATGTCTTGAAATGTAGATAACATTTTTATCCTTAAGTACTGGATAAAATAATCATAATGGATAAGATAGGAATGATGCTGCACACAGGAAAATAGAATACCAGAGCTGCACAGTTGGAAATTTAATTCTAATTTAATTTTAGCTGTAAAGCTTTCTTGCTCACTAGTTTCTATTCTGCCTGGGATTTTATACTGCAGTCATCACCACAATACCTGAGTACCTTGCAATTAAATCGTGTGGCTAACATCTGCTACAAGTTTGTTTTCTCGTCTTAGCTCTAACGCACTGAGAAGTTCTGTTTGTAATAAATAATTATCATGAGGAAAAGCATTTGCCCATTAAGACTATCAAAAAAAAAAGAGGAGCAGCACTTTTTACACAATAATCAAATACTTAGGGGGTAAACAGACTTCTTTTCTACAGTTCAGAAATGCAGCTTCAGACTGGGAATGTTTAAAAAGTGCTTTCTACAGATGTCTCAGGAAGAACACTTTGCAACACTACCATGTTCCTAATGCCTTTCTGTACCCAGGAAATCCCCTTTATGAATGATCAGTGTACTTTGCTCAAGACACAAAAAGAGATCTTAAAAAGATGAAAAAAAAAAAGGATGAAGAAGCTATCAGAGAGAGCAGAAATACCAAGTTGCACTAAGTGGCTCAAAGCCATTCAAAGCCCAGGCTCAGTTCTTTTGATACATCTAACAGATAAATCATGCTGTTGTTTGATAATCTCCATTTGAATTTTATACTTCAAATTCAGATGGATCCTAGCAAGCTTAGGAGTCATTACTCCCTAATTTGAATGCAGTTGAGTAGCATCTGTGCTGAGAAACTAATTGCACAGATTTTCCAGTGGTCTTTATATGAAGTATTTCCTCTTTTCCATTTAAGAAATGAGGCTTTTGTCAGCTCTGCAGATAACCATGGTTCCAATTCATTGCTATCATGAGCATCTTCTTTATGTTTGTTGTTGCTGTTGTTTTTCCATAAGGTGTTTATGTGAATTTGATTCCATCCTCTTACCCAGGGCTGCAGGATAACAACCCCAGATTCTCCTGGCAGTCATTTCCTTGGGTTTCTGTTCCAGCAGTTCCATCACACAGTCTGTCCCTGCAGAGTCCAGGTGCTCCTGCAAGTCCCATCTCTGTTCCTGCAAAACTTTTCTGTTGGCTTTGGGTTCTCTGCCATACAATTTATTTCAGTAATAGTTTTAAAAGGTGGTATTTTAACCCAAAAAAATAAAGGTAGAAGAACTGGAAATCTGAAATACAAGGTGATTTGCCTCCAATCTAACCTACCTCAGACAACCTGTGATTTATTTCAATAGATCCTGTACCTTTGAATCCTGTTTTTTATCACTGAACCAATCCACAAGCTCAGTCTTCATGGACGTTTGTGATAACTGCTATAAATGTTGCATTAATTGCATGAAAATGGGACCAGACTGTGCTGTTGGTGACATGAATCTCCTCCTCTTCACTCCTGAGGGAGCTGCAATCACAGAAGGACACGCAGCTCAACCTTCCTTTCTTACTCACTTTTAGCCTGGTGTGTTTTTCCTGTTTATCATTCTCTCATTTGTATTAGAAAAATATATTCTTCCCCTTGCTATAAGAATAATATTAATTACATGTTCTAGATAGAAAGAGCCACTGTTATATCCTGCATTGTATTTATCCAGGAGTTTGCAGGTGAATGAACCAGACCACATTCTTAAAAATAAACTGAATTCAGAAGTACAAAGCTAAAGGCAGGAGCACTTCAAGAAACAATTAGAACCCATTTGGAAAACACAAAGACCTAAAAAGAAAGCAAAGCAGACAGTCTAAATTGGCTTTGATCCCCTCTCCTCCAGACCCTCCTTTTTGATCTGTGACTCTTCAGTGAGGTAAAAGAAAGGTTTTTTAAAACATATCCCTATCATTTAGGCAGTGTAATAACCTGCAATCTACAGCCTTTCAGGTCTGGGGGAGGTCGAGTAACCACCTTTTGTTCAGCTCCTCTCTCTCTGTCATTTTCATTCTAAGCACCTAAGGCAGAACGTCACAGAAATCTATGGGTTGATTTCTATTTGAGCTGCTTCAGTCAATGCAAAGTGCTGTAAATGTGTCTATTACCATCTTTAAAGATTTCTGTAATGAGCAGCAGCATAGCAGTGATTTTTACACCTCCTCTGTCACCACCATCCACCCTGATAAAGGACTCCAAGGTCATCTCCATCTCTTGTCAAAAAACATCTCTTGTCACAGAGTTGGGAGGGGCCCACAAGCTCAACAGGAGCCAAGAGTGTGCCCAAGTGGCCAAGAAGGCCAATGGGATCCTGGCCTGGATCCAAAGTATCGTGGCCAGCAGGCCCAGGGCAGTGAGCCTTCCCCTGGCCTCTGCCTTGGGGAGGCCACACCTTGAGTGTTGTGTTCAGTTCTGGGCCCCTCAGTTGAGGCAAGAGATTGAGGGGCTGGAGCGGGGCCAGAGAAGAGCAACGAGGCTGGAGAAGGGAGTGGAGCACAAGTGCTGTGGGGAGAGGCTGAGGGAGCTGGGGGTGTTTGTGCTGGAGAAGAGGAGGCTGAGAGGTGACCTCAGCACTGTCTGGAACTGCCACATCAGGGAAGTTGTGGCCAGGTGGGGGTTGGTCTCTTCTCCCAGGCACTCAGCAATAGGACAAGGGGGCACGGGGGGCTCAAGCTCTGCCAGGGGAAATTAAAGTTGGAGATCAGAAAGAAATTCTTTGCAGAGAGAGTGCTGAGGCATTGGAATGGGCTGCCCAGAGAGGGGGTGGATTCCCCATCCCTGGAGGTTTTTAAGCTGAGCTTGGCCGTGGCACTGAGTGCCATGATCTGGTAAAGGGACTGGAGTTGGCCCAAGGGTTGGACTTGATGATCTCGGAGCTCTTTTCCAGCCCAATCCATTCTATGATTCTGTGATTTTGTTTTCACACATGCCATGTAGAATTTGCCCATGAATTGTAAAATGCAAAAAAACTGTGGCCAGGTAGATGGATTTATCTGATCATAAATTATGACAGTTTACTGAATCATTTTCTTGCTGGAACTGTGAAGGTTGTATGCAGCCCAGTGGGAGCACAGCAGGAGGCTGCAAGGATGCACCATGGCAGTTCAGCACCTGGGACAGGTAAAGATGCTTTACTTGCTGCTGGAGTCTCAAGGGGGAAAAAGAGATGATCTAAAAAATCCCCCAAAGACTCATTAAGAAGAATTCCATTTGCACACAAGCGTATAGTGCTAAATTTACTGACTAGTTTTGATGTCAACAGTGACCAGGGCTAATGAGAAGCTTATGCAACATCAGTGAATTTAGTAAAAAAAAGAATAGAAACAAAAATAATCATATTAAAGAGTTAGATTACTCCAAACTGTAATTACTGATTCAAGATTATACCAGATTGTAATTAACAGTTCAGTGTTCCAAGCAGTACAAAAGGCAAATGGTGACACATTTCCACTATGTACAAACACCATTGCTAGCAAAGTTTTAATACCATGTGGTTCTTTTCCTTCTACTAACGGTCCAAGTGGCTTAGGTAAACTAGGGAAATTTGGCCAGGTTAATGTTATGTACTGTGTCCCAGTTCAAGACAGGTCTGAAGATGCTGCTTAAATTCACCTCTCTCAGAAAATAAATTTCCTAAACCTATTCTTGACAAATTGCATGTGCTAAGATCACATTTCCTACAGCAGCACACACTGCAATATTTGCCTGACTCCCAACCACAAGGACACAATCCTCATTTTAAACCCCTTCCAGGAGAGGCAAATAAGAACTTAGTCACCTCACTAACAGGGATGTTATAATGTAATCCATATTTCACTCCAAACCAGTAAAAAGATGATAATTTTTCTTCATTTGTGGTCAGGCCCTACAGGGAGACGACTGTGAAGTTTTAGGGCTGATCTTCTTCTATGAGACTGTGAATTTCCTGCCTTTTGTGGAACTTTTAATTGTATTTTAAAAAGGTTGCTGGGGATACCAGTCCTAAGAAGGGGTTACTGTGTCTGTAGAACAATAAATGAATATATTATATGATAATAAAGAGTAAATTAGAAGCAGAAAGGGAACTCATCAAAGCAAAGACAGGATTGCAGGAGCTTCTGGGCATGCTGAGCTACCAAAGCTTTTGTCAGCTTGAAGAATTCAAAGTTGGAGTTGTACAGCAAAGCAACTGGGGAAAAACCCACTCCTGAAGGCCTCTTTCAACAGTCCTGTGTTAAGCAAACTATGTGAAGTTGAAAGAAAAAATTACATATCTGAAGTATTTTGAACCTACTCTTTGCTATATGCGGTAGATAAATTGTTAACTCAAAAGAATTTTAAATGTATTAATGACACTGCTTCGATCTGCTGTTTTTCCTTTAATCCTTCCGGTATTTGGTGGGGGAAACAGAGAATTTAGGTGGGACTTGTCTGCAGACAAGGTATCTATCAATATTTTTTGCACAGGCCCATTAGTGCTTGGGATATCCAGGGGCAGGTCCATTGTAAAGACTGAGCAGTATTCCCTGTGCAAAAAATAATAGATTCCAGGATCAAGAAGACTCTCACCCGCATCAGGAACTTCAAAGGGGCAAACATATTGCCATCCTTATGAATATACTGTTTTCAAACCACCCCCATCTGCCCTCGCTGTGTCCTTTAAGGTTTGAGACTCTGCATGGTGGCTTTAAATTGCTCTTAAAATGCAATTTTCACATTCTTGTTTGTTTTGACTGATTTCTTAATGCAATATAAAGTCCTTGCCAGAAACAATCCTTCTCTGTCAGACAAAGGCACCAAAGTAAACATTCCTTGATTTGTGCTTGGCAGCAGTTGAAGAAAACCCATGTCAATAGGAAATTTCTTTTACTGCTGTTTTACTGAAACAATTGGTTATTAAATGAATCTTAGGTAATTCAGAGGCACACAACTCCTACAGTGTGTTTTTTCTAGTAGATTTTTCCATTTATGCTTTTAACTTCACCTTGAATTTTTTCTTTACCATGATGAATATGGAGGGGCCATGGATGAGGCCACACCTTGAGTGTTGTGTTCAGTTCTCGGCCCCTCAGTTGAGGCAAGAGATTGAGGGGCTGGAGCGGGGCCAGAGAAGAGCAACGAGGCTGGAGAAGGGAGTGGAGCACAAGTGCTGTGGGGAGAGGCTGAGGGAGCTGGGGGTGTTTGTGCTGGAGAAGAGGAGGCTGAGAGGTGACCTCAGCACTGTCTGGAACTGCCTGAAGGGAAGTTGTGGCCAGGTGGGGGTTGGTCTCTTCTCCCAGGCACTCAGCAATAGGACAAGGGGGCACGGGGGGCTCAAGCTCTGCCAGGGGAAATTGAAGTTGGAGATGAGAAAAAAAATCTTTGCAGAGAGAGTGCTGAGGCATTGAAATGGGCTGCCCAGAGAGGGGGTGGATTCCCCATCCCTGGAGGTTTTTAAGGTGAGACTGGCCGTGGCACTGAGTGCCATGATGTGGTAAAGGGACTGGAGTTGGCCCAAGGGTTGGACTTGATGATCTGGGAGGTCTTTTCCAACCCAATCCATTCTGTGATTCTGTGATCATTCAGGAAGCACCTCAGAATGTCATCACCGCTCCTGGCTGGGGAGTCACAGCCATCCCAAACTGTTGCCACAGGGACATACAACAGGTGATGTGGAGGAACATTCCCCACAGGCTCAGCCCCAGGTCAAAACTGCAAAACCAACCACCAAATAACTTGCCTTTTGGGCAGAGTGTCAATGGCAAGAGGAGCAGGTTGGCATCCCTTTGCAATGCATAAGCAGTTCATCATACTGTGTTTGAGGAGGGGGAGAGCTGACTTTTAGCTCTAACATATCAAGAATATGGGTCTAAGCTTCATTTGTTTTCCTCTTTGGAGGTTGCAGCAATGCTGGCTAAGTGTTTGGATAACTAACAGTTTGGATAACTAACAATGCTGCCTATTTTCCAAATATTTATTTGTTTGTTTGTTTGTTTGTTTGTTTGTGGCTTTTATCAGGACAGTTCAATAAAGACACAAAGAACTTCTGAGCAAAGATCACTTTCTCTCTTATTTGTTAATATACTTGATTTTGTAAACCAATACACCAGGTCATGGTGGGGAAAAACAGGGGAAATATCTAAAATTCTGGGGTGGTAAAAAATGATGCTTAAAAGACACTTAATGTTTGAATTTGCCGTGGAAAAAACCAAATTCCTAAATTTTAATCTGAGCTTTTATTTCTACACTAGAAAGAAGGACAGATAGTACATCACCACCTTCTTCCAAGGATGGGAGTGGGATTAGCCCAGGGTTCAAATATCTGCAAGCTTAGAGGCTCATGAGATCTGGATCTCAGCAGGTTTATCAGTTTTGGGCCATCCCTCAGTTTAACATAAAAAGGAAGCAAAGCGTGGCAGGTGAGGGTTGGCAATTTAAAAAATAAAGAAGCACTGCATGAGTTTTCTATCTGACCATTACTAAACCAAAGTCTCATCTATTCAAAACACAAATTACAAATTAGAGGGTTCCCAGGCAAGAAAATTGTCCTCTAAGGCAGGAATTAGCCCAGTTTTTTTAGTAGTTTGGCAAGGTTTTAGTAGTTTTAGTAGTTTGGCAAGGTCAGAAGATGCAGAAATCCAATGCAAAATAGATGCTCCAAAGTGCTTCCTGGTGCTGCCTGGGATGCTCCCTCATTCACACTATAATTTGAGCTTAAAAACACATGGTTGAGTGACCATCTAGAAATCTGCCAGGTTTCCATTGAATTTATTGGCAATCTTCCTTTACATTCTCATGCAGTAAACAGAAATATTTGGTCTTGTTATGTTAAAACACTGTAAAATACTCTCACATCCTGATTTCGGTCTATTTTTTAAACTTCCAGTGAATAATAGGAATGAAATCTAAAAGAAATCTGAAAGATCTCCAAACTCAGGCATTAAGAAATACGCTTATCATGACAAATCTTTACTGAAAAATGAAATTTTTTTTTTAGTGAAACAATTGTTTTTACATTAGTACTTCATTATTTCAGAGAGGAATTGTCCTACTTTTGCCATTTGTTACCATGTTATAATTTCCTTGTCTGCAAGATAATAGCTCATCATTCCACTCCTGACATGAAAACAAACAAAAAGAAAACTTTTCTTCATAAATCTAAAAAAGACAACCATAAAAGGCAAAGTTACAGCAACCAAACTCCTCTCCTAAAACTCATATTACATTTGGTAAGCCTAAAGTTGATCTGGAATTTAAAACCATTGGATTTTCAGTGACCAAGTATAAAGGAAAGCAATATATGATTAAATATTCTGTGGGGTTTTTTCAGTGTTGGATTGAGAATTTCACACTACAATGTGTCCATAATTCACTGGAACAAACACACATATTTTTTACACGTTTGTGCATTATTTTTGCAATTTCTTGTCCTGTCAAGTCACACACAGCTATTTATCCTCCCCACCAAACCCCTTCTGTGTGATCAAGCCTCTTCCTCCACTTTCTTATTTTATTAAAACCCCTTTTTTCCCCCCCTACACTTTCAGAACTTATGACATTTCATTAACTACCTGCATGATTCACACACTCTCACTGAGCTGGTTTTATTATTTTGTTTCATCACCAAAGCAAACAAACAGAAAAAGAAAGTCACCAGAGATTTGCAGCTGGAAGGGCCAAATAAAAGTTTCAGCCCCAGAATTTTATTCATCATGGAGAGAAAAGGAGCCCTATCCAGTTTTAATGCAATTTTTCTTAGAGTCGCTCAGTTTTTCTGACTAAAAGCAGGAACAAAGATGGAACACTGATGTTCTCCGGGAGCTTCCATGGGGCTCAGGACAGGAATCCCCCGAACCTCCTGCTCACACCTGGTAAGGTAGACAAATGAAGGCAGAGATCCCCAACTTTTTCTCTACCTGTATGACAATATGAAGGACCAAATGTAATCATCTTATTCTCTAAATAGCAGTATTATTGCTATTATTATCCTTTATTTTATCTGACAGCATCTCCTCGTCTTGGAATGAAGAAAGGAGACCATGAAAAAGGCCACAGGTCTTGAGGAAAGAAAAGATCAAGTAAAAGACATCTTAAAAAGAATTATTCTTGCAATAAAAAGTCTGGGATGGCTGTGGGAGGTGGGTGAGGTGGGAGCACCACAATGGCAGAGAGAAGGCATTTTACAGCATTTCCTGAGGAGCAGCTGCTCAGTCCAGCAATATCAGGCCACGTGCTAAATAAATAGAGCTAAAATCTGTACAGTCTATGCCAAGATTAAATGAAATATTCTCCTGGAATCTGCTGTCTCCTGCACCCATGTGAACTGGGCAGTTTGAGCAGAGAGATTAGAATGCACGGGATAAATACATATTAGCAAGTTTATCAATGAATATCCACATAACATGATGCATAAACTAACAATAATCAAGTGGAACATCTCAGATGTGCCATCAAGAACAACATCAATGACAAAATGATTTCCACATCGTGGGAGTGCAGATTTCTTACATGGTCACATGACTTACTAACAAATTACATTAATTAGGAGCTATTTCTGAGTGCTTTGTCCCACCTCAAAGTGAAAAAAAAAAGCAGCAGTGTAAAAGTTTCAGGCAAGTGCAGTGGCTGGTGGTGAGCACTGAAAGGTACTGGATAAGGAGAGATCAAATAGACTTGGGTCTTCAGCTTGGACAAGAGGCAGCCAAGGGAATAAAATCATTATGTTAATATTTCTAAGGATAGATGAACTTCTGAGGGGTGTAGAGGAAAGAATCCCCCATCATACCTCACAACTCCTTTTTCTATTAGAAAAAGTAGGGGACATGTAAAAAGTAGCTCAGGAGTTTTTAAGACATAGCAGAACTTTTCCATAAAGTATGTAATTAAATTGGGAGACTCTGTGCTATGGGAATTTATAGATGCCAAGGCTGTAAATGGGTCAAAAACAACATTTAAAGGAATTCACAGAAATCCATAGGCAGGAATCAAACCCACAGATAAAGACACAACCTCCATGTCAAGAGGTCTCCAAACTGCAAATTCATAGAATCATAGAATCATAGATTGGATTGGGTTGGAAAAGACCTCCGAGATCATCAAGTCCAACCCTTGGGCCAACTCCAGTCCCTTTACCAGATCATGGCACTCAGTGCCACGGCCAAGCTCAGGTTAAAAACCTCCAGGGATGGGGAATCCACCCCCTCTCTGGGCAGCCCATTCCAATGCCTCAGCACTCTCTCTGCAAAGAATTTCTTTCTGCTCTCCAACTTCAATTTCCCCTGGCAGAGCTTGAGCCCCCCGTGCCCCCTTGTCCTATTGCTGAGTGCCTGGGAGAAGAGACCAACCCCCACCTGGCCACAACTTCCCTTCAGGCAGTTCTAGACAGTGCTGAGGTCACCTCTCAGCCTCCTCTTCTCCAGCACAAACACCCCCAGCTCCCTCAGCCTCTCCCCACAGCACTTGTGCTCCACTCCCTTCTCCAGCCTCGTTGCTCTTCTCTGGCCCCGCTCCAGCCCCTCAATCTCTTTCCTCAACTGAGGGGCCCAGAACTCAACACAACACTCAAGGTGTGGCCTCACACACCTAATTGCTATAAATTAGGAGGTATATGAGAAGTTCACCATCCATGGGGGATGTTATTGTACTTTTTGACATACACCCACTGCTGCCCTTAGATTAGAGAGACCCCAAACCTTCCACGTGACCCAGGCTCAGCATAAAGCATAGCACCACTTTTTTAAAGTAAACACCTTCCAAACCCATATAAAATCCATCTGTCCACCTGGGATTTCCTCAGTCACTCTGCTCCTTCTTGTCCTTTGAGAGGGGCAGAGGATTATCTAATGTGTTGTAATTAAATCAGAAATGCAGAGTTTCTGTTGTCAAGACATGAGTCACTTTTTTCCTTGCCCGGATCTGATTCCAGTGACGCAGTTGCAAAGGCATCATCTTTTCAAACTCTTTGACGCTGGCTTGAATTTGTTTTCTGAGCCAAGTTGTCAGCAAAAGCTGCTCAGCAGTGAGTGGCAATCAATCCAGCCTTGTCTCTCAACAAGTTAAAGAGTTTTGACATAATGCTGCGCTCACATAGAGGCTTGCTTATGAAAATGACATTTAAATGCTTTTTTAAAAGCCTGCTTTAATAAAATCATCCACTTTTAGAAAGAAAATGTCTGTCTAAAGAAGGAGGCTGTTTGCCTCAGCACCTCTTGAATTTTCAGTGATATTGCCATGCATGCACTTGAGAAGACACATTTCTTCAGTTCCACTTGACATTTTTCACTCCTTAAGGTGGAAAACAGCATCAGGCAGGACTTGCTGGGAAATATTTCCAGTGGTACCTGGCACAGCATCTCAGTGAGGTATTGGCTGTTCAGCAACTGGTTGCTTGTCTCTTGTGTTACTGAACAACAAGGGTTATGAACTATTCACCAGAGTATGAAATGGATAAATGAGATACATTTCCCAGCTCTCATGAAAGTTAAAACAGCGAGTGCAGAATAAAGGGATTGCATTATGCAGAAGAAAAAATTGGGATCAGTATGAAGCAAACATTTCCCAACAAAGAAGCCTATTAAATGGCTGAAAAGTCCCTTGTGGGAAGAGGTGGAGGCCTCATCATTTGAGATATTTAACAACAGACTAGACAAAGCATTCATCTCTACAGGGGCAGAGGAAATGGATAAAATGACTTATTAGGCTTTTTTTCTACCCATCTCTGAGTTCTATGATTTAATACATTTTTTTAAAATGCAAAGCACATTTGGTGTAACACAAGCAAAAGGATGAAAAACAATGAAACGGTTTGGAGTTGTGGTGTTGCCCAGCACAATGAAACTTGATTTAAAATTAAATTTATGCGAGCAATTCAGACTGCAAGATGACTTCTCTTTGTTCGAGGTCTAGCTCTGAAAGCTTTGCTACTGGCACACACGTCTCTAAAAAGATGATTTACCATGCCCAGGCTGGGGATATGTTCTTTGTGCCAGAAGTCTTTATAAACTGTGATGGTTCAACTTCTGACAAGGGGAGCTGATGCAAAGGCAAAATGGAGGAAAGGGGTTTGTGCCTGAGGTCTGGCAGACTTATCAACTCCCTCAGGAATCTCCAGCACTAAATATTTACTGATGTCACTCACAGCATAACATCTCATCTACTAGCATGAAAGTAAAAA